>JAQQZT010000040.1:13390260-13423995 GCA_030068275.1 Clarias platycephalus
ATATATAAAGGGTAGTTTATTGAGTCTTAGTAGTCAGTGTACCACTGATAAACTCTGTACTGCTTCCTCAGCACCATCCATCTCCTATTTCATTATGACTGTGCTGGACAGTCACAGAAGCTCAAAAATAATCCTGAATATTTCATAAGTATGCAATTTGCAAACCAACGCCTATATTTTTGCCTACAATGTAGAACGTAGTGTATATGAGGCGGCTTTACGGTATGTCGTCTGCTATGTCTCACCCCTTTAAATGTTCATGCCAGAACACTGGAGACACACCGACCCGAGGATTTACAACGCAAGAACACTAATAGCTGGTTTAAGGGGAGATAATTTGCAGGAGCAGATGCCCCCAGAGGAGCAGCGTGCGTGTAGGGCGTCTGGGGCTGCCGTGGAAGTGGGAGACGAGGTCTGTCATTAAGGGCAGGGCTGAACACTTTGGCACAGGGGAGTGGTACTCCTATAAACGTGGCACTCGTCGTGCTGTTGTGTCAAGGGGTAGCGATGTGTATAAGAACAAGACTATAAGAACAGAAACAGAGCAGGAGATTTCAAGTTGTAAAGAGTTAAAGATGAACCCGAGACCTGACGCAGCATACAGATGTAGAAAGGAGAGAGAGAGCGGGCTTATTCTCATGCTGAGAATTATGACACTGGGCGTGTGTCAGGTAATTCAACACATGCGGGCTGGAGTGAGCGAGTTACCCCACAGAGAGCGAGCCGGCTGCTGAGAATAGTTTTACAGAGCCGTAATTAGAAGCAGGATTGAGTGGCGGAGTCGTTTTCTTCAGAGGAGACACCCACTCACCCACACACAGTCATGGACGTAAGAGCTCATAGTCAGTCTCTCTCTCTGCAGTATCTCTCTCTGTCTCTGTCATGTGACAGCAGCAAGACAGGGATGTCATGCACAATATGAGAGATTCCCTGTTTTCTCTCATTTCTGCTAATTACAAGTATTGTATTATTATACAGATTATCATCAGTCAGTATTAGATGTAATTATAGCAAAAGTGTTATCCCATGTGCATGTCAGACTTTTTAAAGCTTTTTTTTTATTATTACAAGAGTTTTATAAGCTTACACAGCACTTTTCTTCTTGATCAGAAATTTTATCTTTGTTTGTCAAATAAAACATTGCAGCACAGTGAAATTCTTTATTCCTTCGCTCACTTTTTACAAGGGATCAGAGCATGTGTTGAATTGACAAAACAGCTGATGAGGATTATAAATGCTGGACTTTTTTTTCCATTTCTTCCTGTCTTGTCTGTTTTTTGTATTTCTTCCTATCTATAATTGACTTTTGCTTGTTTTTAAGCGTTTGCACAAGTCTCGGGAAGTTTTCACTATGGGGATTTTGATTTCTCCCGTGACTGATATGTTCCATAAAAAGAGGAATTCTTTTTTTTGACGGAAACTTTAATTGTCTCACATCATGTTTTTAACGGTTTGTTATAATTTATCGCCATGACTACTTCGAGCACAAGCACCCGTTTCGTCACCCCGTTGCTGAAAAATAGCATCGTTATAACCATGTGCTTTTTTTTGTCTTATCTCAAGGCCTTTCTCCAGAGGATCAGACAGATGGGAGAAAATCAGCAGTGTCTGACACCGGAACAAGTCAAGGTACAAAGTGTGACGCACTCGCACCAAATTTGCATACAATAAAGACCCAAGCGAGCACAAAGGTGAAAGAAACATAAGCAATAAAGTGCTGTGATGAACGTTATCGTTTATAATTCTTTTGCTGCTGTTCTCAGATCTTGTTCTCAAACATTGAAGAGATCTTGGACGTACACCGGGAGTTCGTCTCTGCTCTGGAGGCCAGTCTGCAGCCCGAGCCTCAGCCTCAACACGCACTCGGCCACGTCTTCCTTCAGTTTGTGAGTGTCTTCTTAATGACCCTGGCGGACAGTTATCTGACATCTGAATTGTGTGTACTTTATCCTTGGGATGGAACACAAGATGGCATGATCCTCCACCGCAGGCCACACACTCAGGCAGGCTTATTCACACACTACGGGTGATTTGGGAACGCCAGTTAGCCTAATGTGCTTGTCTTTGGGAGGAAACCGGAGTACCTGGAGGAAACCCACCAAGCACGGGGGGAACATGCAAACTTTAATAACACGGATCCAAGGTGGGAATCAAACCTGGACCCTGGAGTTGCAAGGCGACAGTGTTAACCACTGAGCCACCGTGCTGCCTGGCTTGATCTTAGATGAACATAATTACATTTTCTAGAATAGTTAGTTTCTTTCACTTGAATTATAGCAGGTATAAAGACTCATTGTCTCACCACCCTCTCCTTTCCCCCGTTAATTACTGCATAAACAAGCATGTCGGAAAATGTGCAACGTCGTCATGGAAGTCTTTTTACTGTGTTTCAGAAGCGTCAAATTATTGCCGATCGCTTGTGAATTTGATCATAAAAATGAACAGTAGAAGTCACAGCTACGAAAGTAAGAGCATTTCAACATCCGAAATGTGATGAGAACTCGCAGGATCGGGACTAAACATGTGCGTGACCATAAGAAAACCAGTAGTGATATTATTTAGGGAAACAGGTTTCCTTGGCAGTGTAAAGATTGGTCTTTGGAGCAGCGGCAAAACATCAACCCTCTTTTCACGACCTCTGTAGGCAGTGTTGTGATCTGGGGTTGCTTCAGTTGGTCAGGTCTAGACTCAGCAATGTTATGTGGCAGTGAAATGAAGTCAGCAGACTAATTGAATGTACTGAATGACAGGTCATACAGTATATGCACAGGCATATTCCAGAATTAAACACATGAACTGGCACCACAGAGTCTTGCCCTAATCCCCATTGTGAGACTTTGGGATGTGCTAAAGAAGTCTTTTAGGAGTGGCCATATTACTATATACTAAAACCTCTGAAGGGAAATAAATGTTGTGGTGTTGCATAAGGATGTTCAAACACTGCCGTGGCAAATAGCAAATACTGTATTTTATTTTTTTTAAACTACATTTTCCCTAGGCTGCTTTCTTTAAGTGTCTGCCATGCTGATGTAACCTGGGTGTTAGAGGTATATTTTAGCACACATCAAGTCAGAAAGCATGAGTCACTGCATAATTCACGAAGAGGAGGGTTTCGAACAGTTGTGCACCTCTTGAAAGAACTGAGCACACACGGGGCTTGAAATGAGCGATCTAAAAATAACACAATAGAAGGAGAAAGTTTTAATCCGGTGACTAATTGCACTGCAGGATGGTGAATATTGCCTTTATTGTGATAATGAGGTGCCATGTGAGAACCCCTTAATATCACTATTGTGCAGCAAAAAAAAAAAAGGAGAAATAAAATGTTTTGGTAATTTTAGACCCAAGTGTGAGCTTTCAGATTAGGAATTCAATTTAAAAATGAAAGCAAGACGTCTGGGGTTGGATTTCTCCCCTCTGGGTTGCAGGATGAGGAATCGGATCTGGTTTCCTCTCCCTCTCTCTCTCTCTCTCTCTCGCTCTCTCTCTCTTTGAAGCGTTGAATTCTTCTACAGGCTTTGGTCAGAGCACTCGATGGGAGATTTTGTTCAGATTGAAATGCTTGTATAACTCCTATAGATGCATTATGCACATTACCAGTGAAGTATCTTGGAGTATTGCATAGCTCTTAAAGGATGTTGGTGAAAAAATGTAAAAGAGATGTTTACGTTTAGCACAGTTTTAGTTAATTATGAAGTCTCAGTGTCCGTCTAAACCATATTTATGTAAAAAAAAACAACAACTATGATTATTGAAATAAAAAAAAGAATGACTAGAAAATTGTTAACATGTTTTATGTGCGGATGAGAAATAAACCTTCTGGGTTATGATTATTTGGTTACATGAATTTGATCTCGTATTATTGGTTAGAAACCTTGCTGATGAAGGTAGGATGGTACTTTTAAGCTCAGTTTAAAAGCCTAGAGTTGTATACCACGGTTATTAAAAATCTAGTAAATGTTCTTTTTTTTTTTTTTTTTTAAGAGATTCTTTTTCTTGTACGTATATAATATTTCTGAAGATTACATCATCCACCAAACTAATATGTGGTATAGGTGATTTAAAACACAACCGCTTACATAAACCTCATGACCTGAGAGATGAACACGGACACATTAGTGTACCGTGTGTAAATGTCTGCCTCAGCCTCAAAGTTTACAGAATCACAATGAAGTTTAAAACATTCAATGTTTTGCCACCGTGGAAACGATGAAGAATACCAGTCGCCTGCCTTGTGTTAGGAAATAAGAGCAGATGTGAGGCCCTGTGGTATAACACACATAATGGAGGATCCTGGTGTTTGCTGTTATACGTTCTGATGCCTGCAGTGTTTTAAACACAGTAAGCATGATAGTGCACACTCTTTTCTACACAAACGCACACACCCTGAAACCACATGCACTATAAGAGGAAACGGTGAAGTGGAAGCACCAGAACAGATGAAAGCCTCACATCCTTTGGCACAGTTTTGAGCGATTGAGACGGAAAGAGAGAGAAAGTGAGTGACAAAGAAGGCAATACTGAGACAGGCTGGTCTCGGGTCAAAGAGATGTTTAGACAGAGGGAAAGACTAGGGACATAGAGATGGTGAGAGAGACAGGCAGATAGATCGAAAGTGTGCAAGGTACCCAGAGATACTGACAGATAGACAGACGTAGAGAAAGACAGAGATCTAGAGATAGATGAAGAGTGAGAGACAGAGCAATAGTGTGTGTGAGAGAGAAAGCTAAAGCTACAGAGAAAGAAATACAGACAGAGCTACACAGAGAGAAAGAAAGAGAGACAGAGCTACAGATAGAGAAAGAGAGACAGACAACTACAGAGAGAAAGAGACAGACAGATGGAAGACGGAAGAGCAAAAGAAAGACGGGCAGAAAGGAGGACATATGGAAAGAGAGATTGACATTTCGAGAGAAGAGAGAAAGATTGAGGTGACAGTGGTCAAGTGGTTAAAGTTACATTGCTTTGGCATACATTAAAGGAAAGTTGCTCATGCTTAAATGGTTAAAAACATAAAAAATAAAGGGGTCCACCATGACTATTAAATAAAACACAACTTAGTCTATAATAAAGTGATTAAGATTAACATGAAGAATTATGAACATGGAAGTTATCAATGGATCAACACTTTATATAAAGCGGTCTGTAGTAGGGTAACAGGATATTTAAATAGCTGAGTGAGATTTTATAGTTGTGTGTGTTTAAGGATATAATAAAGCACTTTTCACTTTTGGACTTTGGCAGACAAACGCGTCAGATGCTTTCCACAGGGCTAACGGCTAGATCGTCGAGTAGAAAAGACACCGTGGAGTGATGGTACACACCCATGACCCGCCGTGCTTCTATGTACCACTTCCTGTTTTCTTCAAGCTTTGCATCCTTGCCTGCCTCTGTTTAGATTTCAGGCCGCTTCGATTTCAATTCCTGTGTTCTACTGAATAAGAGAAGTCTCCGTTTCAAAGCTATTTTCGATACCGTCTGAATGAAAAGGGAGGTTTATGTTCTTTAATATGGATAAAATGTAAATAAAAATAAAACTAGAGGTTTAACACTAAGAAACTGTCGATTATTTCAATCTGTTTGTGTATTCAGATATAAATCGGAAGTGGGCGTGGCTTAAACAAAGATGTGGTGGTGTTAATAATGATCCTAGTCCTAACACTGTATCTTGAGGAACGCTGAGAGAGCAGTTGTGTAGCGTTCTCTTCCATCTTCATATCTCAGCCTGCTTAAAAATCATAAAATACAAATTCATTATTTCAGATGCAAGCGAGGAAGTGAGAGTGTGACAAATCCAATCAATTCACTGGAACGATTATTAAGACTCATATACCGAATGTGATATGACGTTGTTTTATTTCCCCTCTCACGAACTTTAGTTTCAGCTTGCAGTTGCAGTAGCTCCTGTGTACTGAATGATATTGAAAAAAAATTGCATAATGTATCCTGTCATGAAAATCCTCTTATTTAAAAAAAAAACGTAAAATGTGAAAGAAATTAGCAGGGCTTTTGTAGCTAACACAGTTAGCTTGGACTGCTAAGTTGCTAATAGCTAATACACAGCCTGGTTTGTTGCATGTAAATCCAACAACCAGTTTCCGCAATGACTCGTGTGTTACGTTATTTGCGTTTAGCTAACATGAAGCAGATATAACATCTATAGAGATGGTGCCTTTTGTGAATGTACATAACTAGCATAGTTAGCTTGCGATACTGATCTTCTAACAGTGCTAACATGAAGCCGTACATCAAATACATCAATTTTGAAGGTGTAAAAATATTAGAAAACATTTTACATTCATTTTAAATATTGTATACTGTGGTGAATTATGTGCTGTAGATAATATGTTTTATCTATTACCTTTTTAAAAAAAAAAAATCTGAACTCAAAATGGTTGACAGATGGTACACACACAACAGATACCATGTGGGTGAGTGTGAACGCAAGGTTGGACGCAACTTGATGCCCCTGAATTTAGCAATTTCTTTAAAAAAAAAAAATTCTAATCTCATGTTTCTGTGTGAATCTAGCTGTAATTATATATTATACAACAGTTAGTTTTGACTGAGTGATCCGATTGGACACGAGGGATACAACGAGTGGTGATAATAACCAGTAACAGCACTGTGATGTTTAACTATATGCATCACTCGATGTCCCAGATATTCTAATAACTGTTAGTTACACTGTTAGTCAGTCGGTTGCAGCATGGGTGAAAGTAGGTCGGTTTAGTCAGCAGTACTGGAAAGAGGGGTAGAGCATCTGCCCGCCAAAACCTACTGTATATTCAAAACCAGTTTCATCATGAAAACGCATCTGAGAAGGATATGTCAGCTTAAGCAACACCGCCACGTTTTATCCTTCTCACTTTTGCCTGCATAGTACCCGTGAGAATTTAAACCACATTCCACATTCGTTATTTACAATAACTGTTAGTCGCCAACTCCGCTAGTCAGTCGGAGTTCTAAGGATAGAAACGTGCAAAGAAAAATAACTGATCAAACAAACAAACAAATCTTAATCTGTTTGACGATAAAAGTGTTTGTTGAACACTAGTATAAAAGCAGTATCATACCAGAGATCGATGATGTTGTGGAGAACATCAGCAAGTCTGCGCCCTTGTGCCAACAAACCGTCACAGCCGTGCTGATATTCAGTACGACGACATGACCTTGAGTGTGATATTGCTTAATTATCAGTTTGATTAATGTATAACAATAATCCAAAACATACTTGGCGTTCCCACCATGGGGCAACAGATTCTGCATAGTTGGCTGATATCATGAGCAGCAGCTCATTTCCATCGCAGTAACCCGAAGCATGTCAAGACTCTCTCGCAATGCATTATGGTCTCAGTGGACGGAGTAATTACTTTTCATCAAAGCTGTATTTAGAGTGGTTCTAATTACAGCGTGCGAAAATGAGCAAATCTCCACGGTCCCTGGCAGTGTATCACACACACACACTCACACTCGCACACACACATGAATATTCTTGTTTTACAAGTATAGTACAGAAGTAAACTCATTTTGTGATGATAAATCTTTCTTTTCCTCAATCCAGAGAGACCGCTTCTCAGTGTATGGAGAATACTGTAGCAACCATGAGAAGGCGCTCAGGCTGCTGATGGAGCTCAATAAGATCCCCCCCATCCGTACCTTCTTACTGGTGAGCACTGAGTTTAAACACACCTCTACTGAGTCATGTAACAGTAAACTGAGCTTTTCGTGGATATGCTTATAAGCCAAGTACAGGTAAAAATACAAACTCATGGAATTGAATGTGTGTGTGTGTGTGTGTGTGTTGTAGCACTGCATGTTGCTGGGAGGGAAGAAGAGCACAGATGTTCCTCTGGAGGGATACCTGCTCTCACCTATTCAGAGGATCTGCAAGTACCCTCTCCTGCTCAAGGTACCAGAGCTGTCTTCATCAAACAGAGACTGAGTATCTTCTATAGGTTCTTCTCTATATTCTGTTCTTTATCTTACTCTGTCTGTTTCTCTGCATCATTCCTTGTCTTACTTTAACAGTGTATGTCTGTTTTATGTGTTTAACTAGGTTTGTATATCTTTGTTTCACTGTATGTCTTTAGTTCTGTGTCTTTTTCTATTTGTATGTCTGTCTGTTTGTCTCCTCATTCATTCATTCATTCATTCATTCATTTATCTGTTTATTTAACTATCTACCTGTCTGTCTACCTGTCTGTGTTCTGAGTCTGTATCTGGATCTTATTATGATTCTATATGTATGTCTTTCAGTCTGCCACCGTCTCTTTTTGTTTGTTGTTCTTATCCAGGTTTAACTGTCTGTGTTTGTCTATTATCTGTTTATTTCACTCTGTCTCTACATTCATTTGTGTGTCTGTGTCTTTATCTTTTTCGTATGTTTGCTAATCTCTTTGTTTTTTTTAATCTTTGTCTTTGCCTGTCTGTCACTGTCTCTATCTGTCCCTGTCAGTTAGTGTAGCTCTGGTTTTCAGTTTTTCTATCTTTGTCTGTCTGTCTGTAGTCTGTGTGGATCTGTCTCTCTGCATTGTCTTTCTCTGTACCTCTGTCTGTTAGTGTCGCTGTGTCTGTGTGTCTCCCTGTATCTGTCAGCCTGTCAGTGTCTCTCTGTATTTCTGCATTTGTCTCTGTCTCTTTGTCTGTTTCTGTTTCTATCGGTCAGCCTGTCAGTGTCTCTCTCTCTGTCTCTCTGTCTTTGTGTCTTTTTATCTGTCTGTGTCTCTAGATCAGTCTGCCTACCTGTGCCTGTGTCTGCCTTTGCCCTTGTTTGTCTTTCTTTGGTGAATTCTCTGTCTGTGTCTCTGATTCTCCATGTCTGTCACTTTATCTATGCCTCTGGCTGTGTATGTCTTCCTGTCCTTGTCTCCGTCTGTCTGTCTCTTTCTTTTTCTCGGCCTTTCTTCGAGCAGAAGTGCATCTGAAGTTGATTTCCTCACACTGTGCGCTTGTGCGTTCTGTGTCCGCTGTAGGAGCTGTTGAAAAGGACGCCCAAGAAGCATGCAGATTACCCGGCCGTAGAGGAAGCTCTGCAGGCCATGAAGGAGGTGTGCTCCAACATCAACGAGACGAAGAGACAGATGGAGAAACTGGAGGCTCTCGAGCAGCTCCAGTCCCATATAGAGGGCTGGGAGGTCAGTGCTAGCGTGTAGCACATAATGCGCTCGTAAACACCAATATGTACCCAGCGAATCAGCCGCAGTGCTTTCGCATGAAATTAGATAATATTTTGAACATATTCTTAGATCTAAAGATGCAGCTCAAGGTATTTCAAACCTCACCACCCAACACAAGCACTGTTGTTAGGTGCTGGCCATATGACTGCGAAGAATAGCACAGGATGTGGCATATGTACACACACACGTGGGTGCAACTTTTAGTAGGTCAGAGTTTCCCGTTTTAGTATGAGGTAGTCTAGTTTATTTAAGTGAGATTATGTAGTGTTGGTAAAATTCCCTTGTTTCCTCAGATTGGATCCTTGGTGACATTGCTTTAGAAACACCATAAAGAGAAACAGGAAGCATTAACGCAAGAGAGTCAGCTTGTTGCCCAGGAGATCAGCTGAACATGCTACTGTATGCCTCCCCCCACTGTAGAATAAGTTTTTTCCCCTCCACTACTGCCCTGTACTTTTTTTTTTTGGTGTTGGGAACTTTTCAGTGGCAGTGCGTGCTGTGTTATTTCCTATAGAGCAGCGTCATTCACAGTGCTTCACTGTCCCTCCATTCAGTGTACCCCAGCTCACAACAGAGCTCCATTATGCTCCCGTCCAGACGTTTGTGCGTTATGGTTCAGCGAAGCCAGCTGACTGAAGAATTTTTGTGCATGCAGGGAAGACGTTTAGGGAAACTCGCTTATGAAACCATATAGGATATAATGATACCTTGCATTTTGCCTCCATGTGCATTTTACAAGCTAATGCCACCAGCGAAAGTGCTGCTGTAGGATTTATGTCGTGTTAAGTGATGTTGAATGCCTTGTACAGGCTGATATTTGCAGCAGATCTGTAAGTGCTTAATCAAGTGGGTTCTATCGAGCCTAATGTAAATCATCCTTAATGGACAGAGAGTGCAGAATCAAGAGCAGACGTCGTACCGGTGCTGCAATCGATCCATTCGGACACACACCATTGATTAAGGAGACGAAATGGAGTCTCAAGCTCTCACAAACACCTGCAAAGCATGGAAAATCACATCCTGTTTCAAAGGCAGCCTGGAACATTCTCCCTGGATGAAATCAATTATTGACGGTCAAAAGCCTTGTGCAGGTTCAACTTCATGACATCAAAGAAACCTGAACACTTGTGCTTTCAGCGGGAGAGAGAATGGGCTTTCTATAGAAACAAACAAACTGAAAAAATTTAACTTAAAGCTATTTTACTAAGTACATGTTCAGTACAGTAGTGATGGGTCGTTCATGAACGATTTGTTCTTTTTGAACGCGTCTTTAACGTGACTCAGAAGAACGAGTAGTCTTGGAAAGTGATCCGTTCATTTTCTACTGGGTCGTGCATGCGCAAAGCACCGCAAAACCTCCGTAGGTTATGTACAGGAAACAGAAATGAGTAGTTACCTTTGAGTCTTCTAGTCCAAATCATTCGTTCTATTGTCACATGACTCCCATAGACGCTATGCAGTGCAATTTATTCAAAAGAACGAACGACTCGGACTAGAAGACTCATGCAAAGAACCGTTCAATTCTGTTTCCTGTGTAATGCACTGCATAGCGTCTATTAGAGTCAAGTGACAAAAGAATGAACGATTCGGACCAGAAGATATGAGAGGTGAGCTGCTCATTCTGTTTATCGTATGTTATTAGCTGGATTGTAATATTTTCATTACTAGAACTATAGGCAATTTTCTTTTTTAAGGTATCAAATTGCACATAAAAGTTTTACTAAATAATAAATATTTTCAGTATTTGAGTTTGAAACCAGGTCATGTGTGTAAATGACTCCTCATGCTCACAGAATAATTTGAGTCCTGGAACATATCAAGGAAGAAAAACTCCATTGGTGTGATAACCTGGTCATTCACTACATTCAGGTCATCAGCTGACTGTTTTATTGCCACATAACGATGCTGAGCCTAGGCCTGACCTGGAGCAACCACAGATTATAACACTGTCTCCAGAGACTTGAAGCAATGCACCCATCATGCATTGTGCCAATGGTGCATGTGCTTTCCTTCTCCCACTGACGCACCCATTCACCCACTCTGGTATAGGGTCAGTGTGGACTCATCAATCACATGACCTTTTTCCCATCGCTCTTTGTGCTTCTTAGTGAAGTGAAACAGTTGTTCCTTAGTTTCACGATCTTACTTTTTGTGAAGTTGATATTTAAAATATGAGATAATATGTCTTTAATAGACAATGTGATGACAGATCTGAGTGCATGTAGCATTACCCGCATGTCTACTCATAATACATAATTCCGTGAACATCACCTTGTCTTTCTGATAAAGTGTAAGTGAGTAATAGAGAAGGAAGTAGCCATGTCTTCTCACATGCGTCACTATTCTCTGCACGCTCGCTCGCTCGCTTCACTTCTCCATGCTTGCGAATACCCTTGGAAGTTTAATCGTCTGGCCAGCACGCTGAATTCTCACCAGTCAGATCATTCTAAATTGCTTTGCTTTTGCATCCCAATTTTAATTCAAACCTCAGAACAAAATGTAAAAGTATTTGTATTATAAAATGCACCATCAGCTACTGTAGGTAGTTTCTTGCTGAAGAGTATTTAGTGCTCCATCATGTTTACCTCTGTGTAGCTGTCCTGCAGTTTATTGGGAAGGTGTATATTCAGTGGCTAAGATCAATACTGGTTGCCTGTTATGACATTCTATTTGCGAAGATTTCCAATGAGTCCGTCCTGAGGTGTGCATTTACTATACATGCCACAATGTTTAATTGTATTCTAATTATCATATATATTTCATATATTTATTTATTTATTTATTTATTTCTAGGGAACAAATCTAACTGATATCTGTACTGAGCTGCTTCTGCATGGAAATCTGCTGAAGATCTCTGCAGGAAACATTCAGGAAAGGGTCTTCTTCCTGTTCGATAACCTGCTCGTGTACTGCAAGAGGAAGTCCAGGTTAGAGAACAACACCTTCCACATATTATTCTCACTTTCCTGTAGCACTGGAGTTACACGTTTTGTTGGTAGAAGTGTGTTATGAGGGGTGTTCAAGTCTAACCAGGACTTGTGATGTAATTTCATGTGCATGATATTCTAAAATGGTGCGAACGTTTTATCGATGGTCTTCAGCTTACGGAATATGTGGGAACTGTACACACAATCATTCACAAACACCACTTCCACATTACAGGAACTCGGATGCAAGCTATTGCCACCTCCCTCCGCTCCCTACAGTCCTGACCTCACTCTAAGCCATTTACACATGTTGGGGCATTAAAGAAGTTAAAGAAAAGCTGTTTTACTCATTCTTACTTTTCCAATTTTGGTTATCGTCCAGAGTTTCAGGAAAGAAGTCGACCAAGAGGACGAAGTCTATTAACGGCCCGCTGTACGTCTTCCGCGGCCGGATCAACACGGAAGTGATGGAGGTGGAAAATGTCGAAGATGGAACAGGTATGTCCGCTCGTGTCTTGTGTACTAAACAAACGTGTCAAACCAAAGCACAATCTGTTACTCTTGTTATTGCGCTGCAGTTAACGGCAACCACAAGCGCAGCATAAAAATAAGCCGGAAACCGAATGGAGATTAGCGTGAACACCCATGTGCTGATAAAGATCCGTTCTGAAGCAGTGTTCAGTTTCACACCTCGGGTGCATATGTGTGTTTGTGTGAGCGCATACGCGCGTGTCTGCTCGTGTCAGTGCCAGATGATGGGTGTGGTTGTGTTCGAAATCTGTACAGACTGAGAATTAACAGCTCTTTGTTCTCACTTTCAACACTCGTTAAGGGGTGGGATTTCTGCTCATTTCGCGGTCACAGCGGGAACAAAAGCTATCGAAGGATCAGTTTAAAACCACACACGTGAGTTCAGCAACAGGGTGTGGTGTTGTCACGTATCATTCAGCTGTGTAACTGAATCCGCCTCATCACACACATCAGGAACGTAATAGTAAGCCGCATTTTAGTGTTTTCAGCTGTTAAATGCCTTATTAAATGGGCTGTTGGTGCTGATTGATGGTATTTTGCCTAAACACAAAAACAAAAGGATTCCCATTCAAAAGCTTTTTAAATCTAAGGAACAAAATATGATCGAGAGAGGTTATTAAGACAAAAATTACATCTTTAAGAAATTATAAAACGTAATTTTGACTTTCCTGTAGATTAAAACTTACTACACTACACTACACTGACACATACGTACATCTTAAATTAATGTCTCCTACTCACCCCATATTACCCCGTCCATGGTTATTCCTTTGACTTAATAAATTAATATAACAACACATTTAATATGCTTATTATTGGTCATAAATAACGTAGAGCATCTGCCATGCAATTTCCTGTAAATTAGTGGTTACCATAGAAACGATAACGTTTTAGAAGGCGCGCATAAACATTCATCTGTACATCTGAGCTGCTGTTCATTTAATGAAAGACAACTCATCTAGAAGACTTTGATCCTTTCAAAAATAAATTATTATAGATGGGTATAAAAATGTCTCTGTAAACATCCTAAATCCTCCAACACTGCTTAATGCTTTTCGGCCCACATGCACTCACTCCTTCACCCCTCTCTCCGTCGCTCACTCCAGAGCTCTCTCGTTTAATTACCCTAATTGCACTCTTATCAGACAGCCTGGCCGCCGAGCTATCCGTTAACCTCCACTCAGTCACGATTTAGTGGTCAGTTCCCTCCCGTCTTATTTCAGTAGGGCTAAAAGCCCTACCTGAGACCTCTTAGTGCTCCCAAATCTATTTCCACGATCTCGACATTAACCCCGCTGCCCATTACAGAGCCTCATTTATTATTTATCCTGCTCCACCTCATTTACCTGCTGTCAAATGAGGGATAAAATTGGGCTGTGGCTTGAGGGCTGAAACATCTACCTACATTTTCTAGTCTTCAACACACACACACACACACACACACACACACACACACTGGTTAATGACAGTTATGTGTCGTTATGGTTGTCGCCTTTTAACGGCATTCTTTAAACCTTGTGCATTTTTCACAGCTTAAAAAATGTTTTGTTGCTGTTTCAGTGTAACAGCACCTTCATTCACATGCTTATCCTGAAAAAGTATAGATAATAATCAAAATCAATGGCTTGCCATGAGAGCACAGCACTAATGTGTCTATCTTTGGGAAGCTTTTAAAGCTAGATGCTATGGATGTGACCTTTGAACCTTTGTAGACTCTTGGCGCCTATACAAGCTCAGCATTAGGGAGACGATTTTATATCGTGTGACCTTTTAAGGGAGAAAAACAACTTGTATTGAAAAGTAAGATGTTTCCATTGTATATTACAGGTAGAGTGAAAATCCAGGTTTTTTTTTGGAAGGACGACTCATTTCTGACAAAAGCAAAGAATCCAGACCTTTTCTTTGATTTGTTTGTTGTTGAATTGTGTCAAATAGCTACTGAACAGTACTGAACAGCAACTGACAGGCTGCAAAGTGCCTAAAGATACAATCTAAAATCCGGGTTGTTTATTTAACAACATCAACAGCAACCTCATTTCCCCTCCTGTCTGTTCCAGCTCCAGCTACTCAGCATTTAGCATCACTAGTAAACTTATCACTGGCCTGAGCACCGCATGGATATATAAATAATTCAATAAGTAACAACAACAGTCAGTTAAAGTTGCTATTTTAAGACACAAGGATCAACTGTTCTGGAAAAGTTCTTGCAAGAATAGTGTTTTCATATTTTTGATCCCATCAGCATTGGTTAACAACATAGAAAGAAATAAAATCAGGAAACACCATGGAATTAGAAGGTGTGTCCAACCTTCCAACGTGTCCAACCAAAGTGTGTTTTGACTGGTCCATAAGAGAATCCATAAGAGAGTTCCAAGGTGAAAGCCACTACTGACCAAAACAGAACTGAAAAGTCCGTCTCACATTTGCCAAAAAACATTTTGATTATTCTCAAGAGTTTTGGTCAAATATTCTGTGACCAACTTTTGGGAGGTGTGCGTCACATAACATCTGGCATAAAACACACCATTTCATAGATAGAACATAAATAGACACATAGTGGTGGTAGTGTGATGGTCTGGGGCTGCATTGCAGCTTCAGGACCTGGGCAACTTTCCATAATTGAAGGAACCATGCGTTGTTAGAACTGCCATCAGTTCGTGACCTCAAGCTTAAGCACACCAAGCTTATGCAGCAGGACAGTCCACCTCTGAATGACCAAACTGAGATGCTGTGGAATGACCTTAAACAGGGTAACCCTATAGTATGGCTGAATTAAAGCAATTCCGCAAAGAAGAGTGGGTCAAAATCCATCCACAGTCATGTGAAAGGCTCATTGCCAGTCATTCCATATGTCATGTGTTACTGGTGTCACATGGTCATTGTAAAATATAAGCGATTGAACTGCTGGATTTTTAACCTGTTTTATTTATTTATTTTTCTTTCAGCTGATTATCATAGCAACAACTACACTGTGACCAACGGCTGGAAGATTCACAACACGGCCAAAAACAAGTGGTTTGTGTGCATGGCCAAGAATGCAGAAGACAAGCAAAAATGGCTGGATGCCATTTTAAAGGAGCGTGAACAGAGAGAGAGTGAGTGTTTTTGTGTCCTCCCTGGCATATTCGTAATGAATGGGGTTGAAGAATTCTTAAAAAAAAAAAAAAAATTCACCACCGTAAATCTATTTTCATCACTCTTGATATTCAGCGTTTTGTTTTTTACACGAGCATTAAGAGGCAAAGAATGAGTAAACTCCATGCTGAAATCATTATGTACTCGTCTAGAAATAATGCATAATCTCAAACAGATTTGTTTTTAACATTGTACACATGAAAATGATCATAACAGCAGTTTCAAATCCAAAACAACTGGATGAATTAAAGGCCCAGTAGGCATTAATTTTTATTTCTTAGCAGTACATATAATGTGGGAAATGATGTAGAAATTACAGTATATATATATTTTTAAATTGGAGATCAAGCCATTGTCTCAGAATGAGCCTGTTATGTGACTGGAAGAAAACTAATTTGGAAACCCGCCTTCCGTTCCAGAATTGTTAAATTTTGATTGGCCTCTTGTCAGTGATTTTTGTAGATGTGTGCTCAGTGCCCCTTAACATCCTCATAAATAATCATGAGGACAAGTTGCATTTTTATTTTTATAGAGCAGTAACTTGGCTTTCAAGCAGTTGAACATCTGTGATGTCATAACAGTCTTTGCTAACGGTAACTGTAGTTAGCATGCTAAGTCTGCTCGCCAGTTTCGGGGGTGGAGCTTTGCATACTTCAGGGTGTGAATAAATCAGGGTGGGAGTTTAAAACGCATGCAACTCTTATTCAGCTCTACGCATTATTCTGCCTTTTAATACAGTATGATAAATGTATGAATCAATTCTGATTAAATATATGCGCTGTTGGTAGTAAATGTG
Source organism: Clarias platycephalus (assembly GCA_030068275.1). Lineage (NCBI taxonomy): Eukaryota > Metazoa > Chordata > Actinopteri > Siluriformes > Clariidae > Clarias > Clarias platycephalus. The sequence goes on from JAQQZT010000040.1 coordinate 13,406,829, forward strand.
AGCACAGCTTGCCGTCTTGATCCCTTTGTGCCAGCACCATACACACTAAGCTAATAACCGCATTACTGCACTAATCTTTTATGATACCTTTCTTAATGGTGGATTGTGATTGCTGTTGCTGTAATGAAAGCAGCTCATGGCCCCCCTGGTTACACTTCACAGAGCTCTGAGATCTACCGTGCTAATGAACTAAGTAGATTACGGCTTGATACACTGTATAACAACAGGCTATAGACAATAATTGTGTCTATAAAGTGCACACACACACATGCTTGTTTAACCTGATACAGTGGTCAAGGAATTTGATCTAATAATACATTTATTTAAACACAAACAGAATAAATGTACTGAAATAGTTGATATTGTTTAATAAATGTTCAGTTTAGGTCAGAACATTTCGAAATAAAATATCTACTTTCATAGGTAAATGACCACAGGAACAGTAAGTGTATTTTGCATTAGGTTGCATCACACCACTTTTATTTGCTTGTAGTATTACAGCATACGGCAACATTATTATTATTATTTTTCCATTGTTAAAAAAAAAAAAAAATTATATATATTTTATTACCGAAAATGATCTTTTGCTGCAACACTGCTTTTAGCCAGTGCTGCCTTCGAATCATCGTTGAATGTTTGTTAGTACTAGTTCAGAAATCGTAACTGAGACATAGTGTGGTTCAGAAATAAACAATGTATGAGGGGAAAGAAAGGGATGGCATAAGTAAAAAAAATTAGCATTTTTTTCCTCGTGAAATTTTCACATTATCACAAAAATCTCCCCACCTGCTTTAGGCCCAGATCGACTTTTTATAATTGATCCGCTTCCGACCTAGCAGCTATGTTCATATTACAAGCTACATTGATCAATTCATATTTTTTTTGGTCAGATCTGACTTGGATTTGGATGTCATTACAGTTGAGATTCAAAATTACAAGTGACTTTTTACCTGATACACACATCATTACAGTACGTCTTTGCTAGTGCAATCTCGGTTCAAACGTCATATTTGTGTGACCACTCATTCATTTCAAAGAACGGATACTTTTTTTTTTTTTTTTGCAAAAATATGCTAATTATTTTGATGACAAGCAGTTTGCTGGCTGTATTTGTTAAGGTCCAAAAAAGGGCCAGACTTTAGCTATTTTAGCAGCTTTTCTAGCACTGACAATAATTTCCCACGCCGCCGGCGTTGACTGATTACCTCATCGAGCAGGCTACACATGGGTGCAGAGGCAAAAAGTCACATGAATTCTCATTTGCACAAGTCAGATGACCATGTATCGGATAAGTCTCGCATCGAAGCTAAAAACGGACCGCATCAGATTTATGCGTTTAGACACCCATAAATAAAATGCCAGTGTCACATTAGGACAAAATTGAGTCTCTAGCCAAAAAGCCTCGGCGTTCAACGAAACCTAAGAGTTCCCAAGCAGTAATTACAGCAACGTGATGGGTTTCTGACAGAAACATAAGAGTTGTTTTTAGACTGTAACCTCTTTGGCCTCCTCCGTCTGATGTTTTTATGAACTACTTTGTTGTTTTCCATGACAGATTTGAAACACCTGCCTCACACGGGCCACCTGTTCTTGGTTTGTGTGTGCTGTCCATTTCAGAGCTTTCATTAGCACAGTCCACTGGCTCTGAATACCATCTTATCACAGCTATAAACCACAGACCTTAAAAACCACTGACACTGTGTTTCTTTAGTATAATGTATCAGTCTGCAGTATCACTTCCTAGTGAGTAGAGTTATACGATGATGCAGAGCAGTCGAGGCATTCAAAGCGATGCGTTAACGGTAGCACATCACATACGGTTCTGCTCTGGTGCTGTGTAAAAGCAGAAGCTTTTTTTCATGGTCTAGATCATGTTTCGAGTGTTTGAAATGAAGCCCAGTGCAACAGGTGCCCCATCAGTCACACCTCTCACCCTCTCTTTCCTTGTTTTTTTTTTTTTTTTTCTTCTTCTCTAAAGGCTTCAAGTCTGGTTTTCAGACACGGCTGTTAATTACATGTTACACGCGATGTTTTGTTTGACAAGCTAAAGTGCTACCTTATTTTGACAGCCTTCCTTAGTGCCTTCTATTTAATTAAAATCAAGGCCGGTGTCACTTTAAGATGAAGGAAGCAGCTTGTTAATGTGATTATGTGGACTAGCATCTGGCACCGGCAGGCATGGCTCACTTGAAAGATATATGTACACTAAAATTTCCAGTCTATAGACCTTAGTAGGGTAGTTAAAGTCTGGAACTTGAGTCAGGACAATCCGTCGTCATTTATGGTGAGGAAATCGGAAGTAGTTATATTATTGATAGTTTTTTCCTGCCGTGATGTAACAAAAGCAGTCCTGTGATTATCATTTTTCCATTGAATTACAGTTGACTTGGCAACCTTGCTAGCTCTGAGCTTGATTTGATTGCTGGGAAAGGCTGGCTCAGACAGGGTCAAGCACTGGTCATAAACCATTACCACTGGTAGAAGTGTCTCTCTTATCGGTTATCTCCAAATGCAGCGATGACGTAACAGGGTTTGATGACCACTTTATGGTGTGTTAATGGTGATTAGGTTGAGTGGGAGACCACCTCAAACCGTGTTTTGTGTGAGCGTGTGTGGTGGAGTCACACCAGCTGTTCACTCTCCTGCCCCAAATCTATCTCACTTATCATCTTCACACATATCAACTGAATTGCCACCCACGGCTATATCCTAGCGGTGGGGGAAAACGACACAAATATCGTATCACAACATTTAATGGCATTTTCAAGGATGCAAAAGATTATATTTCTCATGGTGGATTGGAAAATATATCTCTGTTAACAAAATAATAATCCAACAAGATGATAATCCAAAACCTCAAAAAAATCAATAGACATTTATTTAAAAAAAAAAGTCTTTGTCACACCTTACAGCATTGAGCCTTGCTCAAGGACCCAACAGTGGCAACTTTGGAACCTGCAACTTTCCAATCAGTATCCCAAAGCCACCATCTTCCCTGGTGTAACAGTAGGTGGGCACGGAGTGACGGGGGCATAGGTATTAAAATGACAAAATCCAAAAACTGTTTTTACGTTAGGAATATAGTTGGGCCAAAAATAAATGCCAAGGCTATACAAGGTATTAGAGCATATTTATATCACACTCACTCACTATCTAGTTCTCCTCCGCCACACAACTTCCACTAACTGGTGACATTTAAGCCTAGCATTGACTTCCTTTAATTCGCATGAAGCCACACATTGCCTCTTTGTCACCATGCTTCATCAGAGAACACATTTACATTCATGGCATTTGGTAGACGCCCTTATCCAGAGAGACTAGCTCTTCTGATCTTATTTCATATGACTGATCACTTGAGGGTTAAAAAGGTTGCTCAGGATACACAAGCGTACACAACTGCTGCTGTGATTGACAGCCGAGGCGATGATGTCATCCCTCCCACCTCAGGAGAACACTCATTTACGTTTTGGACCTCAAATAGCTGTGGCATTCTTGTGATTCGTCTTTGTAGTCTCAGAATTTACGGCCCTACTTCACGTCATCCATACGTATTTTACATATTCGTTGTTGTTGTTTTTTTTTCTTCGCCATAATGAGCAACTGTAAAACCTAATGCTTAAGCATTTGTTGCTGTTCTCTTTATTTCATTTCAAACTTTTCCACTGAACTGTAAATGCTCATGGCAGTGATTCTGTGGTTTTGCTGGCGAGGCTGTTGCCTCAGCTGAAGTTATGCACTGAAATTTAGGCAGCCTTGCACTAAGCTTGTTGCTGTTTTTCCACCAAGGGTACCTTTTGCATAGTTTTTGGGTGGTACTGTAGCTTGCGGTCGTGCTTTTATTGCCTTCGACTCTGTAGTAATGAGGTTCATAATTCTGACATCTTGTTTTTCACTCGCAGCTCTCGGCCAAAGCTTGCAGTAGCAGCATGAGTAGAGGTACTAAGTCAAAGTTTACTTGACATGCTACTGTTGGATTTTCAAAATAATCAAAATCTTGTATCTTGATAATCTTATAATCTCATTATAAGAGAATCTTATAATCACATATCTGATACATTTAGCACATTTCTTTGACATAAGTCGATAAATATAGACGTACTCTATTTTAGTGCATCCGTTGTGAACCTGTGGGACACAGAAGCAGTGGTAGACGTTCATTAGGAAATGAAAGTGCTCTCTTTAGTCCACCTGGAGATGTGATGTGAACAGCTGCTTCCTTTTTTTTTCAACTTCAGCTGTTTTGGTTTTCCGATCGTTCCACTCCTCTGGTCTGACCCGGGTCTCGTTCACGACTGCAGCTCCTTCCATTAGTTGGGTGTCGAATTGAAGGACTCTCAAGCTCTGGCTTGCTTTGTCCCCCCTAAGCCTTTTTGTCCTTGCAGGTTTTGTGCATATTTACACGCAGCTCCCCTGTGTGCAGTCACTATATTTAGCAACTCGAGTTCAGTTACCCTGTGTACATGCATCATAACACACAATTCAGCTACATGGATAGTTCTATGGATGCACAGGACACTTTATCCACTAGGGAGAAAGGCAACCCAGGTGTATTATACAGTATGAGGATGCATGTGTCTCTTATTACCCACCACAAAAAAAGAGAAAGGTGAGAGAAAAAGCCCTTCCCAAAAAATGTAGGCAAATCATACTCGGTTATCAATTAGCTTCATCTCCTGCTGGAATTTTGTCTGTTTCAGTAAAACAAAATTGAAAAAAGTGAGCTCTCTTTTCACGAAATATGATCGCACGCTTTTCTGTTTTTCTATAATTATGGTAATGCTCTTGTTACTTTTAGGGTTTGTTGTGCTTTCATAACTGGGATCCTCTGTTTCCAGGTCTTAAACTGGGAATGGAGCGGGACGCGTATGTCATGATCGCAGAGAAAGGCGAGAAGCTTTACCACATGATGATGACCAAAAGTCGACATCTGATCAAAGACCGGCGGAGGAAACTCACCATCGTACCCAAGTGCTTCCTGGGAAAGTGAGTCTTTCACCTGCTGCTCTATGGAGTATTAGAAATGGCAAGCTTTTCAACAATGAAAACATACGTGTATAGATAAACAAAAAGATTGTGTACAAATATCTGTGTACATCAGCACCAGAAATTCAAACTGTTCAGCTCCCGAGATCGTAGAAATTCTGAGATCAACTGCGTAGAGTTGGCATGTTGAACATTAATGTTTACAAAGTCAATATTGAATGAATGAGTCTCTGTTATCGATCTCAGCTTGACAATGTAGGCAGGATTTTCTGCACAATTTCTCAAATTACGCCTTTGAATACGTCTTGTCTTGTCTTGCCTTGTCGAGAAACTAGGGCGATCAGCCGTGACACTAGTTTTTTGGAATCTGTTCCATAGACTGGAAATGGTATTTATGGTAACTCCAAACCGCCTTGAGTTAAAACGTTCTGATGCCCCTATCTCTACGGAGCATGATGGTGAAGATGCACAATCAGAATTTTTTCCTTACTTTTGATACCAAGACTTATCAGCTGGACATAGTCACATGACAAATTCTGTGCACATGCGTGGCGCCCCTTAGAAGATGTGTTGGGTTATATGTGAAAAAGTAATGCTCTACTCAGCAAGATGGTCATTTTACCTCACCTGTGTTTTTATGAATTATGAATTACACAACGCAGTTATGAGAGTAAAAACTCCCTTTATTTCTCTCTATAATAACCTGCTACACTAATGCACTTATCCCAGCATTTCACTTGCGCTTGGACACCACCCAAGGTAGAAACTTTTCTCGGTACCATGATCAGACTGCCTACTTCACATCTAAAACGCTGGCCTCCCCAGAACTCCCCAGAATCGCCCAAACAGGTGGAAATCACTTGGACTGAGGTTAGGACTATACGGGGAATGTGGCAATAACTCCCAGCCAAGTTGGTGCATTTCATAAGACTAATAGTAAGGATGAGAAAACGAATTCTTCAGAATAACCACAAGTCAACAGCCAGATGGTTGAAACAGGACAATGACCTTAAAAAGACCTCACAGTTGCTTGCGGAGTGGACAAAGCAGGCTAACTTTGAGATACTATTCTGCTGGGAAGAGAGGTCAAATATCCAACCAGAATTCTGTCAGAAGCTTGTTGATGGCGACCCAAAGCATCTGAGGTGAAACGAGGGACGATCAAACAAATAAGAGGTGTACTGCATGTATATTTTTGTCCCTGTGCTCCACATTTGTGAGTGTACGGAAGTGTCTTTGCATTGGTGGTAGTGAGTTTGTGTCTCTCTTTACTGCGAGTGAGTAAGGGATAATTAACTTCAGGTTATTATGATGTTGTTTTCATGACACTGTCGATTATATTCTTATAGAGCTATAGGGTCGCGTCCCCCTTATAACATACTGTACTGTTGCAAGTTAGTAGAAGAGCAGTGTCATGCTCTTTGATGATGTGGAACATCAACACAGCATATCGTTTCCTGTTATCACTTATGTCATAGCAGCTATAAATTGTCGTCCCTATACGCTGTCTTTTTTTCCGCTCTAACTTTCTGTGTCAGAAAACTTAGGCTTCACGTCTTGCTGAAAACATATTAGTCCAAGTGCATTTAGTAAACCTGTTCAAATACAGAATCAACACCTCCTGGCCATTCAGACCTGAGAATTCAGTGGTACTGGGGTAGAAGAGCAAATAATCTGTCTGAATGTTTTAAGTCTTTAAAAAAAAAAGTGTTCTATGAGTAGGCAAGTGCTGCTAGGTTTTTTTTAGATCTAGTAAAGGTTCCACCCCTGACAGAGAAACACGTTCCACATAGAACCCGGAGGAACGAACGGAAGAACCGGGTTAAGGATCCAGATTTAGACTTTATTTTAGACTTTTCAAGTCTTTTTAAATCTGAGAGAGGCCTCCTGAGAGAACATGAAAACACACGCACATACACACACACGCACACAAATTCACACATTCGCGCACACAGGATGCTTGGAAATGCTTTCCCAAGCTCAGTGCCAAGCACCCCATCAGTCGCAGGCAGAAAAGGTTTTCCTCATTCATTACCTCTCTCTCTCTCTCACTCACTCACTCACTCACTCACTCACACACACACACACACACACACACACACACACATACTTTTTCCTCACTCTCTCACATTTACACTGTCTTTCAGCATTGTGAATTAACAATGGATGCTACGCACATGCACTGAACGCTCAACTGGTGTGTGTGTGTGTGTGCGTGCATGTTTGCCCAACTCAAGTATGTTTGTGTGTGAGCAAGATTCCTCAGGGCAATTAAAATTCCCCCTTTGCATTGCCCCGATTGAGCAAAAAGAAGGTTGTGGGCCGCCTTGTGGAAAGCGATGCTAGCGTACCTCCTATCGTACCTCCTATCGTACGCTAAAGCATTAAACAGTTAGTGGATAGAGTGTAGTTTAACATACGAGTGATTTTATTTCACCATCTCGTATTGAGCTACAAATTGCGGTACATTGTAGTCCTGTGAAAATGCTAAAATGGTGTAAAGTGTGTATTGTCTGCTCAGCTGTGTCGACGCAGGCTTTAAACACACGACTGAATGGATGAGTGCGCTACGCTCCGGCTTTGCGAAAGTTTCAGAGTTACAGGAGCGAGTCCTACCAGGAACTTTAGCATTACAACTTGGGTTACTAAATCACTTATGTACAAGCTGGATAAGGTCCAGGAATCTGCTCCAGTGTGGGTGTGTTTGTTAATCGCACTTTCCCTATTCGTTACAGTGATTTATGGGAAAGCCCCCTACCCCTGACTTCCTAGTTCATCCTGATTACATTGTTCTTTTTACAGGGAGTTTTAGCAGCCTTGTTGATAATCTTAAAAAAAAAAAAAAAAAAAGGCAAAGGCAGGATGCATGTTTTTAATGCATGCTAAAATGTGTCTAATCGACATTATTTTCTAATTTAGGACAACAATTTAATAACAAATTACATTATTGATAAAAACTCATTATTGTTTATTTATTTATTTATTTTTTGCTTTAATGAGAGGGAAAAATTATCAAATCCATGCTTTTTTGCAACGTTCGATTAGAAATTATTTTGTAGTGCAGATTCCTGAATATTAATTTTGTATTCAAGAATTCGAACATTTACCTTTTTTTAAAAAAAAATTTTCCTAAGATTTCTAAAACCTTTTAATTATTTCCAAGTTTATAGGCAAATTCTACATTGTCCTACCTCTCTATCTACTAGATATGATACTAGACTGTATGTATCATGCAGTAATGTGCAAAAGTCTTGCGCCACCCAGTTTTCTTTATATTTTACCCCCAAAGAGGTAGACGTTCCTGTATTATTAATGTAGTTTTGGAGGAATAGCTCTCCAGGCTTCCTGAAGGACTTTTTTGGTTCCCATTTTCAGTACCTGACCAGTTTCAGAGGAATGGTTTCTGTTTAATAAGCCACACAGTGACATACTGTATGAATCATTCAAGCATAAAAAAAAAAATCGAACTTAAGGCATGAACCAGTGAGAAACGGGTGCTGAGGATGACAGATGATCAGGCTGAGGATTAGTACACTGGTGATGCTGAATGCTGAGTGGTTGGAACAGACGAGAGGGGAAATGAGGCTGCTGCCGCGGTTGTTATATAAACACCCAATTTTTAATCTGTATCTTAAGGCACTTTACAGCCTGTCATAGTAAAACAATAGTTTCTATTACTTTAATTTAATCTACATGGTTTAATTACATTTTAATTGAGGGGTGGGAAAATGAGGGGGTGGCTCAAAACCTTTGCACAGTAATGAGTATATTTAAAATGTGTGTATGTGTGATTTTTCTCACACCTTCACCCCATGTGAGCAACTGCATGTGCTTGAGCAATGCAGAATATTAATGAGCTACATAAACACTCATTAATTCCCCTCAGAGACGCCTCTGTCTCCCCTGCCAGTGTGGATTAGAGGCTTACATAAGAGAGCAGACTTGCTGTCTTTTCCTCTCTTTTTTGCTTCTTTCTCCCCTCCTTCGCCTGCCAGGCCTGCATTTTCTCTGCCTTTACAAAAAAAATATGCTTTCACTGATCACGTCCAAAGCTGCAGATTAATTGTAGCAAATAAATGGAAAAGTCACTGTTCAGTTTGGTGTGTCATGGCATCGATTCTCTAAGCATCTGGAAGTTTATTGGAGTGAAAACACAATTTTTCCAAAAAGGTTTACTCGTTATTAGTGTTTTGATAAAAGATCTGGACAGTGCTGTTCAGTTGGGTTGAGATCTGGTGCCTGTGAAGGCCAAAGCATATGGTGTCGATTAATTTCTAATTGCATAATTGCATAAAACCTGTCTGGAAGTATATACAGATTGTTATTTTTCCTCCACTTATTTAATTATTTTTTCGTAATTTGTCACTTGTCGAAATCTAAATCTGCATCCCTTCCTTAATAAGACAAGCAACATTTATTGTCTAAGTCTTATTCAGTACAAGCAACATGAATAGTGACACTTCAAGTGTGCATGTTAGCAATGTACAGTATTGTTACATGACAATTTAAATGAATTTTGGTGTAAACGTTAAATACATGCTTATTTTCATTGGTCTATCAAACCCCACTGCCCCAAAACCTAAAGGACTGGATGGGTTTATTCTTGAACAGGCATGGCGCTGAACCAGTATATAGAATTAATGATGCACCTCTCAGTCAAGTAGCCAAGAAGGCCAAATTGGTCATACACTCTGGTTCGGAAAAGACAACATACACTCTATTCCATGTCAGTTACGATGGCGCTAGTCAATCATGCGAGCCTATTAGCTCATGCATGAAGAAGAGAGTTTGAGGTACTTTCCACTCATTGTGTCACAGTGCTCTGTGAGACTACAATAGCAGTTTGAAAAGTTTTATTCGGAAAAGTTAGAGAAAGCTCTTGCTAGCCTTCGCACTTCTCATTTGTAGTTCGGAGGAAATATTATCAGTATATATGAAGAAATGCTATTAGGATTGAAAAAAGATGAAAGCTTCTTGAAGTGAATCGTTAGTGGTGGTGAGATACAGATATATCACTACGAGCCTGAGGGCAAACCGTATAAAATTGATGCTTACAGTTTTAGGGATCCTCAAGGGCTAGTATTGGAACATTATTAGGGAAAAGGTTCAACAATCAACAGTGCTCGTTACAATGAGATGCTTATTGAGGATTTAAGTCACTGTTCGAATCAAAGACAGAGAACTGCTATACAAGGGTGTTGTTGTCTTGCATGACGAGGCACGTCCGCCCACTCCTGTCCACGCTGTCGACCCTTTGTTTTGAGATGTTAGAACGTCCACCCTATAGTCCTGATCTTTTTACATTGGACTTTGACCTGTTTGTTCGCCTGAAAGCAGCCCCACAAAGATGAAGATTCACTTCTGATGAAGAAGTGAGGACAGCGGTGCATTCGTGGCTCACAGCTTAGCCTGAAACATCTGTTAATGTGTATCTGTTAACATACGAAGGCATGTTAACAGATACACAAAGTGTATTGAAAAGCAAGGAGATTGTCTTTTCTAAAAGTTAATTAAAATACATTTTACAGTATACAGATATGTGTATGCCAAATCCATTACTTTGTGGTGTGCAGTCTGCACATAAACCTTATTCAGGGCCTTATTCAAGTTCAAACTGCAGCTTGTCTTAAAGCTTCACAAAATACTACAGAGATTCTTAGGAAAATCACTAAATCTTAGCCTGTCATTGGTTTACACCCAGTTTCATTTATTAGCAAGCGAAGGCTTATTCACTCTCACCCTCACCTCTGCATTTGCATGAAGGTATCACAGAATGACTTATTCTGGGAAACCTGACCCACTTTATCACACACATATTGTAACAGCAGTTTTTCAATATTACAAATCTGTGACATCAGTGCCACTCAGTGACATTTAGTGTTGCCATCTAATTTGTTAGATTCACGTAGTGAATGGATGAGGAGTAATGTGGGAATAACCATGGCACAAATGTGAATATGTTAAAAAAAAAAAAAAAAACGGTTTATGGTGTGTAATGTTCTATAGAAGTTTATCTGGAGTGTGTGTGTGTGTGTGTGTGTTTGTCTTGCAGTGAGTTTGTCGCCTGGCTGCTAGAGAGTGGAGAGATCAGTAAACCAGAAGAAGGGATCAATTTGGGTCAAGCGCTCCTGGAGAACGGTCTCATCCACCATGGTGAGGGTTTCTTTTTTCACTTTAAAGATTTCACTTTAATCACGCCTCAGCCACTTTGTGATAAAAAGCAGAAATGTACTGTAGCAGAAAAGCCTTCGTAGTATAGCCCAGAACAACACTGCACTGCAACCCGAGCTCATCATCAAGATTTGCTCTCCGTCTGTCTGCCTGAAAAGTGTTGTGGCGGAAAACAACCTAGTCATGAATAATAGATGAAGTGATGCAGTGTTTACTTTACTGCAATTCTGAGCCAGGGATAATGACCAAAGTTGCACTTGCTCAGACGCACAAGCAAGCAAGCAAATGGTGTGTGTGTGTGTGTGTGTGTGAGTGATATGGGATTGGAGAAAATTATTCTGGTCAAGCTGACTACTAAGTGGCCCAAGTTTTTACGTTTTTGAAGAGATACAAGGTCACCCTGGACAATTGAGGTTTAGATCTATGATGATCGGAGGGTTAGGGGTTCGAGTGCCGCCACCTTCTTCAAGTTTCCACTGTTGGCCCTTGGGCGAGGCCCTTTGTCCCTCTACTCATAGGGCATTCTGGGTTGGTTGCTGCAGGATGAGCATCCGGTGTAAAACCTGTGCCAGTAACATGTGATCCAAGGTGGCGACCCTGACGAAGGGAAAAGCCCAAGGACAAAAAATACTGGTTGTAATGTAAGACTACAAAAATTGTTTAAAATGAATTTTTGAGCATAATTACAACACCCCAATTATACATTTTTTTTAGACAAAAAAAATACAGAAATAGATTTGTAAGAGCTACATATGATTAGTTTTGGTAAGTGTTTTGGTCTTTGGTATTCAACAATAAAGCAAGATACTGTACGCTTTCTCATCTCACCAGAGGTCTGCAGTAAATCCTGAAGTGTCTCTAGAACCTTAACTTAGGAAAAAGGAAAAAGTCAGTTGGATTATCAGCTCAGTGTGAGGAGAAATGAGTCAGCTAGTATTGCATAATCTCCATTTCCTCTCTGTTTCACTGATCTGAGCACATCTTAACCTGAACGTGTTCATTTAGGTACAGTAAGTCCTTGTTAGCAGGAGAGAATTTTTATCCTTAAAGTACACCAGTAATGTGCAGGCTTTCACAACACGATATCTTCGTTTTTGGTCATTTCAAGGGAAGAACTGACAGTCTTTCCTAAAGAGCTGATGATATGATTATTAGCTGTTTAGACTAATGCTTGTTTTTTTTTTTTTTTTAATATATATAGTTTCAGACAAACATCAGTTTAAGAACGAGCAGGTACTGTATCGGTTCCGTTACGATGACGGCACTTACAAAGCCAGGAGCGAGATGGAGGATATCGTATCCAAGGTATTTCCGCACATACAGTATGTAAAGCCATGACATCATGTTCGCCCTTAATCTCCATGCATATTGTATATTTCTGTCTTAGCAGTCTATATTCTTTGTCTTGAATGTTACTTACACTGTTGTTTTTGGTAATAATTGAGCTATATAGAGAAGTCTGGTATATGGAATTAACTGTGTTTGTGTCCACTATGTTTGCAGGGTGTGAGACTGTACTGTCGTCTCCACTGCCTGTTCACACCCGTGATTAAGTAAGTTTAGTCCATCATTAGACTTCCAGATTTCAATTGTGAACCCTGATGATGTGGGCAGTTTATTATAACTAATAAAATGCCACAGAATGGACTTGCAACATTTTCCATGAACGATTGTGAAACTGGAACGCTCAAGGCTGTAAACATGCATCGTTATTTTGCTGCGCGCTCACTCGGACTGACTGCGGGTCACGAGTTATGCAGAGGCAAGCTTTAGCTTGAGTGTTAGTAGTGTCTCACCTCTGCTTCAGTACATAAACTGCCCTAGATACTGCAAGCTTCTATCAAAGAACTGCTGCTGTAATCATAAAGGCACATCCCAAGGAATTACTTACAAACTGTCAGGTTTCACCTACTAAGTACCTACTATCCCTCACAATTTGCTATGAATTGTTAAGACTTGTCAAGAACTGCTAAGATTTCTCACCTGTTTACAGTGACCTGGATACCGCTTAAAAAAATATATTTTTTTATATGACTTTGCATGCTATTAGCCAGCCAAGCACTTGAACATGCATTGTAGTATTTATTAGAGCATTCTATTTATCAGTGTTTAGTTTTTATGGTTGAAATTGGCCCATTTTAACAGATTTGCTCAAACTCTTATATAAGTTTTATGAGCACTCCAGTAGCGACAGCTCTAAGCTGTCCAAGTCAACACTAAACAAGGAATTCTGCATATTTCTTGACCTTCGCAATCCATTTTTAAGAGGTCTGAACCACCCAGGAAGTCCAGGAACCACCTACTGTACCAAATACTGTACCTTAATAACATCTATATGATGTTTCCTTAGTGCGCAACAGGATTTCAAGCATGGTCGAAATTTTCAGATCAAAGTATAAGCACTATATATAACCAGTACGCTGCATCAGTTGACTCTGACATTGTGTTTGTGTTGTTATCCCACGTCCTTCCAATCTCTGTTCTCACGCCACAACCCAGCAGTGAACTGATGACTGCACTCGTCTTACCACACTTCCTTTTTCCTAACTAGCGCAGAAAGAATCCTGCATGATATAGGATGTTTTTTTTTTGGCGGAACAATCAGCTTTGGTTGTGGTTCATTGTTGGGAGAAACACTCCAGCTTTTGTGTCACTGTGGTCACGCTGGAGCATGTTTACAGAAACACTGTCTGAAGATCGCTTTTCTTGACATGCCACACGTATCACACATACGCTCATGAGCTAAATGTTTGATTTATATTTTAAGAAAATGTTTGTTTGCTGCAGCAAATCAAGGGCTTGAATCAAGTGGTTGAATCTTGCTTATTAAAAGGAAGAAAAAAAAAAAAAAGGTTGCAGTTCCTTGTGTTATAAAAGCAAGCGAGGATAATTCACACTAGTTGAATGCAGGTATGTTAGCTCATGTGCACATTTATATTTACACCCTTATTCAGAGCGATTTGAGTTTTTATTTCGTCTGAGCAGTTGAGAGTGAAAGGCCTTGCTCAAGCGTCAACAACTTGGTGCTAGGGTTCGAACCCGGGACCTTCTGATCAGTGGTTCAACGCCTTAACCACTGAGATACCCTTGTTTGCCATGTTGCATACAAAATAGCGATGATGATGTGCCAGCCCCAGCTGTTAGGAAGCTTCACATTCACATTCATGGTCCAAAATCAGTAGATGATGGACAATAGATGAGTACTAGCTAGTGGACAGGAATTGGCAGAAAGTCAATTTTAAGAGATAGTAAGTTTAAAAAAATAAAATGCTAATATCCTCCGTATAAAACTTTACAGGAAAAAGAATGTTTGCTTAGGATTGTGTGGATCTCCTTAATCATTCCATTCTTCTCCATGCAGAGACCGAGACCATCACCTGAAGACGTTTAAATCAGTGTTACCAGCCAGTAAACTGGTGGACTGGCTTGTCTCACAGGTAGGATGACACAAAACCCCTCTTACACACCTGTGGAGAAGAGACAATCTTCCATTACAAGCACAGACACACAGAACCTTGGATGACTCGAGCTCATAACTGTGTGGTTACTACACTAGTGATGCCATAGATTTGTCTAAACCTCTAAAGAAAGGCCTTTGTGTTGAGGACACAGCAGCCTTGTAACTTTTTTTTTTCTTTACCTTCCCAAGGGGGTGCATGTGGTTTTGTTTAATGACCCCTCTCTCTCTCTCTCTCTCTCTCTCTCTCTCTCTCTCTCTCTCTCTGTGTCTCTCTCTCTCTGTGTGTCTCTCCTTCTCTCCCTCATATTGTGTAAACATCTCACAGGGAGACTGTTCTACCCGCGAGGATGCCGTCACGCTCGGGGTCGGTCTGTGCAACAACGGCTTTATGCATCACGGTAAAGTCTCTCTGTCGTGACTCACCATATTTACTTTATGAGAGAGTGATGTTTACAAATATGGAATCAAATCCGAGCGTTGCGTTGCTCTTGATTGTGGATTGTGATGATATCATATCAACATGATTTCACCAGATGAGGCACGAGGTGGCGGAATAGCAACAACGTTTCTAGGTTTGGCAGTAGTGATGACGCCGGGCTTTACGGTGAAATCTGAAAAAGAAATGTCGAGTGATGAAAAAACAGAGGAATGTGCACGTACCAGTACATGGTTCCAGGCTGACCGGCTGATTTTGCCATAAACAGAATTTGCAATGAGGCTTGGCTTGGCTTGTTTGATATTGCAACACTTTTGGTGTCTGGGGCCAGAGAGTGAACCGTGGCCATGTTTTTATGTGTTAAAGGGTCTTAAATTAGAGCAGCTGTGAGTCAAATGTGAGCCAGGGCCAGGTTTCCTTTCAGATGTTATTTATGTATTTATTTAGTCTTCATAGTTAACCCCATTTCAGGTTATTAGGCAATGTTGTATGCGAACATTACCGCAGTTTAAATCGATTGAATGAATGATGTTTCTACTGACACAGAACATTTTTTCGTATTCTCCTTAACGTTCTTGATGAACCCCTGAGGCTGTGTGCCTGGCCGAGGGCCAAAGTATCCACACGTCTATTAGCAGATGTTTCCAGCTGTTAGAACTGTATCAGCAAGTTGGAGTGGAACAAAAGCATAAAAAAAAAGAGACAGAAGCACACACGCACACCACATCAGTAAGAGACGAGCGACACACACACACACACATACACACACACTTCCTCCTAAATCAATAACAGCACTACTCCTTCTGATGTCCGCTCGAAAAAACAAACTCCGGTGATGTTTAACTGAGGGACACTGCGCAACACAGAACAGTTTGTCCCTCCAAACCTTCCCAGCAAACTCGTCTGTCACTTTCAGTTTTAGGGAGAAAAAAAATCCTACGTGGCAGGTTTTCCACAAACAGCACCGCTCCTGCTGTTTAAGACCTGTGGAGGCAAAAAAAAAAAAACAGGCTCGCGTCATCAGCCATCAGCCTCGGCCCGAGCTGAAGTAACACTGAGATCTATTCATTATCATCTGATTTGAATGCTAATAAATGAACAGCCCTGCTGTTTATCTGCCATCTCTGGTTTTGCATCATAAAGGCATTGAAGATTGTATAAAAGATTGGTTCGCAAATGCAGTGTCAGTTAAACAGCCACTTCTAAATCTTTACAAAAGCAGCTCATGTCATCGGTATTTATGAGATAATATATATATTTTTCGTCCATTGGCGAAATAAATGAAATTTAAGGGTCTGGGAAAAATAAAAAAAATCTTCTTCTCTTAAAGGAAAACAGAGGTTCATGAGTTAATATCCAGTACTTTGCAAGTACAGAACCCCAGAGTGGTCAAAAAAAACTCACTGACCACTTCATTAGGAACCCTTGCTTCCTAGCAACTATCTAATCATCCAATCACATGGCAGCAGCTCAACATTTAGGCATGTAGTCACGGTCAAGACGTTTAAACTAATTAAATAACGGTGATTTAAGTGACTTTGAACATGGCTTGGGTGTTGGGGCCAGACGGGATGGTCTGAGTATTTCTCAGAAATGCCTTGTTGATGCCAGAGGTTAGAGGACAATAGCCAGACTGGTTCATGCTAATAGAAAGGTAACAGTAACTCAAATAATATATCGAGGTATAAACAATCGAGGTATGCCGAAGAGCATCTCTGAATACAATACATGTTAGCTTAGCAATGGTGTGAGGATATTTTCTTGGCACAGTTTGGGACCCTTAGTACCAACTAAAAATTATATATACAGTTCTGTGCAAAAATCTTAGGCACCATATTATATGCTGTACCACTTTTGTTATATACTGTATGTTTATTATATGCAAATCCCAGGAGCGTACATTAGGTTTTTGTTTCCATCTGAAAACTGGTCTGTCTTGTATTATATTTCTTTTCTTTACAGCCATGCATATATTGTCCTGTAATGTTATTTATTTATTAATTTTTAATGATTTTGTACATAATTATGCGGAAATGATAAACATACAGTGGCTTGCAAAAGTATTCGGCCCCCTTGAACTTTTCCACATTTTGTCACATTACAGCCACAAACATGAA
>JAQQZT010000040.1:13432617-13446400 GCA_030068275.1 Clarias platycephalus
GGATTTCATAACCGTTAGTATAGAGCAAGATGGTACGCAAATGATCTTCAGTTATCTGTAAAACATATGGGACTAGTCGATTTATACTGCATTTGGAAATAAATCAATATGAGAATTTCATATGAAATCCTAAAAATGGTATGGACTCAGGATGTTCCTTATTTTCTCTGTGAAATGAAGGCTTGTGAAGATTCCAGATTGTCAAGATGGCCTGTCTTTCAAACTGCGTGGATCCTGTCCTCCATATGTGCATGCAGTGAAGAAAGGTGAGCTCTGCATGCATGTGTGCGCGCGCGTGTGTGTGTGTGTGTGTACGTGTTTCAGAGTTTCAGAAACTATCAAAAATACATTTCAGCATTTTAAATTAAGCTCCAAGTTGATGAATCTTCTAAAGGACACTAAGTGGTTTCACTGCATATTATTTTTATCGGATACATTCACACTAAGTCTTTTTTTTATTTCCTCAAAAGCAGGAATGTAATTGCCCTTCATCCTCTAACCTGTCAAGCAGATGTGTCAGCAATAAAAACTAAAGATTAAAAAGTAAGAAAAATGCATTCCTAACAGAGACTGCACTGGTCATGTGATAAACATCTGGACCACTAAAAATAGCACTCTACCTCACAGTCAGGCATGAATCCTGATAAACATACAGTTATGTAGAAAGACATTTACAGCAAAGGTTTACAGATTTACAGTACTGTATGTTGATGAAAGATTTTATGATGGAAAATGCCTCAGCGTGTTACTTTTACTGGAGAGATGGTATATAGACTACGCTCGTATAATTTAGCAAAGGCTAGAAATTAAATGTGCAATATTGTCTTTGTAATAAAAGTGAACATATAATTCAACGCAATCTTGTTTTTATATAAATACAGGGTTTTGGTGCCTGATGTACGTTTACTGAGTGCAGGAGAAGGTGGAGCTGAGTTTGAGGAATAGTTTATGTATTATTACATACTGGCTTGGCATATTGAGGCTTCGCTTGTCTCAGATGCTGCATTTCTTCAGCCCGGCTTTTAGTTTCTGCCGTTTTTGTTTAGGCTGCCGTGGTCTTTTTAATTCCCCAGTCTCAACATTGTGTGCCTTTTTTTTTATTGTAGTCTGGATCCAGTTCAATGAAAATGATTTGTTTAGCTTTACAATAAGATTTTGTCCATAGGAAAAAAAAATAAGTAAAAGTAAAAATAAATTGGAATAATAATAAATTCCATTTTCCATTTGTAAAGTGGAAGTGTCAATCTAATGTGCTCTGACATCACTTTGTGTGTGTGTGTGTGTGCATGCGTGTCGGTGTGTGTAGGGTCAGAGGCCGCAGCAGCAGGTTTGCAGCCGGGCCAATGCGTGCTCAAAGTAAACGGTGCGAACATGAGCCAGAGCAACTATGACGAAGTGCTGGAGCACTTCAGCAGCTATCAGCCCGAACAGGATGAGAAGGAGCAGGTAAGATCCGGTGGCCGCTGTAGATAATTACCTCTACAGTTGAGTGTGAAAGTTTGCATACCCCTAGGGCAAAATGAAAGCTTTCACAGATATATACAATGCTTTGTACAGTAGTTGTAATATTTCAGTTGTCCATACCTCTGTAGGTCAGTGTTGTACTTCATTCTCCTTGTGGCTTGATATAATTCAAATGTAACAGATTATTCTATTCTTCTTTCATTCCTCAAAACTGAAAGGGTCACACATTATTTATTTTTTTGCTTCATGTTGCAGATTGTTCTCAGGTTGTAGTTGTAGGATTAACCCATGCCACATTTTTAGTTTATTTAATGCACCTTTCTGTACGTTCAGTTCAATTAAGTTCTTATCTGATAAAAAATGTATATGCTGTATAGTGGGTGAAAACTATTTGATTTAGTTTGGATTGCATAGAGCTGGATAGATGCCACAGCAGTTTTCATCACCATCATTGGCATCACATTTCCTTCTTCTTTTTTGTACTCGGGTTAACGCAGGGCCACAGTCAGTGGGTGCACCGCGTGTATGACGATGTGGAGGGACAAGCGTTCAGCATGTGCCTGTCTGAGAACGGTTCAGATGGAGAGGAAAATGGCTGCACTAATGGAACAGGTACTGTGGTTTCTCTGGCTGTGGCAGTTGTGGCAGTTGTGGGTGGATGGGTGTGTGTATTTAGTTTCAAACATCCCTCCAAGTCAATGGCTAAGACAAACAAAGCAGTTTGCAGGCTCTCCACATGCATTTCTTCCAGCTTGTCTGGCCTTTCTTAACCTAGAAAAGCCATGCATGCTGTTGGATTGGCTATGGTAAATTACATGATAAGTGGATAAATGTGGTGAGTGCGCAAATACTCCCTGGATGTGGTGTGCAGAGTGACCTTGGGATAGGCTCTGGATCCACCACCCAAAATTAACATAAAGCTGTTAATGAAAAGGATCAAATAACATGTAGTTTATTCCAAATGATTTCCTTGTTGGTTTGTCATTGTAGTTAGAGGTCTGCAACATTTATCCCTCTCTGGAGACGCCCCACTGGTTAACGTGATGGTGGATAACGTGCACCTGGAACATGGGGTTGCATATGAGTACGTGAGCTCAACCGGGATCAAGCACCATGTCCTGGAGAAGATGGTGGAGCCAAAGGGCTGCTTCAACCTTACAGCGAAAGTAATAAGGCATTAGACTTGGGATGAGGATATTTAGATTAGTGATTTTAAAAATATATATTATTAAATCCCGTTTGCTGTGTTTCAGATATTGGAAGCCTTTTCTAAAGACGACAACCATTTTGTGACGAGCTGCAGTCAGCTGATTGCTCAGAGCGAGCGCGTCGTGTCCATGCCGCAGTACGAGTTCAGAAATATCTGCGACTCCAAACTGGAGAGTATACACAAACGTATTCGTAGCTACCGACAGGTGCGAGAAAGAAAGAAAGAAAAAAAAAAAAAAAACTCATGTTATCTATTTATTCTTTCTCTCCGACGTAAGTCAAACGTTTACACGCCTTCATCACTTGTTCAGTTTGCAGATGAGCTCCAGAATAAGGGTTCGCCCATGTTCAAGCAAGCTAGCACTAAACCTCACAGTCTGGGCTGCATGGACTTCGTGCCCACCAACTGCCACCTGAATTTGATGCAGGTTTCATGCCCCAAGAGCAGCACATCAGCCGGTCGTGCCTTTAGCATCCGCTTTGGGCGCAAGAATTCCTTTTTCGGCCTCGACCCAGACCAAGGTTGGTGAAATTTGTTAGTCTAGTTTTGTTCATTTCTCACTGTTGTTTAAAATATGGTTTTAATATAATGATTTTTTTCCTTCAGCCTGTTTGGGGGGGGGGGGGCATCAGTTTACAGTATACATTGAAAAGTACAATTTATGCACACTGGAATAAATATAGCATACAGTGTGTACTGTGCTAAAAAGGTGCGATTTCACTGTTCTCTTTATTTCCCCAATAACAACAAAAGCATAACCCAACCTCATGGTTGTCAAAGCAATTATCCAGAGTGTATCACTAACACAAGGATTCCGTTGGACTAAACTCCCTTTGTTAATAGTTAACCATCATGAAATAATAATTAAAGCATACGGTTTAAACCATGAGGGCCTCGTAAATTGTCATGCCTCGCTGTAACGACTATTCCCACAGCAAATCAAAGCCTTTTTAAAGCTCTCGGGTTGAAATCACTTCCATCAACCTGCCATTACGACTCCATTAGGCCATGCTGAGTGGCTCTCAGTGATGCCAGCTCACCTTATCCCTGAGGAGCACGCGCTCCCATTTCCTGCACCTTAAAACCACAGATTTGTTTTTTTTCATGTTATTCACGGCTTAATGATTAACCTTTAGTTGAAATGCTTGATTTTGCCAAACTAAATAGCACCACGTGTATTGTGTTAACCTTATTTCAGCGCATTGTTCGTACACGTGTCTGTTATTACTTTTAATATGTAATGTGCATTGCGGACCACATGCTTAGAAAAAAGTTATAGTTAATTATAGTGTGAGGTTTCCGTGGCCTTTTTTCTTTATTTACACTTGCAGCGTATTAAGGCTGGCTGTTGTTTGTATCTGCACCTGCCACTAGACATGGTCGCGTCTACATGGAACTGCACCAGTTGTGTTGTTATGACTCCTCTTTAAGGTTGTTTGTTTCAAGCGCCTTTTCTTCACATCTGCTTGGCAGTTGTGACGCTGTCAGAGATGCTTCAAATTCCTCTGGTGATGGAGTTCACTGAGATTACTGCACGCATCAGGAGCTTTTCCAGGCTGTGTGACTCTGAGCTGTTTTCATTTTTTGACACATGTGAAACCGGAGCTTTTGGATGCTATGAGGGGAAAAAAAGTTACTAGTACATTTGCTATACCGAAAAAAGTCAAATATTGCCTCTCTTACATATTTAAGCACATTTTGTGATGATGATAATGTAAACTTTTTAAAGTAACAACCTTCTTATGGTTTTAATGATCGCTGTGTCTTCACATCATAAAAATAGGCCTGATCTACAGTAGATCAGATGTTTTCAGTCTACCTTTTCTTTCTATGCAGCTAATCTGAACCCCATGTCCCACACGGTCCACTGTGTGACCAGTATGGCCGCCCCATCCTGGAGCTGCACGGGCCTGGACAGCGAGGAAGTGGAAGCAGTGGATGGGGGAATTGAGGCAAGCAGGAGGCGCACGCGCGGTGAAGGAGGCCTCAGTTTTCTCCTCAAGCAGGAGGACACCGAGAGCCAGGACAACTACATCTGTCTTTATAACCGGCTGGACATCGCCGTTAGGGAGATGAAGCTCTACGTTGCTCAAATTGAGGTGTAAGTTGGAAAGATGATAAATCAAATCAAATTAAAATTTTATGTCACATACGCAGTCATATACAGTACGATATGCAGTGAAATGCTTAATACGATATGCAGCGATAAGTCAATTAACCAACAGTCTAGGAACGACACTACAGTGAGGGAATTACAGTAAGAGTTGAATCTGTGTTATGTTTTCTGTTAAACTGTAGTAAATTGTAAGTATGTTAGCGTTTGTCCATGCTTGATAATTGTTTCATTCAAAAGTTTGAGGAATTCTTTAGCTTTTCCTATTTCGCACAGTCACAGCTTTTTGTCATGATATAAATATGTAATTTCCTACCGTTTCAATTTGTTTTTTTCATTTTAAGCTAGTTTTTTACATTACTATTATCGGTTTAATGAAGAATTGCATAATGCACATTTTTATTTTTATGCTACTTTCATTTAAAAAAAATTCCTTTGCTCAGAAGCGACAGTAATGTTTTAAAACAAATCCAGTTATGAAAAAAGTGTTTACTATTATTTATTTAGTTAGTTAAAGCCTAATTTTGACAAGATTTAAGTATAAAAAAAATGTATCAAGTGAAAACATTAGCAGTCATCTTCCAATCTGACTTCCAACGCCAGATTGTGATTGTTAAAAATGACACTATTCACTTGTAAAGGCTTGCCTTAAGGCAATTGAATTGTCATAAATGAAGCAGATAAATATCTGACTTATACAAAATTAAACTTTGTATTACGAATATATATTTTTTTTTTACAGATGATGTATTTCACAGGTTTTTGACAAATCAGAAACATCAGAAAGTACATTTTTAGTCTCTCTCTCTCTCTGTTTGTGGGGGAAAAAATCTCCTTTATCAAATAGCATGTTTCAACATTGGGGTGTAACTCCACCACACCAGAGAACAGCGAGTCCCACCAGCCAGTTCTCCTCCCTACAGGAGGAAGTCTTTTCTGAGAGTCTAAAAATATTCATGGGCAGGGCCGAGCCGACTAGGGCTGAAGCCATAACACACTACACAGGAGGAGACATCATTTCCCTTTTATCACTTTCCCCCTCTCTCTCATGTATTCTGATAACATTTTAAAATAATCCCTGTGGGTGTGTGGCTCACCTCAACATGTTATTACCTTGCATATTACGTTTTACTGTTTATGTATTCCTTAACATTTTTGTGTGTTTCTGTCTATAATATGTGGCTGTTTATATACGTACATGTGTTTGTTATAGGCTTCTGTCCTCCATCACTGGTCCCATCCAACCTCAGAGCTCCGAACCTCCTTCAGATGACAGCGTGCCGTCTACTTCTCCAGGGCATGAGGAGACCATTCACAGCAAAAGAGTGTGCTTCAAAGTGAACGAGGATGATCAGGAGGATTCTGGACATGACACCATGAGCTACAGAGACTCTTACAGGTGATTCGAAGATGACAAAAGTCAAAACTGCAGACATTTGAAATTAGATTGTTTAAAATAAAGCTTTATATATATTTATATATTCATAACAATAAGTGAAAACTAAATAACGAAGATAACAATCTCAGTAATAAACTATGATATTAAAAGTTCAGTTAAACATGAACCCTTATTATTCAACGTGCCGAACACAAGCAGCTTATTTCATATTATATAATTTTACACAAGGGTCAAATTATTAGCCTGCATCAAGCAAGGAAAACAATAAATGACTACAACTGCTTTTAAGAACTGGCCAACACTTTTTATAAAATCCTGGAAGGATAGCGCGGTAACATCAACTTCATTGAAGAAACGTGATCGGAAAAAACCTACTGTAAATGGAGATCACTTAAACGCTTGGCGAAGTTGCATTGTTAATTAATCTTAATTTGTTTGGAAGATAGTATTTTAGAGCAAAAAGTGCATCATGGGAAGAAGGGAAGCATGTGAGGTGATGCACCCATCATGCATAGAGCCCACTGTACAAGCCTCTGTAGGAGGAAGTGTTACGTATGATCTGGGGTTGCTTCAGGAGGTCTGGTCTAGGCTCAGCAATGTTATGTGGCAATAACATGAAGTCAGCCCGATGTACCCGAAGTTTTTCTCGGAGCAACAAGGAATCGTTTTCCCGTCTCTGTGTGCATGGAGTTTGCATGTTCTCCCCGTGCTTGGTGGGTTTCTTCCGGGTGCTCTGGATTCCTCCCACAGTCCAAAGACCTGCAGATTAGGCTCATTGGCGTTCCCAAATTGCCCGTAGTGTGCGAATGATCGTGTGTGTGTGTGTGCCCTGCAATGGATTGGCACCATGTCCAGGGTGTACCCCGCCTCGTGCCCTAAGCCTCCTGGGATTAGGGCAGGTCCCCCGTGACCCTGAATAAAGGATAAAGTGGTATAGATGATGAGTGAGTGAGTGAAGTATCCATCCTTGTCTCCACTCAGCCAAAGTTAATGTTAAAGGGATTGTTTAGCATGAAATTTAAAAACATAGTTAAATGTAATTCCATAAAATTACATTTTAATTTGCGTAAATATTCCTACAGTATTTAAACATCCAGTAACAATACCTTTACAAAAATTCCTCAGTGCCCATTTTTCACTGTTCTAATTAATTCTACTAAAATCATATAATCATATAAGCCTATAAATCATATCATAATGGAAACTTTGGTTAATGAAGTTCAGGCTGATGGTAAACAGTGGACTAGGGCACGTATGGTGTATATCAGTGGTGTGATGCCCTCAGGTGGATTCTCGCAGCCCTCGTAGCTGCTTCTCCCGCAGAACAGATGTTTTGAAACCTGACATGTTTTGCTTCAGCAGATTCAGAGCACAATCAGCACCTTGTTTGTGGAGATGCTCCATTACTCTGGCCCGTGGCTAAAACCTCACGTCATCTTCAATCCTCTCAGTGTCATCGTTCATGGGGGGGGGGGGGGGGGTTGTAATTGTGCACATGCTGGGTTGAGCAGATCCTTGCTCATACTGACCACTAACAGCATGCTGACTGAAATGACTGAGTGCGTATGCACTCTCTCTTCCATTATACAGCCACCCACCATTAAAGCCCGATACCTTCTGAGTGGGTGATCTCATACATTACAGGACCCCCCCTCCCTCGCATTACCGAGAAATTACATCAGCTTTTGGGTCTATCTGTGGTAAAAACACTTTGGTTATTATTATCAGGTTTCATGCATGATTTTAATGTGTGAGAGTCAAGACTCCTACAGTGCTTATCTAGTTTTTACTTTAGTGCCTTCTCTCTCCTCTTCTGTCCCTCTATTGCTTCTTTCCATCTGCTATATCTTTCACTCCTTCATGTGGGAGGATGAGTGTTAAGACATGGCTAAGTGTGTTCATGCTTGGCTAAAGTGTTGTTACAGTAATTGTGTCCTCTGCTCTCCCAGACTGATCTGTGATTCTATGATCTGACACAAACCTAGCTGTTAACAGACTGTCCATGTGGCTCTAGTGACCGTCGCAAGTCCACTGGTTATCTCTATTCGGTCAGTAATATCAGACACTTGTGTTAACACTGCCTCGGAGCATATTCTCTCTAGTCCACTTAGTCTGGACTAAGTGGGAGTTCATATCAGGTGAACTTGCTATGGTACTTCCTATTTCAAGTTTCACTATAGTGGTAATAAGAGATGCTGTGGTCTGTAAAGGAGACAAGATGCTTCTTTAGACATATGAAGGGAAAATACATTATATCCAAAGACACACCTAAAAGATTGCAGAAAGTAAAATGAGGGCACTGGTGGCTCAGTGGTAGGTGTTTCGCCCGCCAAGCAGAAGGCCTGGGTTCAATTCCCAGTCAGGGCCCAAAACCCAGCAACTGGGTAGTGTCGGTCCCAAGTAGTGTCGGTCCCAAGCCCGGATAAAATGGGAGGGTTGCGTCAGGAAGGGCATTCGGCATAAAACCTGTGCCAAACTTGTGTGTGCGGTGTGGCGACCCTTTGCCGGGAGCAGCCGAAAGACCTTAAAAGAAAGAAATAAAAAATGCAGCTGTCGGTAACTTTAGCACTGTGGCCTCGCACCTCCTGTGTGCATGGAGTTTGCATGTTCTCCCTGTGCTTGGTGGGTTTCCTCCCTCAGTCCAAAAACATGCAGATTAGGTTAATTGGCCTGTTGTGTGTGTACGCGTGTCTGGCGATGGATTAGCACCCTGTCTAGGATGTACCCTGCCTCGTGCCCAAAGTATTCTGGGATAGGCTCCAGGCCCACTGCAACCCTGTACACGGACGGGATAAGCGGTATAGAAGATGAAAGGATAAATGAATTAATAAAATGAAGCTTAAAATGCTTCAGAAGTTGAAAAAAAAATGAAAGAGAAAATTTGCAGGAATATCAGCTAAATCATCTACACATTAAAAATTGATGTATAAAATAATATATAGGCTATATTACTGAATGAGTTTAAAAATGTTCAGGTAATACTGTATGTGAAGAAAAATTCAAAGAACTGCAGAAGTGATTATCGGTAGAGATTTGGTGGCAAGAAGAGAGAAATCTCACTTCTTTGTCATTTTTCTTTTTTAAATTGGACTTCACTTGGAATGAAGTTGATTTCATGCAAATAAAGAATAAACACAGATATTAATCTAGAAAAGCTATTTGAACTTAAGGTGTGCGTTAAGGTTGTGCTGTTTCTGCGTGTTTCTTGTTTCAGTGAGTGTAACAGTAACCGAGACTCTGTGCTGTCCTACACGAGCGTACGAAGCAACAGCTCTTATCTCGGGAGTGACGAGATGGGCTCAGGTGAGCGCCAACACTTTTGAACCTTTTAAAAGTTTAAGTTCTACTTGAGTTTGCGTTTTAATCGTTTTCGTATTGTACCATGTAGGAGATGAGCTGCCGTGTGACATGCAGATTCCCCTGGACAAACAGGACAAACTGCACGGGTGTCTCGAGCATCTTTTCAACCAAGTACGTATGAAGACTCGTGTGTTAGTCCTGGATATTTTAACACACCTTCCGTCTGCACAGGGCTTTCTTTCGACATTTGATTGTCTTATTTGTTCTCATCCTTTCTGTTTCACCTCTCTGTCTGCCCATGACCTCACTCTGGCCATTTTTCCTTCCTGTGCTTTCTTCTCTCACATCACAGCACGCTTCCTCAGATAACTGTGTCCACCTCCCTATATTAACCTTTGATCTTTGCCCTTTGTCCTCCTGGACATAGACTCCTCCAGCTTTGCACTGAAGGGAGAATTCATTTCGATTCGGTGTGTGTGTGTGTGTGTGTGTGTGTTTTTCCCTTTCAGGTTGACTCTATCAACAGCCTTCTGAAAGGGCCGGTCATGAGCAAAGCTTGTGAGGAAACCAAGCATTTCCACCCTGACCACACTCAGCCAGGTACGGCCCAGTGTGGGGCAAACACTGGTGTGTGTGCTATGTTTGGAAGAATGTTTAGGGTGTGTGTATTTGTGGTCGGTTATTACCACCTTCTGAACTCTAGCAAGACAACACATCTTTTCTCTGTCTCGTTTTATAGAGTGTGACGCGCACACACACGCGCGCACACACACTTGCACACACACACACACACACACACACAAATCTGTGTATTCGCAGTCTTAGAGAAGGGGTCATAATTAAAACCATCTTTACAATAGAAACCTATGAGCACATTCAATGCTTTTTGTCTTCACTCGCATAAGACACACACGTGCGCGTACACATGGGCTTCTGCCAGAAATCGCAGACGAGAAAGCCTCTTACTTCTACACACACACGCATACAGTACAAACACACACTCTTTCATCTGAGCTTGAATAGCCCTCATTTCGACTGTGTGTCACACCTATGTGGGGGCAGAATTCCGCCACGCTGACGACTGGACAGCACGGTGCAGATACGTCCTGCACAAAAACATCCAGGAGGACCCTTGGAACCTGCCCAGCTCCATCAAGAACTTGGTGGACAGCCTGCATCGCTTCGTGGAGGGTGTGTCCAGAACATCTTTCTGTTTCTTTGCCGTTTAGAGTTTATAAATGCATTTTTTGCACAAATGTTCTGCGGTTGATTTGATTTGATGTGTTTCAGATGGAAGGAATCAGCTCTTGCTGGCGTTGCTGAAGTGCACAGGTAAGCACATAATCACCTGTACAGTCGATTGAACACAAATTAAACAACAATTTCCACTAAAGTTATTATATAATATTAGAGTGGGGTTCATTTCGTATAAATTATTATTATTATTATTTTTTTCGAATTTACATAACTAGTTTAAATTAATGAAAGGGTTAATGCTGTTATTGCGACTTAACAATATAGTAATTGCAGCTCTTACTTTTTCTCTGTAATTCAAATAACTTGTACAATGTACTCATATCACTTATTATATTTGATATTTATTTACGGCTCAGTTTCTTGATTTTACTCTAAATTAATAAACAATAATAATAATAGTTGCATAGTGATTAGCACTGTGGCCTTGTGGGTTTCCTCCAGGTTCTCCGGTTTTAGTTGGCATTCCTAAATTGTGTGTGTGTGTGTGTGTGTGTGTGTGTGTGTGTGTGTATGATGGATTGGCACCTTATCCAGGCTTCGTACCCAAATTTCCTGAGCTCCGTCCAGGACAAGTAGTATAGAAAATGAATGCTAATAATAATGATCTGCCAAGGCAAATTTGAAATTGTCAAGCATTGAAAACTTTTCAAGAAGGAAGATATACTTTCCTGTTCACCTCCTGTGCATTCCCTACAAAGTGGTGTGTTATGTAACATTTCTGCCCTGTATAAAACCTCTGTAGTTGACTTGTCTCTGTGTTGACTTTCCAGGGACGCTCAGGGTGTGTGCTGTGCTATGAGATATTTGATTGTTTTATTGAAATTCCACTGGCCTTCCTAAGTGCATGTGTGTGTGTGTGTGTGTGTGTGTATATGTGTGTGTGTATGTGTGTGTATATCTACAGAATATGTGTGTAGTGTATGTTTATATAGTTTTGTGTGTGTGTGTGTGTGTGTGTGTAGAGGGGCGTGGGGGGGGGGGGGGCTGTCTTTCTGAGCTTCTGAGTGAAAGTGCAGGAGGTTAAAAGTAAGAGATCTAGAGTGAGAACTATTGAAAGAGGAAAGAGAGAGAGAGAGAGAGAGTCTCCTGGGTTCTGTGGTGAGAGGCATATGGAAGCTGTTGAGAGAGTGTGAGGGAATCTGATCTCGAGACTGCTTCTTATTGCTCTCCACAAACGCACACTCTTGCCAGGACCTGCTCCTGCTCTTACCCCTATCCCGACCCTGCACTGCACCGTTCTGTGTGTGCAGTATGTGTGTGCATGTGTGGAGTGTGTGTGTGTGTGTGTGTGTGGCGTTAGTCTTCCGCTTTGAGAGTGTTTGGCGCTTTTTCAGCATAACGCTACGACGGCTGCCAAAGGTCTCTGTATTAATACTCCACTCGCTCAGAGCAGCTGCCAAAAGAACAAAGTTAAAACACAACAAAAACAATATTGTATAATCAATGTGTTCGGTGTTTATATGTCGGATGACACACCAGGCAGGTCTTGAAGCACATTGTATGATATCACCGTCTGAAGTTCTAGACGGTTGATTTTCACCAGGAGCTGGAGGAGTAAATAGAGCGCTATTACTTTCTCTCCATCAGCTATTCTAATCCGTCTCGTTACTATCTTTTGCCCTGTCTTTTCTAAGGACGCTGCCACAGCCAGCTGTTACATGTCATCTCTGTCTCTCCACATTACTCTCCCCCCCCTCGTATAGACACAGAGCTGCAGCTGCGACGGGATGCGATTTTCTGCCAGGCCCTCGTGGGTGCGATGTGCGCGCTGGCCGAGCAACTGGTCTGGGCGCTGAACCTTCGCTTCAACAACAACGGTGAATATGAGGACGACTGCAAGGAGGTCAGCCGCAAATGGCTGGAGCAGATCTCGGCGATCGGGGTGCTCTTCAACTTCCAGTCCACCCTTTCGCCGCACGTGGTGAGCCACGCTACCTGTCCCACTCCGTGTCATGTCATATCATGTGGACTTCTCAAAAGCTGATTTAACAGCTTTAATATTGTTTAACTAAAGGGCATGTTTTTCAATAAGCTCAAGTTGGGTTTTCTAATATTATACAGGACTGAAACAGGCTTAGGTAGAAAGGCTTGATGACACCCAGGAAGAAATCTTTATTACAGGGCAAAGTCATACATCCTCCAAAAATAAAACTGAGCTAAAAATATCTCAGTAAACAGTCGGAACATTCTGTCTTCCTATAATAGAAGTCTATTCATACATACATTCATCGTCAGTAATGGCTTTATCCTGGTCAGGGTTGAAGCCAAACCTGGGAAAGTATGAGCCTAGGATGTCAGACCATCATAGTGTACCAAGCACACACATTCACACACTAATGTGCACACGTTTCGCACGGTTTAGTGTAGCCGATCTACCAAAAGGGAACCTGGATGAAACCCACCCAAAAAGAGTGTGCACAGGGAGTCCACACAGACAGTAACATACAGTAAATGTGTCCATATATGCCTGAATATGCTGTATATACAGCCTGTGAACAAAACTACTCAATTTGAACATGTTCTCAGGCCTCGCATCTCGATTCGATTCCTGCTATGGGTCTGTGCGCGTGGAGTTCGCATGTTCTCCTCGTGCTGGATGGGTTTCCTCCGGGTACTCCAGTTTCTTACAAAGACTTAAGACATGCATGAAGATATTCAGGTTTTCAAATTGCACATTGTGTGTGTGTGTGTGTGTGTGTGTGTGTGTGTGCGCTTGTGCTCTGCAATGGATTAGCACCCAGTACAGGGTGTACTATACCCCACCTTGTGCCCCCCAGTCCCCTGGGAAAGGCTCATGCAACCGTGGGATAGAGAATGTGTCAGAGAATCTACTGTAACATCTGGAATTGCCACAGAATACTGAGAAACAGACAGACAGTTATAATAGAAGTTAGTCTCTGGGTGGTGGCTCAGTGGTTAAGGCTGAGAGTTACTGATCAGTTGGTGGTTCAAAACCCCCAGTATCGCCAAGCTTCCACTACTGGACCTAACAAACAGCTAAGAAAGTAATATAACTATAAGGTTTTTTATATATATATAT
>JAQQZT010000040.1:13446500-13456778 GCA_030068275.1 Clarias platycephalus
ATATTGAATTTGTGTATGCCAATAATTATTGATAAAATGAAATTTAAATGTTGATTATTGATTTCTACAACTGTCATTACCATTTTAAGTATAAAAACAGTAAACGTATGTATGTGTTTCTTTCTATTCTCGGTACAGAGACTCACATTGAAATGCCTAAACAAAATTTCTAGCTACAGATGCTTTTAGATAGAGATGCATTTAAGTTGGAGAAAGTTGGAGTATTCCTCCGAGTATTCAGTCCGAGTCTCTTTCCATGTGCCAGAGAGAGGAGCGCACCATGCTGGAAGACACGAAGGCAGCCCTGCAGGATCTGGATAAAGTCACCGTGCTCTTCCGACCGCTGGAGAACGAATGCCTTGTTGCGAGTGAGCATCTGCATCTGCTAAACATAAAACTTTTAATACCATCTAACAGACAGCTGTTTCTCCGCATGACACTTTAAACCTAAACCGCACACACAGTGCCAGTAGAGAGCGTTTTTAAGGACCTTGCTTCTCGGTTGTATTTGTTTATGAAGTGTGCCGAGACTCAATAAAGAATCCTAAGGTTACATAAGGTCATCTTCGACCTGTCTAGGGCTAACTTTGATGATAATGTGACGGCACATCATAAGTTTCAGCTCTCATATCCAGATAAAAATCCCGTCAGGAAAAAAAAATGCTTTTGAAGTCACGGTTTTGGTGACGGTGTACGTTTATAAATAATTAAAATGATGTGTTTCTCCATAGAGGGCATCTGCAGGAGGCCACAGTAGTGTAGCGGATCGAAATCCCTTCCCTTTAAAAACAACTTTCCCTCAAACACACACACACACACACACATGCACACACACCCTCCAGATGTCCCTTTCAGGAATGTCAACATGGGTAGCAGAGATAAGAGATAGCGTATAGTCTTTATCTGAAAGCCTCTATTTTGGTTGGAGGAAAGAAAAAAAGGATTTTGTAATCAAGTCAGCATTTCCAGCTAAGGTGCTGGATTTTGCTCCTTTATGTTCCCTCTTGAGAAAACATCTTGCTTTGAAATGTTAATGCTTTTATATACTTTTTTTTTTTGTATAAATACCTACCACATTATATTTCTTTATATTTCAAAAGGGAAACATGAACACACTAGGAAACACATTTACAGTGTATAAATTAGACACTGTCTTTCTCCTTCATCCTTCCGTCATGTCTTTTCTCAGACACGCCAGTGCATTACCAGGTGGAAGGCAACCGGCAGGCGATCCGTGTCACGCTTTACCTGGACAGCTGTCATTTCAGCGAGCTTCCCACGCGTCTGCAGAACGGAGGCAGCCTCAAGCTGCACTCGGCTCTTTTCACCAGAGGTGTGTAGATAATCTGTTTTTTTTTTTGTTTTTTTTAAACTAGTGCTTCATTCTGCTTGATTTGGGAGTTTCCTCCGCGAAGGAGGTTTGTTTCCTTCCTCTAAACCGCCTTGTTTCCATCTCACTCTTCAGATTTGGTGAATAATGATGGTGCTACTCAATGTTCTGTTCACTTTATGAGGCTCGATTTCCATCTAGTGGTCTATAGTGGATACTGCGGGATCCTGCTGCTCTCTAATAATTCGGTTCAATTCAGTTCAATTTAGTTTGTATAGCACTTTTAACAATGGTCAATGTCGCAAAGCAGCTTTATGGAATCAAAAGAAAATTATGGAAATGTGTATAAAACATCCAATAGTTTCAGAGAGAGATACATTTGTGTTTTTGTCGTCTCCTCAGCATTGGAGAGACCGGAAGGCGTGGCATCTCAGGACTTTGTGGCCATGGAGGAGTTTCAGCAGCGGATCAACGCTGTGTCACTTGAAAAAGTCAAGTTCTATTACCGGAGACTCAGGTAATGGCAACGCTGGAACTAACTCTGTAGTACTAATATTATAAATATTATTATTATTATTTCAAGATGGTAGAGATCAACTGCTGTGAAGTTGTTTTATTTATGTACTTACTTATGCTTGTAGGAAGTTGTCGGTTTCATGCATACTTTTTGTTTTTGCAGGGCTTTCTATTTAGAGAAATCTAATTTATCATCTGAATCAAATTCCACTGCCATGAAAATAGACCATGTAAGTAAATCCCACACTAATGTTTTGTCACCTCTCTGTTGTGTGTGTGTGTGTGTGTGTGTCTGTTTTGCTTTCTTGCCTGGAAATCTCTCTATGGCCTTATCAAGATTTCAAATGTAAAATGCAAGGACAGAGCAGCCCCTTGTGGCCGCCTCAGGGAAGAAAATCAGTGAGACTCATTTATCCGTTTTCCCTGGTGCAGCTCCTCCGTCCTCTCAACACCCTGGATGACCTGTGCAGGCTCATGCAGACCTACATGAACGTGAAGCCGAGTGCGGCGGGCCACCCTTCCGGAGTCAGCGTGCTGCTGGTGTCGTCAGAGCTGTGCAGCCGTCTGGGGGGCTGCCACATCAGCATGTGCGCCACCGGCATGCAGAGGTAACACCCACTTAATGCTGGAGTGTTTAGTGCCTCGTTAAACCTGCTAGTTTCACAAGTTTCATATAGCACCAACTGGGAACAAAAAAAGGGCCAGCCTGTCTTGTTTTTCTTTTCTTTCACTAATTAAATTCAAAAAATGCTAACTTTAAACAAAAATTCTGCCTTCTGCGCATCTTTGAAATGGCACCAACTTCAATATCAATTCAATTTATATGTAGAGGGCTTTTAACAATAGTCATTGTCACAAAGCAGCTTTGTAGAATTAAAAAGATTATGTAAATAAATTAGATAAATGTAAGGGGAAATGTGTATAAATTATAGTTATCAGCTTTTCTCTGATGAGCAAGCTGAGGGTAACAGTGGCAGAGAAAAAGGAGGAAACCTTGAGAGGAACCAGTCTCAACTGGGAAGCCATCCTCATTTGGGTGATATCAGATAGTATGACCGTAAATCAGTCCCCGATATATCCGTGTACCATGAAACTGAAAGTTCATATAGCGGGAAGGGTGTTCAAGTTAATATAAAGTTCACTTTCATTGTTGGAGACTCGAGTACAAAGGTGTTTGTGGGAATTTCAGACCTATACTATTTGTATATACGATATATACTATATACACAATCTTCTGGTACAAAGTAAAGGGAGGGTGTTTTTACCCCCTGGCATGGAAACGCTGATGCATTTACACTTAGGCATGAATCATGGACTATTCTGGGCTTATCCCAGGACTTTATTCACATTAAACTCATTCTTATAACACTCCTAGTATTGTAATATTGTCATGATTTATAATATAATTGAGGAGGGTCCATTTTAAATCTGTTTCATTTTGAGGCTTTTTTTATCATGTCATCATGTTTTTTTGCCCGCTGTGGCTTGTTCATTTGGGATCTAAATCTAAAAAAAAATCTTGAATCCCCTTTGTGACAATGTGCGTTGTTAAAAGGTCAACGCAAATAAAATTGGCTTGAACTCGAAGTTGCTAAAGTGCACCCGAGATCTCCAAAAGTGGTTTGCAGTTGGTTGTCAGATTAAAAAGAGGTATCAATGATGAGAAAGATGCATGACAACTATAATATAATAATTTTTTTTTTTTAATAGTAAATCAAGATGCGTGGAGGTTATTTTGCTCCTCATTAATTTGAAGGAATTGTGGGAAGTTTTCCCCTGATATCACATGATTTGTTGGTATGACATCAAGTCAGGAAATGTACTGTATTATGATGTGAATGTATTGTAATGAAGACAAGCTGATGCATGACACAACTAGGGCAAATGGGTTGTTTGGATTTATGGAATTTGTGCACTGCAGCTGATGGCATCATACAACGTTGTCAAATGTAATATCACATAATCTGAGCATCATAAAAGCTAGAAGAGGGGAGTATCTAGTTCTAAATCAATAAAGGGATGTTTCTGTCTCTCTTTCTCTCTCGATCTCTCTCTTTCTCTCTCTCTTTCTCTCTGCCAATGTTCTCTGCTCCAATCAATGGCAAAATGTGCTTTTTTTAGTAACTAAAACATTTTTGCATTTTTTAACGCCTGCTTTGTTAGCCAAAGAGATGATATGGATGTCACGAACCTACAGATCAAAAGGTGTTTGAACGAACATATTAGCAGAATCCAAGCTAACATGAGCTAACTGTTGGCATTCTCTGCTCTTTACATTGTGTGGTTTATGGTTTAAACTAAACACACTGTCAGTTTCTGGGTGCCTTCATCTGTTACAGAATATCTTTAACATGGAGCATGTGTTTTGCAGGTGCACCCTGACCGTCTCGTTGGAGCAGGCCATGAACCTGGCCAGGAACCACGGCCTCATGCATCGCTGCTTCATGCAGACTATGGACATTATGCGCAAACAAGTATGGCACTACTCCACACTATTATTGTACTTTTCTTCACTGTACTACATTGTACTGTAGAATACATGTAATCTGAGCTCAATTCCGATGGTCTGTGTTTTTGTGGTCGAGTGTAATACTTCACATGTAATACACAGTAGGTTAACATGTTTGTCCATGTAATCCACAGGGAACCAGAGTAGAAATCTCTGCCAAAAACCTCAAAGTGATGGACCAGATGCCTGCCTTCGCACCAAGGTATCATACTGTATATTCCACATGTAACCAAATATAACTTCTTTCCTGTGAATACCATTTGCACCAGTGCCAAAGCCTACTGTTGTACTCAAGCAGTTATGGTATTTGACCCACATCTGATGAAAAGGCTTTTTTGTCAATGAACATGTTATAAAAAAAAGTTTTTTTCATGATTTCTATACAGGACCATTAAAACATAACTACATCATACTCTTATTATTATTATTATTATTATTATTATTATTATGTGCAACATAACGTAATGTGAACATTGCAAGAACTGCATTTCAGACATTTTCAGTTTTGTAACAAGTAAGCTTATCCACTGAGCTACATGCTATAAATCTAAACATGCTTCCTTTTTGCAGTTAAATATCAGATTATAAAACAAAACCTTTTACCATTCATGCTGTTAACATGCCCTGAAAAATAATTTGTGTCAATATATTTAAAATAAAGGCAGAGTTCCTAAAAATATGAAAGTTTAATAAAAATAATCAATCAATATAGTAATATAGTATATTATATATAATATAATAAGAACGATAATAATCAATATGTAAAAGCTATTTATTTATTTGAGTGTAGTCCTTTCTACAAGAAAACGAGTGGCGTTCAACTCAAACCGGGAATTTGCAGTGCTGCAAATGTTTTAAAGAATGCTGTATGTCTCAGAGCCCACTGCAGACATTCCCATGAGCCTTCAGGGAGTGGAATACCTGATCCTTAAAAATCAACACATAACAGATATCATACAATCATTCACCACCATACCATTTGCACATTATAGGAACTCAGCTGGGAGATATCGCCACGTCCCCCATACAGTCCTGACCTCGTGCCAAGCCATTTCCACATGTTTGCACCAGTAACGGTGTTCTCAGGGGGCCAGTGTTTCAGACATGAAGGGGACAGTCTGATCATGGCTCCAGAATACTAAGCAATCTTGTTGGTATCCGAGCACTAGTGAAACACAGGGATAAGTGTGTTAGCATAGCAGGGGATTATATAGAGAAATAAAGGTAATTTCTACACTCATAAGTGTGGTTATTGTGCACAAGCAGAAGTCTCAGTTTGACTTGAATGCCCCTCGTACATTAGTGTTTTTGCAGTAAATTTCTCTCTGCTTGTCTAGTTAGCAGCTTTAGCACCTCAGCCTTTGGCATAAAGTCAGTATTTTGGTAAGAATAATGCTGACAGTCTTGTTTTGCTCATTCCAGACTCTTCAAGCTGTGTCTCCCGCCTTCCGACGGAGACCTCTGAGCTACACCCTCTCGACCGTTGACTTGAAATATTAAGCGAAAGGCTTGTGACTTTAGGACAGTGTTTAAGAGGTCACTTTGCCAGACTTTGGTTCCGTTTGTACCAGGCCTCGGCTCTGAGAGGATTTTTACAGGAGGGTACCACTCCCACTGCTTCTGCACAGACTTTTTCTCTCTTGGATTTACTTGGATTTTCCCACTGATTGGCGCCGCTCCTAAGACTATGGCTCTTTTTTTTTCTTATTTTTTTTTTTAACCGAGTTACTAAACTACCTGTAACAGACTGTGTTCCTCACTTTGCCTTGGACTGCAGCGTTGGTGACTAAACGGGTTCCGTCTCTAGCTGGCGACCCTAACGTTTCTTCCACTGCCTCAGACACGTGGTGATTATGTGCAATTACTGTAGCTTAGCATGTGCATCCTTGCACTGTTCCTTCTCTTCAAAAGGAGTGTTTTTATTTTTCTCACATCAGGTCTTATAAATTACTGAATGCATTCCACTCTAACCACCTGACAGTATTATATGGACCAAGCTGACACTGTTGAAGATGTTTTAGTTATTATATCTATTGAAATGCTTTATTTTATTTTTATGGGATGTTTTCATTTGTCAGGGTTCCATAATGTAAACAGGAAGAAAGTTCATTTTTAGGTCAGAAAGCTGAATGAAAATAATCAGTTGATGTGTATTAATACTAAACGCTCAAGATTTTTACTAATCAGATCAGAGAAAGCGAAGACGTTTTCGTTTTTTGTGTCTGGTTTTGGCACTTTTTTATTTTTGGGTGTTAGAGTACAGAAATATTCCTGAGCATAGCATGAGTGTTTTGAGAAGCACAATAATAATAATAATAATAAAAAAGCTCACATTATTCATCAGTGTTTGCTAAAGTACTGTACAAAACAATTGGATCATTGAAGGATATTTAGATGTAGGCACCTATTTTATTGAATTTTACATGCACACACACACACACACACCTTCTATATACACACACATACACACACGCACACACGCGCACTGATCAGCCATAACATTGAAACCACCTTGTTTTCGGTTCCCCTCGTGGTGTCTGGCACTGGGATGACCCCGGGTCCAATGGGTGCTGTGGATTGCGGGTTGGGTCTGCCGTGGATCGGACTTGTCCAGCACTTCCGTTTGGTGCTTGATTGTAGTCCAGGTTGGCAGCCTCAGGCATGTGATGCATTGGCTGTACTGGTGCCTTTCTATAATAGCCAGCATTGACCTTTTGAGGACCGGACCTGACAGGCTGACCTTTAGGTGCACACAATCCTGTCACCAGTTTTCCTGGTATATAATCAGTGATCATTATTGTTCAGTAGTAATGCTCTGGCTGATCGGTGTGTGTGTCTCTCTTTAGGGAGTGTAATGCTATAATTTAAATTTTAAATTGAATTATTATTAATGCTAAAGCAAAACAATGTGGAACTGTACATCTTTTCTTTTGTATCCATGCTGTACTGTATATGTTCAACAGGAGACCTTCTTGCGTATTTCCACTTATATTGTTTTCAGTATTTCAATTTCTAACCATGTCCATGTGGTCAATGGAGATCTTCAGACAATTTGAAAAATGCACCAGAGCTGTGCTTTTTAACCGAGGGGGATAAATTTAACATCCATCTAACATTTTGGTTCCTCAAAGCAAGCTCAAATGTTATTTATTGTTTAGCCTATGATAAACCCAGCATAGGCTGTTCTTTTATTCTAGTAAGAATAAAACAAAATACCATACATAAATATGCAGATTTTACTTACAGAACAGTATATATATTAATATTTTTATTTATTATTTTATGGAAAATCATCTTCCCCTATGACATAAAAAAGCACAGATAGTCAAACCTGTAGTATGTTTAAGTCACACAGCCAACAAAACACTGTGACGAAGATTGTGTTCGGTGTTATGCAATGCTTTTTTTTTTTGTTTTTTGTTTTTTTTGGACATTCACTGTGCCTTTTGGACAGAAAATAAATTGGGTGTCTAATTTTAACATAACTGATACTGTATGTATATGTGCAGCAGATCTTTATTTGTAACTGGTAATGGTTGTGTGGAGTTCACCAAAGAGTGAGACGATTGCGTGCATTTCCAGCTGAGCTTGCTTTCGGGAAACCAGATTATAATGCTGCAGTATAAAATTTTCGGTTATACGTGTCGTCCAACCCCAGACAGATTTTTTTCCTGCATCATTACCTGTTTGGAATTAGCAGATAAATTTAATCATGTATGTAAGATCTGGGAAATGTTCCTGTGTGATAGTCCCAGGCTAGGCTCAGAACGGGAATCTCCTGGTCAGTAAAAAAAAAAAAAAAATGGCCTTGTATAAAATAAGCTTAAATATTTAATGGTGATCTTTAACTTGTAATATCTGTTGATGTTTGAATGTACTGATAAGAGTTTTTTTTTTTTTTTTTTTAAAGCAATGTGATCATGACACAAGTCTATAATGTCAGCTCATTAACAGTCTATTAAAATCCAACAGGTTTGAGTGAACCTAATGTCACACTGCTGGTTGATGTGTGTTATCACCTACACATAAACAATCTCAAAGCAACAGGCATGTACTGTATCAGGTGTTTTCACTTGTCCCCGGTGTTCTGTCAAATCCATATGGAAATTAAAAATTCTTATGGTTAATGATCAGTATTGTGTAATTAAGCTTCATGACATTATATACTGTAGTAAGATATATGCTGTCCTGTCAGGTGAATGAAATCAGAGCCATATTTATGTATTATGTATGATTTATTTTCATTTATTGGGTTTTACGTCGTTCAAAATCACTTAATCACTTTTCGAATGACTGAGTGCACTGATACGACCCATGAACCTATGAATTCATATCAGGGATTGTCAAACTATAGTGCAGAGTCCTTTAATCGTGTGAGAAGCTCACTATATAATATTCTATTCCATGAATGTATTTTATAAATATAAGTGCTTACAAATATCAGTCCAAGGTGGCTCATATTCATAAAAGTTACTGGGACTTATGGTCAAACAAGTCACATTAAAAATAAACAAATTTCTTCCCCATGTTCATCATCCTCCACTACATTCTTAAAAAATTGAGTGATTTACTCTCACTCACTCTCACTCGTCTTCTCTACCGCTTTATCCTGTATTCAGGGTCGCGGGGGCCTGGAATCTATCCCAGGAGACTTCGGGCACGAGGCGGTGTACACCATAGACAGGGTGCCAATCCATCTGCAGAGCACACACACACATACACACACTCATTCATGAGTGATTTATTGAATATCAATTTCCAAGTCCTGCAGTAATTTACAGTACTAAAAAAGTAAAATGAACAGGGCTCTGAGTCACAGAAAAATTCATGTAGTCAAGGGATTGTCATTTCTCCAAAAGTTTAGGAGCCCCTGACCTTGAGCAATTAAATGAAAAACAAGCTGTATTGCAATTTTTTTTGCACCTCCAGGGTCCAGGTTTGATTCACAGTCAGGCCCGAGTCTCGCCTCTCTGTGCATGGAGTTTGCATTTTCTCCTTGTGCTTGGTAAAGCAGGTTTCCTCCAGGTGATCCGGTTTCCCTCCACAGTCCAAAGACATGCAATTTACGCTAATTGGCGTTCCCAAATTGCCACTAGTGTGTGAATGAGTGTGTGTGTGTGTGTGTGTCTCCTGGGATAGGATCTAGGCTCCTGTGACCCTGTATACAGGATAGTGTTATTTACTCTGCAGACCCTTTTTTTTATTTTTTTTTAGCCGATTTACAGACATTGCATCTCTTGATTAAAAACTCAGAAATACATCGCTCATTAAAACCAGCTTGTGATTTATCGACCTTTATCCCTTAATCATAAGAATCTGTATAAGGGTAACAGTCTACAATACAGTCAATAGCAGTGCAGTACAGTCACTTTTTGTGAAATGTGCATTTTTTTTTTGTAGAGTCACACCAGTGATTTACTGTACTCATTAACTAAATGCCTAAGGCCGTGAAAGTTTCTCTCATCTCATCTGATATTCAGAGCTAAACAAAATTAATCCTCTAAAAACAAATGTGTAAGAGCTTATTATATTCACTGTGACTTTCTTTCACACTTATTCCATTTTCTCTTAGAACCGGTGGAGGATGGCTGATAATAATCCAACTTTTATTTACAGTTAATGCCGTAATAATTAATTATACATACAGTGGTGTTCAAAAGAATAGCAGTGTGTTGAAAAAAGTGAGTAAAGCTTCATATCTATATAATAACTTTTAATTTAAATCACATAAATGCATTAGACACCCTGTACATTCCATTCTGAATCACAACATGAGTAAAAATGTGCTAAATGTATTATTAGTATAATGTAAGTGAAGAAAAACAAATATTAGTCTGTTCAAAAAAATCATTCATCTTTATAAAGTGATGAATTTACCGTTTAAACAAAAATGCTTGAGGTTTAATCTTTCTTGTGCATCTCT
>JAQQZT010000040.1:13456878-13468743 GCA_030068275.1 Clarias platycephalus
TAAACTAATAATACATTTAGCACATTTTTCTTCATGTTGTGATTCAGAATAGAATGTGCAGGGTGTCCAATGCATTAAAAGTTATTATATGGATATGGAGCTTTACTCACTTTTTTCTACACACTGCTATTATTTTGAACACCACTGTACTTCTGCCAGGGTATAACAGAAGCATTAAAAAAAACATTGGTGCTTAACCTAACATTGGTGCTAAACCTTAACCTAAAACATTGGTGCTTAACCCAAAGTTATGATTCTTTTCCATGCATTTATTGTTTTTGCTTAACGTAAAGGAATAAAGAAATAATTCTACTTTTACCAAAAAATTATTCTGCTTATATATCACAAGCTATACCATCAAAACAACTTTATTACTTGATCCAATGTAATCTTTGAAAAGCTGAAATGGTGCCTTTGATGCGCACACACACACACACATGAACAACCATCCTACAGAGTTATAACTGTGTTTCTGGGTTGTGTGGTTCTAGTTCTACCTCTAGTCTAGTTTTATTTAGCTCCTCCAGTTGCTTCGGCACCCCTCTCAGCCCCGTTTCCCAGGCTCACTTTTATATTTCCGAAGTTCAGTTACAAATTAAATGAAACATAATTTAACCCCTGCTTTCACGATTTATTTTTAATGTTGCTAAAAGAATGGTTTTTCTCAACAATATTTTTATTGATTTTTAACAGGGATATAACAGGGTAAACATGCAATGTTTTAATACAGGTTTTATAACCCCC
This sequence comes from Clarias platycephalus, assembly GCA_030068275.1. Lineage (NCBI taxonomy): Eukaryota > Metazoa > Chordata > Actinopteri > Siluriformes > Clariidae > Clarias > Clarias platycephalus. The sequence continues at coordinate 13,457,623 of JAQQZT010000040.1, forward strand.
TTATAAACCCTATAACACCCACCCCGTCCCTCCCTGACTCCAAGCCAGTTTTACATACATAAGAAAGGCTAGACGCCAGACATTGAGAGAGAACAAAAAAGAAAAAAAAGAATATGGAGCTGGAAGAAGAATGGTTTTTCAAACTGAATTAAAGTCTTCCTTCTGTAAGCTCAGAGTCATTTTGTGATTTGCCCAGGGCACCTTGATTTGAACCGTGCGTTTTTTTTTTTTTTTAATTAGTCGTGCAGGAGGTCAACGGGAATGCAACGTTAGAACTATTGCTGAACAACTGCAACGTCATCAGCACTTACTTCAACCCCATTAATTACCATTAAAGTACTGAAGACATTCAGAAAGCTCTTGGCCAGTATATCTATCGGAGCTATCCAGTGGCCTTCTCAGCAACTCTTGTTGTTTTTAAGCTTTAAATTCTAGTTCTATGGGCTACACACAACTCCACAGCATGCGTCTAAGCCTAAACCCTGTATATTTTTAACATACTGAGCAAGTGATCCTAGATGTAGGTAGACTCATAACCTTAGATCTTTCCCTGCTAAAAAGGTAACCGAGGCATTATATCATCCTGTTCCCACTGTTCCTAGCAGTAGTTTTTTTTTATTTTTGGTCCTGATAAGGCCTGCTTATACTCCTACGCAGGTAGAGCTCTTCCATCTTATCTTATTTAACTACTACACCATTCCTGTTTTCTAATCACAGTAAGTTATGGATGTATTGCTCCACTGTCGTACATTATTTTTAATCCCTTGTTTTTCAACCTTATCACAAGATCCTGATGATCCTGAAGTCCTCGCAGGAGCTCCATCTCCTGCTTTCTTATGCTCAGAAGCTTGGAATCTATGGATTTTAATCCTGTCTTCCTACTATCATCAACCTGTTTCATTTTAATCGTACTGTAAAATTGTACCATCTACTATAATACAATAAAATCATTATTAGCATGGACTTCCCCCTGAGTGCTGGTTCCTCCCAGCGGTTTCTCAGCGTTCGCTCGAACACCCTGGGGGATAAAGGCACTGATGTGTTTAAAGCCGCACAAGTGTACCAATTAAGAAACTTCCGTTAATGAGATTACAGAAATCAAACTGTTTTATGGTGCAGCCTTAAAGCTACTGTAGTTACTGTACACGCAGTGAGGGGAGAGACATGTTTTGATTATTTTATATTCTTTCATTGTGCATACAGCCACTTACACACTTACACATACTGTATGATGTGTTTCATAAATATGGAGAAAAAAAAAAACATGTATTTGTTAACATACTGTACACAATGAAATGTTAAATATAAAGTATATTTATATATAAGTATAATTATTTATAAAGTATACAGTATGTATAGTTCTTCCACAAATTCTTTCCAAAAAGGTGGATGCACACACTTGTCTAGATCAAACTAGATCCAAAAAGAGTCATGTGAGTGCAGCCTTTCTTTCTGGCCGAGCTGAAGTCACACCATAGTCTATTGAAAGACAAGAACAGCTAATTAAACAGCCCTGGCCTCTGCTTGGTTGGAATGGACGCCTGCACCCACATAGCCCTTTCTGTCTGACCCCCTTGGTCTAAAACGTTTTTGTGTCCTGTAGCATTAAGATTTCCTCCCTTCCACTTAAACTATGGGGCCCAAATCTGACAATGTCCATGTGCACAAAGAAAGCTTAATGAAAGCATGGTTTGTTGTAGAAGACCTCAAGTGGACTGAATAAAGCCCTGATCTCATCCCTAAAGAACACCTCTGGGATGAGCTGTGCATGCCCCAGGCCTACTCACCCAACATTTCCTCACTAATGCTCTTGTGGCAGAATGAGCAAATGACCACAGACACACTTCATATTCTAATTGAAATCGGAAGAGGTTCAACAAGTACACATTGTTAGGTAAGGTGTCTACACAGTTTTGGACATATAGCATATGTAAAATGGTAAATGTTTTAAATATGTAAATCCCATGCTAAATACAGTATCCATCCATCCATCTAAAGCCTCTGTACCATGGAGGCCAACAGTGACCATGCACACAGACCTGAGGCAGGAATCGAACCCGGACCCTGAAGGCGCAAGGTGACAGTTCTAACCACTCAGCCACCATGCCACCAATACAGGATAAATGCTGCAAAAATATTTTCAGGAAAATTGCACCTGGTAGCTTTATAAAAAACACTAAGGTTGATTAGAAAGATTTCACACAGTTCTCAAGGACAACATTACAACAAACAAAACTTAAATGGAAAAAAAAAAAAAACCCTTTATACAATCATTTGGAGAAGACAGCTTGCCAAGATGAATAGCTAATCTTTAACCATAATTGCATAAAGTTCTCACTTACTCATCATCATCATCTATACCGCTTTATCCTGTATATAGGGTCGCAGGGCACCTGAAGCGTATCCCAGGAAACTGAGACAGTATACCCTGGACAGGATGCCAATCTATCATGGGGCACACACATACTGTATAAACACTATCAACAATTTGAGAAACACCAATTAGCCTAATCCAGATGTTTTTGGACTAAGGGAGGAAACCCACCAAGCAGGGGGAGAACGTGATAACTCTCTGCCACAAAGCTGAAGCGGGAATCGAACTCCGACTCTGGAGCTGCAAGGCAACTGCACTAACCACAATGCCACTGTGCCGCCTGGCTGCAAAAAGTTAATTATGCATTTCCTTAGACATCCTAAAGCTGCAGATAGACACATTGTGTTATTTATTGTGTTACAGCAGCAGCAGGTTACACAAACAGTTGTTAGAGGGAAAAAGAAAAAAAGGGGGGTGATGGGAGGGAAGAATGTAAATGGAACACATAAATTAATACAGTATTGGAGATTCTATCTAGTGCAAACTGGCAATTCAAAATAATGAGAAGAGATGAAATGTGCAAATTGTCAGTGTATGCACAGTATGTGTACATAGAGTGACTGGAAATAAAAATGAACTGTGCAAATTGTCAGTGTATGTCAGTGTATGCCAGTGAATAATGGGATATAATGTATATATATATATATCTAATGCTATTGTCATCTGTTACATAGAGGTGAGTCATTGTACAGTGCTATGGCGAACAGTAGGAATGATTTTTGTGACAATGAAGTCTGTTAGAGAATGAACTCCACTGCCTCTATATGAGATCATGTAGTGGGTGGGATGAATTTTCCGTGATTGACAGGAGTTTGTTCAGTGATCTGTTGTCCCTCACTGTTTCTAGACTGTCAAGTTTGTTTCCGATTATGTGTTCAGCCTTGCGGATGATTTTATTTATCTTGCCTGCGTCCCTGGCGCTTGGCAGCTGTAATTGGCCACGAAGATTTTACCATGAAGTAATTTATTTGTTACACATATTTTTGTTTATGCTTATGAAAACATATTTTTAAACATATTTAAAAGTACAATCAAAAGACATTATATGTGTACATTTTATGTGTAAGTGCTATGAAACAGCTAATATAAAACCCTTGTACTGTACACATATGCAAGCATGCCAGGACCTTCAAACGAAGCCATGTAGTGAGATATGCAATAAATAACACAATCATACGGTCATCTTTCCTGGAACTGTCTGGCCAAAATCTTTCAGTGACCCCTAGTGGCTATCAGACTCCATAGAACCACAGATGCACATGTGAAATGCAAATCAGTTTCGTTATAATTACCAATCCACACATGAATAAGGAAAACAATGCTAATTCTTTTACAAAGATTGCCACCGCAGGAGTAGAGGAGGAAAGACATTTAGTAAGTTTTTTTAATTTATTTTTTTTTATCTCTACCAGGAAACCCACAACCAATATTGTGCTGACTTTGCACTGGCATGCATGGCATGAAGAGGTGCATCGGTATTTCAGCAAAACTTTGCCATATTCTTGTGTGCTAATGCCACTCCCCTGGACGCATGCTTTTCATTCTAGTAGAGATGTGGATGTGGATTAGATGTTCTCAGTAAGGCTATTTGTGGATGGGCTCGTACGAAAGCACATTTTCATTTCCGTTATCCAGTGTATGGACAGCACATGGTGACATCTTTAATTTTTAAACTTCCACAGAGCACTTTAAGACCTGATGGACTGCTTTACTTTCAACCAGGGTGTTTTGCTCTGACTTGCTCCAGGAAGCCGTAACCCAGTGTATTTCTGTGGATCCCCACCCCTTTGTGTCTTATAAAAACTTTGTTTTTAGGACCCACTGATCAGATATAGTCACTGTGTAAGAAGTGCTCCACTGCTAAGTCCTGCTCTTGTAAATTCTCTATAAGATTCTGTAATGTTGGATGGGACGCTATCAAAGTGTAAGAGCGTAAAAGCACCCAGATGACTTTGGTGAGTCTGTAAGCGTGGCATTCCTGCTTAGGGTTGGTAACAGACAGATAGACCTCTTACTGATGTTGGAACTAGTTTGGGGATTATGTAAGGGTACAAGATTACCAGTTTATTAGGCCATGCAGAATTTGCACCCTCTTATCCAGGTTAGTAGAAAGAATAACTCTTGGATCCAGGGCAGATTCTGCAGTATTTAGACTACCATGGACTAGCACATGGGCCAGCAACAGTTGTCTATCCTGATAATTTCTACTCCAACTTACGAGGTGGTAATCTCATATAGATGGATAAAATATCTGCATAATTGAGTGACTGCTTCAATGCGAGGTCCAAAATAACTTGCATAGTGCCAGTGCATGCCACACAATTCATGTCATGTTCATTGGGTTTAATTGTCACTCCTCTATACAGTATACAGTAGTTTGTATACACTGGAATGAAATGTAATTTGTCCATGACCATTGTACAAATCATAACGGTGGCAAGAATAGATAAAGCACTAATACACAATAGTGTGAGACGAGTGCAGGACAATAAATACACGAAAATTAACATCAAATGCACAGGACAATAAATACAGTATATATGCAAAATACATGTGATGGAATAGCATAAGTTCTCACTAGGTAGTCATCAGTGTCTGCACTCAGCACTTAAGCAGCGTACATCTGGATCACCAGCTATGCAGCATAAGGCCAGGTAGCGATCAGTGTCAAGTGCCCAAGTGAGTAATAAATCTTGTCAGCAAAAGGCCATAGGGATGAATGTACTAAACAGAGCTAAACCTAAATATGCAAAATATGTATACTGTAGCTGTATGAGGATAGCTTTATAGAATTTGAATTCGCTCTGACATGTGTAGAGGTGAGAAAAAGGAAAGACAGTTAATCGAAAAGGTGTTCATTTATTTAAGAGTAATTGATTTTTGGCAACCCCTACTTCTGGAGAGAGTTGCCAAAAATCAAGTCCAACTCAACTGAAAAAACTAGGAAGAGTTCAGTTGAGTTGGAAGCAATCAAATCAAAGTCACTACTTTAATGAATGTGATGCAGCTTTTCTATTTTAAACAAACGGCCCTTAGAGGTATTGTAATGTGCCATAGTGATTAAACTCATATGTTCTAGGTTAGTAGTTCTGAAGTTCATTTTACTATTAAACAAATGGCTATAATTCCTGAAGTTTGTAAAATTCTTACCTACTTTTGTGTACCATCAATACTGTTTGCTTTGATTCTGTACTTTTATAATGCATTTATTGTAATATCTAATAGTTTAATATTAAAATCCCTGTATTTGGTGTTGCCCAGATATTTTCATTTGAGTCTACATTTTCTTCTCTTTATTATACTTGTTTTTTTTTTTCTTTTTAAGAATTGATCTTTAGATCAGAATTTGTCCTAAAACTGAATTCTAATGTATTGTCAAATATTTCTCTTTTAGCACATGTCTGTCCAGTGTCTCAAGTTCAGTGTGTTCAGGCTTCTGGATATGGCCAGGCAAACAGGGTATTATCAACCACTGACTTCATTTCATTCATTTAATCATTCCTCATTTGTACCACCTTTCCTGTGGATGGTCTAAATAGGCCTGGTGCCTGTCCCTGGAAAATCATGATACAAAACAAAGGAACCCCTGGATAGTGCTACAACCCACGCCAGAACACAAAGACTGCATTTATTTATTTATTTATTTTTTAATGAATGAAGATACAATGACCCTAAAATGAACCCACTCAAAAGGGATCCAGTCTTGTACACTGTAAATTAATACAGTGTACAGATGTTCTTTTTGCTGTGTAAAACAGTACTGTGTTGTACAGATGTTCAGTATAAACATATAATGAAATATATTCAATTCCTGGGATAATCTTGGGATGCTGTGAGTTGCGAGTTTGGGCTTCTGGGTTTGGGCTTCCATGGGCTTCAGTGAATTCCATGGGTGCTCTATCAGACTGGGATCTGAGGAGTTTGAAGGCTGGGCCAGCATCCTTGAGCTCTTTGCCTGAGCTCTGTCCCTGCAGATTTGTGGTGCACTGGGTGTTCTGGTGCCTTTCTTTCACAGCCAGGATTTTCATATTAATTTTTTTTTGTGCCAATTTGTGCATCCTTGGCCTTTCTGTGGGCCTGGGCCAGACAGGCTGGTTTTTGGTCCTTGTGGTCATGGGTGAGCTTCTTGTGTCCATGATCCTGTCACCAGTTTGATGGTATATAATTAATAATCAATTTTTAATGTGTTAATGTTATGTGGTGTTAATGTTATGGCTGATAGTGTAGATACGATTCATTATTTGTGGATGAATTACATGTGAATTAAAATTGCTTTTATTTACAAACTAGCGAAAACAAACAAAAACAAAAATACAGTAGCAACTCATAAAGTTACGACAGGGTAAGGGTGGGTAAGAGGCGTGGTTATTCCCCCAATTATACCCCCCTCCCCCATCCCGCACGCACCCTTTAACGTTTTCTACGACTTCATTCATTCGGATTCTGTCCAACTCTCTGTTGCTTAAAAACGTAGATTCAGGTCGGAACTTAATCTCAGACAGGAGAGCAGGAGAGCACTGCAGCTTCACTCCGCTGGCTGTTCTCCAGTCAGAGAAAATCTCCGAGCACACACACACACAAACACACACCCATTCGGGCGATGGTCGTTCTCCAGTCTGACATCGTGTCTCTCTGAGGCTCTGACAATGGCGAAGAAACCGGCCAACGGGGACATCTCTCGCTCTCCGTCGGCGGAGAAGAAGAAGCCGAAGGTGGGCTTCGTGGGAGTGGATGCCGGCGGCGCGGAGACGAGTCGGGACGGCGCGCTGCTCATCGGGAGCGGGGAGAGCGCGCGCCGGAGCTCCAGCGCCAGGATGGGGCTGTACAGGGCGCGAGCGAGCTTGGGCGGCGCGCGCGGGAATCACCGACGCAGCGCGGGCTACCGGAACCTGCAGAATTTCCTCTACAACGCACTGGAAAGACCGCGAGGCTGGGCGTTCGTCTACCACGGTTATGTGTGAGTAAAGCCGCATCCACTTACACACGGCACGGCGACGTCTTGCGTCGCTTAGAATATGGGGAAAAGTTTTGCAACAGCTGCACGTTTTGCCGCAGAACGCGGTTTGCCATCATTCCCGCCGCATCCCGCATCAGTGTGTAGGTTCTGTTTCACCCCGCACACTGCACATGATAGTCCTAGACTTTAAACATCAGCGTGAAACATTTAAAGCTGTACGATTTAACCTGACAACGATAATGATAACGTTTGTGCTGCTCTATTATTATTTTTAATTGATTCAAATGATTTGCATATTGGCGTTATTTTCTTGGAGATAAAGGGAAACGTGTGATCCGAGCCAGAGACACACCTTTTATGCAGATGAGGATCTTTTCTTTTTTCCGTGAGGTGGTGCCGGTAGAAAGCCGCGAGATGCGCGTGACCGCTTACGTTCAGCACTGGTCAGCTCCAGCAGCAGCGAGAAAAAGAGCGAAATGCTGCTGCTCTCTCTCTCTCTCTCTCTCTCTCTCTCTCACACACACACACACACACACAGAAATAAAGAAAGAGAGAGGGGTTTGAGCCAGTACAGTGCAGCTTTTAGACCGCTTATTCTAAGAAACCTTTTCATTACTCTAACTACTTCATATCCTCATTGAGCTTACAGTATGGATGCTGCACTTGGCAAGCTGGTCTTATTTAGTAGTATTCTGGTAGTATAACAGCAAGGCATTGGTTTAGTATGAACATATTTGTTGCATGTAGCTCTGCATTGTTAAATGTATAGGTGTATAATCAGGATAAAACATTCAACCATATCTACTTTGCTAAAACATGCCATATTTAATATATTGCAGATTTGAATTGAATTGGTTGTCCTTTAATACTTACATAAACTGCTTGCATACAAGATTAAAATTTTGGCTTACAAGAAAGACTGAAATACCTGTTGATTTCAAAATTTCTATTATTTTGCTATTATACTATCAGTACAACAGGCACAGTGCTGTGAAAAAGTTTTCGCTGATTTTTTTTTTTGCATACTTGTCACACCTAAATGATTCACATTTTATTTACTAACAGAAAAAAACGCCCAAGCCTGCTTGGCCCTATGTGAAAAAGTAATTGCTTCTAAACCTAACAAGTGATTGTGCCACCCATAGCGGCAACAACTACAATCAAGTGTTTGTGACAACTGGCAAAGAGTCTTTCACATCACTATGGAGGAATTTTGGGCCACTCCTGGGAAGGTTCATTAATGTTTTAAGTTTCCTTTACTTGTAGATAATGGCTCTCACCATGGTTCACTGGAGTTCCAAACCCTTAGAAATGGCTTGATAACACTTTCCAGATTGACAAGTTGTCTTTAGACAGGTTCTATCTAAGTTATTTCTTGATTCAACAACTCTGACAGTAATCAGACCTGGGTGTTGCATGTGAAATTTAACTAAGCTTTCCAAAATCACTGTTCATTCATGATTTAGCAAGTGGATGGCAATTACATTTTCACATAGGGCCAAGTAGGTTTGGACAGTTTTCCCCCCTTAATAAATTAAATCATTTAATAATAATTAATAACAATAATTAAAGTGTGACAGATATATTAAAAAAATCAGGAAGGGTCAAATATTTTTTCATGGCACTGCATTTTATGGCACTTATATTACGTTGTTAATAAGTAACCTTACATTACTGTGGTCTGTGGACTCTGTGTCCTCAGACTTGTGACTGGTAGCCATGAGTATACCAATGCTTTGGCTGTTTGTATGGCATCACGCGTATGCAGTAAGACCAGTAGTCTATACAGTGTATTGCATCCAGGGGTTCCTTAAGGGGGGGCAAATGAGTGATATTTCATTAGTAGTTAGGGACCCCAAAAGGACCTCAGGGAACAAGAATTGTTCAGAAGATTGAAAGTTTAAAGTCTTTTCTTTTCTTTTTCATTCTCCTTTTCTTTCTCCTTAACTGTAGAGTTTAATGACAGACAGACTATTATTTTCCATGGCAACAATCATAGTAACAGTTTTCTCTGAGCAGAGCTCAGACTCTTCTAAAGCCACAGAAAGCAGAAGTAATTGAAATATATTATCGAGAGTGTCCCATTAGCTCCAGCCTCTATAGTACATTAATGCTCATCTAATTTCTCGACCAGTCTGAAATGATCCACGACATGATGCAGCGCTGAAATGTAAGCCCTATAATATGACTAAAGCCATTTTAGTCATATTATAGCTTTCAGTTTCTTTGTTCACTCTAACCCTTATGTTTCTAACATACAGGAACTTCTGCCATCTGACATCTGCCTACTGTATGTGTGGTAGATTTTTATATTTATAAACTCACTGAGCCACCATTTCTAGCCTTGGTCTTCTTATATATTTATTTGGAGGAGTGGAGTGTGCTGACTTCAGTTTCTTGAGCTTCTAAGGTATTATTTTTGCTACCTTTCACCAGTGTTGTGATAGTGTACAATACTGTCCTATTTAACTGTTGTTTAAGGCTAAAGAAAGAGGTGGTTTGCACTGAATTTTTATTATGATATTTGACAGAGCATTTTATATATATAGTCACCGGCCACTTCATTAGGTACACCTGTTCAACTGCTCTTTATCACAAACATCTAATCAGTCAATCATGTGGTACTGTATTTAAGCATGTAGACATGGTCAAGTTTATCTGCTGAAGGTCAGACAGGGCAACAGAATGGGGAAGAATGGTGATTTAAGTTACTTTGGACGTGGCGTGGTTGGTTGCGGGTGCCTTGCAGGCTGGTCTGAGCATTTCCGAAACTCTACCTGGGATTTTCATGCAAACCATCTCTAGGGTTTACAGAGAATTGGCTGAAAAAGAGAAAATATTTAGTAAGCTGCATTTCTCTGGTCAGAAATGCTTTGCTGATGCCAGGGATCAGAGCAAAATGGCCAGACTGGTTCGAGCTGATAGAAAGGCAACAGTAACTCAAATAACAAATCAGTACAACTGAAGTACAACTTGTGAAGCTGCTTTGAGGCAATGACAATTGCTAAAAGCGCTATACAAATAAAATTGAATTGAAAAAGTATGCTGAAGAGCATCTCTAAACACACAACATGTCAAACCTTGAAGCAGAACAGTGACAGCAGCAGTGGACCACAACAGGTACCACCCCTGTCAGCTAACAACAGGAAATCGAGATTACAGTTTGCATGGGCTCACCAAAATTGGACAACAGAAGACTGGAAAAACATTGCCTGGTCTGATGCATCTCGATTTCTGCTGCATCATACGAAAGCTTGGGTCAATCCTACCTTGTATCAACGCTTCGGCTGTTGGTGGTGGTGTAATGGTGTGTGGATATTTTCTTGCCACACTTTCAGTCTCTTAGTTCATATTGAACATAATTTAAATGCTACAGCCTGTCTGAGTATTGTTGCTAATCATGCCCATCCCATTATGACCACAGGATAATGCACCAGGCCACAAAGCTAAAATCACCTCAGACTGGTTCTTGAACATGGCCATGAGTTTACTGTACTTAAATGGCCTCCACAGTCACCAAATCTCAAGCCAATAGAGCACCTTTTGGATATGGTGGAATATAATTAATGATTCACATCATTGATGTGTAGCCCTAAGGAATGTTCCCAACACCTTATTGAATCATGAATCTATGAATCTATGACATGAATTATTAAATCAGTTCTAAAGGCAAAAGGGGGTCCAGTACTAGCAACCAGTGTTTCTGAAAAAAGTATTTTTAAAAAGTAAGGAGTAGAAAGTACAGATAATTGCATGAAAATGTAAGGAGTAGAAGTAAAAAGTCGGCTGA
>JAQQZT010000040.1:13491572-13502756 GCA_030068275.1 Clarias platycephalus
ACACACACACACACACACACACACACACACACGCACACACACACACACACACACACACATACAATATATATATATATATATATATGCCTAGGCACAGTGATCTGCTTTGAAGTTTTACAAACCAACCAAACACACTTCTAAGCTAAGCATCCATTTCTTTGTCAATGCAAAGTTGTAATTAGAATCCATGATAGTAATTATAGTAGAATCAATGATATTAGACTGGTACAGTATGGCACCATAAATTTATCACACAGTTAAAAAACATCTTATGAGATATAGCATGTATTACATGTCATCACTAAACTAAATTATCAGGCAAACCAAAAGACTGGGCAATAATCGTGAAACAGAATAAAGATCAGCCAGTTAGAGAAACTAAGGGCTGGAAGACAGAGGGACATTGTCCAATCCCTCAAATGTTGTTTAGCCCACAATAATTCAAAAATCAATTCATGTAATCAAGGTTCAATGGTGCCTGAGAGCATGTTGATGGCACAGCCATAGAGGCTCAGTAGAGGATTTACTAAACACCTCTGTGAATTCAGTTTAGTTATTCTTAATCCTTAGAACCTGGTTTTCTTTTAATGGCTTCTTCTGTAGCCATTATGTGGCTTACTACAGTATGTTACTATGATTGATGATAGGAGTCCGGTAGTGTATGATTGAAAATACTAGTACATGCCTGGGAAACTTGACCAGCTGGCCATTTAAATTCATTCATTCATTCATTTTCTATACCGCTTAATCCTGTGTTCAGGGTCGTGGGGGACCTGGAGCCTATCCCAGGAGACTTCGGGCACTAGGCGGGGTTGGCCATTTAAAGCAGCTTCAAATTCCATACATTCCTGACTAAATGTCTAAAGACACTAGATTGACTACATACAGTAGTACTTGTCATTGTCTTAGAGGCATTTTGATGGTCAAAAAATTCTCTTAGTAACAGAAATAAAATAAATATCATAAGTGGTTATTTAATTGCTGTACCAAATCCAGGCAGAAGTAATGTACAAGAAACCAGTTTTGTTTTTATTGTCAAAAATAGCAGGCACCAAATTTAAAAACTGAATGGTAAGTATGGTTAATGACCACTGACTCTTACCGTGCCTCAGATTATTGCAGATTAATACAGATATTTTCAGATTCTTTTGTTAATCATGGGAATTTTGTCTTTACACCCCAACCCCTCAAAGAGCTAAATACATTATTTGCATTAATTCAGTCAATAAAGTGTAGACGTAGCTTGGTCTCCTGGGTCCAGTCCTCATTTATAGATTTACTGACCATGTGTTGGAGAGTTAAATCATGTTCAGCTCAAAATCATGTTATAGATCTAGAGGGAAAACCTTTTGCTTCAGTCGTTCTCTCACCATGTCTTTAACCGTGTTATTCCAGAGCAAGTTAGATAAAGTGGGGCATATACAGTACGGTACGTATCAGCTGGCCCTGACTTAATGATTTATAGTGCTGTCTGCAACCGCTGATTTATGGGACCCTTTTTTTCTAGTTTAGTTAATTTATGATTTATACTGTATATATACAAAAAAGTTTGAAACAATAATTAAATAGCCATTAATAAATTTCATTTCTGTAACTGGTATTTTTACATAGATAAACAGAATGACCAAAAACTACACATACTGTACCTACTGTATGATAAAGGCTTATTGTTGAAAGACAAAATGCAAATTAATGCTCATGTACTACATTTTGCTTAAGAAAACAGCTTTCATTTAGATGAATAGAGGATCCCAGTCTGTTTTGAAACTTGAATTAAAGTTGATAAAAAAAAATACAGAGTTTGCAAAGCTTCATCAGTAATACTGTTACATTTGTTAAACTTTTTTTAATTACTACATTATTGCATGTATCTTTTCACATTTTTTTTGGTTATAATATTTTCATATTAAATAATTTCATAAATAAGTAGACAGATCAAAGGTCCTGGCCTCGGCTGATGCAGACAGCTGTTCTCTGAGGACTCTATTGACGACTGGAGTTTTCTACATTACCTGAGCCTCCAATATGGACTCCATATTAACTTAAAGACTTCCAGCATGAACTTCCAGCCGCTAACACACAGTGCGACTGCAAAACAATTCCTGCTCTCCTTTTCACCCAAATGAGGATGGGTTCCCTGTTGAGTCTGGTTCCTCTCAAGGTTTCTTCCCATCTCAGGGAGTTTTTCCTTTCCACCGTCCACCATTTTGATTCATATACATTTTTCAAATTTCATACAAATTTCCATGATTTTAAAATGTTTCATAATTTGCGCTATACAAATAGAATAGAATTGAATTAAATTTACTAAACAAACAATAAATCAAATAAAATACTCTCTATGCTGATGTGTCAGAAACTTGACTAGACTGGTAGTGTAAAATTTATATGTAGTTGCATATACCAATATATTTTTTATTGTCTCAGACTAATCCCTCCACTCAATCAGCTGGACCTCTTGCGCAGTCTGACTGGCAGGTCAGGATTCAGGTTGGAGCAATACATTTCTTTTAATGTTAAATGGCTTGCTTCAGTTATTTGTGCTAACAGTATTCAGTGCACAGGAGACAAAGTAAGGCTCTGTTTTCTCCTTCTTTAATCTAAAGGAAAGACTCACAACCTGATGCTTCTCCCAGGTTGGTTAAATAGCTAAAGTTTTAGCAGGTTTTTGAATGTCTGTTCCCTTAATCCACTCATTACAGAGATCATTCATGTCACAGTTCTCTTCAAGAGTTTCCTGCACCAGCATTATTCTTCAAAGGAATGAGCAGTCCATGTATTTCTCTCTGGATATCTGTTATTTTAAAAAAAGAAAAAAAAGATTCAGTTAAGTGGCACTTTATATTACAGTACTGCTCCATGTACGGTATGTACAAGGTAAAGACTCACAATACATACAACATCTTATATCAGTACTGCGTTACGCCGTTTACAAAGGCTTCAAAGGTTAAATACAAATACATTCCTAAATTTATTCTAGAACTGTACATTTTTGACAAGTACATAACCTGTAATAGACTGTACTGTAATATTACAGTAAGTGCATATTTCAAGGTTAAATTGTTTTCTCAATATCTCTTAATTATGGCCTCCACCATTTTTGACTATTCCTTGTACAATCTCTTGTGTCTCTCAAAACCAACTACTCAGTAGTGAGATTTCACACAAAGACACCCTCTGTGGGTGTTGCCCGAGATGCAATAGGTACCGTAGCACACAGATACTAACATCTGCACGTCCGGATTTCTCTCTAGCACTTGGAACTGTGTCTTTTTCCCTGTCTATATTTTTCTCATTTTTGACCCTGTTTCCAAATAAGTTCCTTCTATTTATTGTTTGTCATAAAAAATGTCAAGTGGCACTTTTTTTGTTGTTGAGATATATAAAGCAGTTCACCGCATTTTTACGCTCAGTTTGTTCTGTTTCAGTGGTTGTGTTGTCCTCAGTAGTAGATTCCACTCTGATATGCAAATTATGATCACTATGAAGAACAGATTTCTAGTTTTGAGTGAAGATGTAACAGGAGAGAGGGAGTATTCAAAAGCTGGAAGGACAGACAAATAGACAGATAGACAGAGAGAGAAACTGCAGAAGAGGTGCTTGTGGCACTGCCTGAACATTTCAAGAGACATTTCAACAGATTGAAAGTTGCTCAATGGGGTTTTGTGCATTATGTGTAAGCCTAGTTATGTATAAAATGTAATAAAAAAAAAAAAATCTTAAACATGAGCCAGTTAGTAAATTGCATCCATTCCATCATAAGACAAAACCTCTATTGGGAATCTTTCTCTTTTGAATAAAATGCTCAGAGCAGTGGAAAATACAGATAGTCTCTGTGTCATTAGACCATATAGCCTACTATTTCGTATTAATGCAACCTTAATTGCAAGATGGAAAACAGCTTGCGATGGATGACGCAGTTTCATCTGTATTTAACACCAGTCGAATTCGAGCACTACTTTAAGGCAAGCTTGTTAATCTTATACCTGATGTGTTATACTGCATGTGTTATATACATATTTATAATATGTTATATACATATTTTATACTATTTATTTTCTTTCACTCAATGCCTATTATTTCATAAGATACCTAACATACAGTAAAATGTACCTACAAACTAATTTGAAGACAGTAGAGTACACACTTTCAGCATGATCTGCATACAGTACAAACACTTTCAGCATGCTAGCACGTGCATGACTTCTAATGTGCAGTTTGTCCAATACATTTGACATGGCTGTGGCAGCATGTGTGCTCTGTAGATTGCATGGCAGTGATGTCAGCATGCATCATAAAATGTCCTTCTTCCTTGTTTTTGTGTGATAGTTATTTTCGTAGTGATAAAGAAATCATTTAGTTTGGAAGCAATGTGAACTGAAATTAAAAATTATTTTGTGGTTCATTGGAGTAACATGTCTGAGTGAAAACTGTTTTAGTATTACATAAAAATAATGTTGTTATTGTGATTATTAATATATCATGAAATTATTAATTTTTAACAGTAAATTAAAAGGTACTTCACCTTCTGACATGCACATCTTAGAAATACACTTTTTTTTTTTTTTTTTGCTTCTTTGGCGTCCAAAATGGCCGGTTTTGATGCTGAGCTACATTTAAATCCTTATTTAATTTTATGTAACTCTAGCATGTATTATTTATAATCCTATTTCCAGCATACAAAATTTTAGATGCTCTATTTGTTTCACAGGAGTACTTGCTGGTTCTTCAGCAGTGTGTTATCATGTACAGTACTGTGCACAATATTCCTAAAGATTACATTAAAATAGAAGAAAGTTTTTGGAAGCAAAATATTAAGACATGAGGAGTGGATCAAGCCTTTTGTGGAGTTCTGTATATTTTCAGTACATAATAATAATTTGACTCTCCTTTTGCTTCTGCTTCACTCCAAAAAAAATGCTTCCCATGCAGCTGTAAGCCAAGCCTAAAAGAGAAAGCATTCTCCAGCCCCTCTAAAAGTGTAGGGGGAAAGGAGACCAAATCACCTGGAGCAGACGAGGGAGCAGCAGACAGTCCTAGCAAAGTGGCAAAGAGCTTGAGCTTCAGTGAGCGAAAAGGCTCCAAACACTCCATTAAGATGAAAGAGGGTCAAACCCCAGAAGGTTTGAATTGTTTTTCTTTTTATATATCAAGTACTTACTGATGCATGCAAACACACTTTCACACACACATGCACACCTATATTTACTGCTTCTGTTTCAGCTTGAGTTTTGGTCTTTAATATTACGACTATTTGATTAATAAGAAGAGATTGTAGAGATTGAGTGGCACAGAACCAGCTGTCACAGCCTTTTTTTTCCAGATCTGTCATGTATAATAGATGGTGTTAGATGTAGTCTACTAATTAGCATAGGTTATATATAAAGAGTTGAGGCATAATTATTTCCATAACATGCAAGCTTTCATTGACTGTATTGGTCCATACTGTAGGTTATGCACAGGAATTTGAATAACTCTCCTCCACTAGCTAGTTTCTTTGCATCTTCATACCATGCTGTGATCAGCTTTAAAAAAAAAAAAAGAGGATATTTTATATTTCATTTCTTCCTGCTTACAGTCTACAGTACACTCTCATCGCTTCCTTTCTCATTTTTCTTCACTGAAAAAAGTGCTGATTGAGATGCAGGATGAAGACCTCGGAACGAAGAAATCTCCAGGTTAGGCTGTGATCCAGAAATATGATCCAGAAAGCATCCAGATGACATTGCAGTTTGCTGTAAAAAAAAAAAAAAGTATATATAGTAGCTGCAACTGCTTTATTAGTCAGTTATTGCCTCGGACACAAATGTTTTAGATAGTCAATAGACTTCTACATTTGTTAATGAAAATGATTAGTTTTGAAAAAGTGGCGCAAAATGTTCACTTTCAGCATCAAAACCATGACATCATTTAATCATGATGTGTCCATTCATAAAATACAATAATTAGCCACATAATGTCTACAGCTTATGATTGACATGTGGTTCTTTAAATCATTTTCATCTGAGACTTTTAACCATTTCTTTCCCATTTCTCTCTCTCCACATTTTGGCAGCAATTGAGGGGTTGATCAGTAAGACAAATCATGTTTTTTAGGGTTATTGCTTTTACGTTAAGCCACGAAAACACAAGCTCAGCTAGGAACAGCTGAAAAAGGAAAAGAGTGCATGTGTAAAAATGGCTTTTTAATTACTGAGTTGCAGCTTGCCTTAACAAGTTTCGCTTTTCATGCAACACCCTCGGTCATAAACTGCTGAGTCCTGCATCTCACCAACAGAGGTTTATAAAGGCCTGTATACTGTATGTGTAAAATGCCTGAATATGCATATTTGCCAAGTTATTAATCTTCAATTATTTTAATGATATTATCTCCTTTGGGGTATTACAAAATATCAAATACACAACTACATTCTAGTACATTTGCGATTAATGTATTTTTATGACAGAATGTGTTGCAAACAAATATATTTTGTCTTTTTGCTCTTTTTTCCCCCCAAAATTCTTTGCATTTACCTGCATGATGATTTCTCTCTGTTTTTAGAGGAAACACAATTGGTTTACAATATTCAGTGATTTCATCAAAGACTCACTGACTATTATGTCATTTGAATTGGATGTAGAATTCATATGACACATACCATATGATTCATATGACTCATATTAATATCTCAATTCATATGACATATATTCCTGTTACATTTTCTACCTTCTTAACATGCCAGCCAGTAGTAGCGTAGTACTCGCTAGAGTCCAAATACACTATGCCTTGCTGTGAGTCTTACTGTATGTGCACAGCGTGGTTGAATATTCAGTGTGTCAGGTAAGTGTTTCGTGCATGATTAATAATGCAATTTAGTCTTAGGATGAGAACAATGAAGCATGTCTAAATTTTCAGTTTAAAAAGCCACTTAAGACTTAAGCGAAGAGATAATTATGCAATTTATGGATCTATTAAGTAATAAATTGACTTGATTATGCTTTCGAGCACCTGGGTTTTTAATATCAAGATTATTGCTTAATACTGGAATGTTCTAACTGGATTACCACTCTCATGGAAATCCTGGTAGATATTGTACTGTAGCTTTTAAAATAATTTGTGGATTTGTGTGTTCTAGAAGCGAGTCTTCCTGAAGACTTTGGTGATGATAGAAATTATGAATTTATGCAAGATTTGTCTCCTGCACTCAAAGCCACCATAAGGGCAATCTGGTAGGAGATGGCCACATCGACTGTATTTTTGCAATTTTTGTGAAGGTTTTTATTTACCAAGTTATTAAATAATATATCTGCATTAAGTATTAAGTGATTGTTATGGGACTTACAGCTACTAAAAATTAACTTACATTACTGACCAGATTTTGGTCACTTTAAGCAGGGTAAATCTTTACAAATCGTTTTGTAATGCGATATACAATCCTCTTCAAAGTATTGTCAAATCCTCTTCAAATTTATTGTTTTTCTTATACAGAAAAGAAATTTGTGTTTGAGACTGAAAGACTGAGACTGAAAGATCAAATCATAAAAAATCATAAAGAATTCTTGTTATTTCAGAATATTTTCATCTTGACATGTTAAGCAACCTAAAATACAATACATTTTGTTTGAACCCAACTACTTTTGAACATGCAACTGACAGTTTTTTTTTTTTTTTGCCCAGATGTGCCTTATTAGATCAAGTGTTTAAAAATTTAATTGCTCTGAATGTCTACTCTTAGCCTGATCCCGGGGGGTTTGGCTGCATTTGTGGTTAAAAAGAATAAACCAACATGACGACCAGTGAGGTGACTACAGGATAAAAAAAAGAAAGAGTTTTGATCAGAACCAGTTCAAAATCCATTCAAATAATTTTAAAATGTTCTGAAAAATAATTAAACATTGTTGTACCGGCCATTGAGTAGTTTGACTAATGAAAACAACAGCAGTTAATGACAGAAACATTGTAAGAGCTGTGAAGAAAATACCAAAGTAACAACAGTAATTGACATCATCAACAATCTCCACATGGAAGTGGTGAAGGTATCATATCTAGAGGCCATACCAACTACTCATCAGGCATAAGAACTGAAAAACCAATATGGAATTTGCAACAAAGTACGGAGACGAGGCAGAAATGTTCTAGAACCAAGATTCAGCTCCACTAAAATGCTGCAAAAAACAAACTGTGGAGAAAGGTGCTGCTCATGATCCGAAACCTACACTCAATAAGCATTTGAATTTTTTCCTTGCCTCAAATTGAATTCCACAAGATGTTTAAAACATTCCTTTGAAATTCTGGTCTTTGCTGATGGGATTAAATCAGGGAGTTCCTTCAGATTTTTTAGGAACTCTTCAGGAACACAACAATACTCATATTGGCTGTAGCATTAAACTAATGATTGATGTACAGTATATTACCCAGCTGAAAGAGTGCGAGGAAAACATTCCCCAGAGCATAACACCACCTCTACCAGCCTGGAAGGTTGACACTTCGGATTGATGGAATTCTGATCCTCCCCTCTATGTGCCTCAGTAGAAATCAAGATTTGTCTTCTGCTGTCTAGTTTTGATAAACCTGTGTCTACTGCAGCCTCAGATTTCTGTTCTTGGATTACAGAAATGCCATCTGATGTGGTCTTTTGCTGTTGTACCCCATCTGCCTCATACAGTACAGTATGTTTTTCTGCTCACCACAGGTTATCCTTCCAGATAACTTAAGCTAACAATTTCATTTTCCACCAAGTTTCTCATAAACAAGGCATTTCAGTGCAAATCTACTGCTCACTGGATGCTTTTCTTTATTGTACCTGATTAAAGTCTGATTGAATTCAGAGACTGTTGTTCATGAACTTAGCAGTTATGAAAAATAATCAATTCACCACCAATTTTATTGTTTATATGAAACATTTTCCAAGTTTATGTGAAACATTATTATTATCTGAAACTGCTGGCTATTTGCATTGCACTGATGCCACAGGATTAGGTAATTAAATAATTGCATGACAAAAGTGAGGAAATATAATGTGAAGTTCTGATCTATTGTCTCACATGCATATTTTGATCCAAATTTCTTCAGTGTCATTTCAATACTTTCAGAAGGGATTGTATATTTTCTATAACCCCTTTACTAAAAGCACAACTGATATCTTTTGGTGTGACTCTGTGGTTGCAAAATCTGATTGCATTTATGCATGAATATAAACCGGTGTAATTATTTTTAAAACGTTGGTCTCTAAATAGTAATTGTTTGTGTCATGGTAATTGTTTCTTTTTTCTAGCAATGTCACAGCTAATGAAGCCACTCCTGTTGATACAGTATGTCTTTTTAACTGACAAGATGTGCTTGTCTTGCTCTCAGTATCATGCGATTCCTGGTGTCTAAAAGGAGGTTTAAAGAGAGCTTGAGGCCGTACGATGTAATGGATGTGATTGAGCAGTATTCAGCAGGCCATCTAGACATGCTGACTCGCATCAAGAACCTGCAGTCCAGGCAAGACCTATGTCCAAACACAGCTGCATTTTTTTCTTTCACGTAACAACTGGGTCTATTCCAAATTTCTCGTTCACATCCTTTCTTTGTGCACAATATTTTACATTAAAAAAAAAAAAAAAAAATGTATTGCCTATAATCAGGCACAGTGCCCTCTGGTGATTACATGTAATGATGATAAATTCTAGTGGGTCAATTCTCTCATATCCATGACACATTCACTCATCTCTGAGCACCCATGCACCCTCAAAAAAAAAATATTGTGCAAGAATGGATCAAAGTTTCACTTCCCCGATTATTTTCTTAAATTTTTTTTCTCTCACATTCCAAAATTCTGATGTGAGTGAAGACTCATGTTTCTCTCTCAAATAAGATTCATATATGTTGTGAAATCAAATCATTGTTCCACACATATAAAATATATTCCAAAAGCAAATGAACATTGCCTGTGTGTCATGATAAATGTCAGCATGGAATATATTCTCACTTATTTGTCCTTGGTTCTCTGTAGAGCACTGTGATTGGTATCCATGTGTTGCTTCATGATGCTTTGCCCCATTTCTTCTCTATGTACTTTGGCAGGATAGATTTGGTTGTGGGCCCCCCACCCCCTTCGACCCCTCGCCATAAGAAGTACGTAATCAGAAAGCACAACCTGTTTGCAGTCTGCCCATTATTGAACAGCACTGCAATGCACAGCGTCTCATTTTAATGTTGCATTCATCTTGAATTAATTGAAATGAATGTAACTTCCAATAAATGTAGCTTTCTGTTCCTTGATCATAAGTATATTCATTAGACACCTGTCATAAATCATGCACAAACTGTTGTTATGAAAGCTATAAAACAACGTAAATGCTGTTCAATAATTCTGTACTCACATCAGTAAGCATTTACTCTAACTAGTGGGGGACTAATACATTTATGCATGCCATTCTTGCATTTGAAAGGACAATCAAGCCCACCAATAACAATAGAATCAGTGACGCATGAAGCATCATAAGGCATGGTACCAGGTAATATTTTTGTGAACATTATTTATTTGCTTTCTTTTCAATGATTTTTCCCCTCAGCTATTAGATCAACTGTGTTGCCAGTCACATGGCATTAAGTATAATTAATACATTACCACTCGGCTGGGTGGATCTCTCTGCATTGCAATATTGTTTTTTGACACAGTAGGCACAGGAGAGTGGGGATTCACTTGCCTTTATATCACCTAGATACCCACAGGATATTGTATCATCTCAATTGACATGGAGCATGTTATAAAAATAAATCCTGAGAAAACGCGGTCAAACTTAATAAGGACATTGTAATGGTAGCACTAAACACTTTTCAGTATGACCAACACCTGGGCATAGCGCAGACAGGGAAATATTGGATGGTGTTCAGACTGAGCTGTCATTGGTATGTCACTATATGGTTGCTACATTCTCACAATGACCTCTTCAGACCTGTTGAAGTGTCTGTCACATTCAGAGAATTTAGTATCAATACTGGATCCTTTTCCCTACTCCATCACTCAGTAGTATTTATACCAACCCATTCGTTTAATAGGAAATTAGTGACAACATGCTACATGCATTGAAAACCTGACAGGGATGTGGCTAAAAAGTAGTATGCACATGATAAATGCACATTTTTCTATTTAACCCCGTTCCTGTTGATATTTTTAGGGCTCTGTGGCCTTCCTTAATAGTGGGTGGTGACCATAC
>JAQQZT010000040.1:13505304-13527410 GCA_030068275.1 Clarias platycephalus
GAAAGAAAGAAAGAAAGAAAGAAAAAAGCCATACCCAGGGATCATTATTGTTTTCATATAAACAACAGTTTTTCAGTGCATGGTTCAGTGCATATTCTTAAACATTTGCATCCCTTTTTTATTTGAATACTTAAAACCTTTCAATATTGTTTATTTGGCTTTACTGCACATTGGATATCTGTGAGGAATATACACAGTATCTTAGCTCTAGATAGAAGAGATTGTTTCATGAATTGTCAGGGTGGACCAGATAGTGGGGAAAGGAGTATCAGCAGGGGATAAGGAGAAACCCAAGAGTGATACCGCTCAGGAAAATGATCCCAGCATGATGGGCCGATTTGTCAGGATGGAGAAACAGGTATGGGACTTTTTTATTATTTAATGTTCCACATGCCAGATATATTATTGTTGTGGTATTCGTGATAACACAAAGGAGGCAGTTTCCCAATACTGTATGAGTGTCATGAAAAAGCTCAGACATACTTTTGGAAATGCAGGTGGGTGCAATGGACCGCAAACTAGACTTCCTGGTGAACGTCTACACCACACGTATGGGTATTCCACGCTCTGAAACTGAAGCTTTGCTGGGCTTTACGATTGCTGATCCAGCACCGCCTTACCACAGCCCAGAAGACAAGAATGAGAAGATCCAGGATGAAAAGGAAGATAAGAAGAGCCCAGAGCCTAGCCCAACTGGGACACCCGCCAACAGCATTTGCCGCCCATCCACATCCTGGCATCAGCAGAATGAGCAGCCGCTCAATGTTCCTCTTTGGAATAACAGCCGTGGGGCATCGCCAGGTACTGATGACCCATCACTTTACCGCATCCCACCTCCACCAACACATGACAGTGGCGAGGGCGGACGCCAGAGGCGGCACAGACGCACACGGCCTACCACAGGCATTGACAGCGACACATCCCTCTCCATTCCTTCAGTGGACCACGAGGAGTTAGACCGCTCATTCAGTGGCTTCAGCATCTCACAAGCCAAGGAGGAGGATTTCCTTCCTCCAGTAAATCTTGGACTGTTTGGGAGAGGAAGAGGAGTGGTCTTCTGTACTCCTATCAGACCTTACTTGGCTGAAGGGGAATCGGACACAGACTCAGAACTTTACACACCTGGTGGTCCTTCACCTCTGTCATTTACAGGGGAGGTGTCATTCGGAGAAAGGGGCTGGCAAGGTCTGAAGTAGAATAAAATGCTTAACAAAACTTCAAATTGCAAAAAGAGCCTTCAGAGAGCCTCTGCAACAAAAACATAATAGAAGAACCCCAGTGTGGTCATTAATGCATGTGGACTAAAATAACAGTTAAAACCCAATGAACATGATCCACTCATTGGACACACTGGATCCACTTATTGGTATGGCCATTTCATGGTTAAAATTTAGAAAATTATTTTGGCACGAGAGTGACGTAAATACAGTATTTTGTGGCCTCCTAAAGCAAGATATGTTTCTTCTTTGCACACTTTTTTTTTATTTTTTTTTTGCACACTAAAAAAAAACTGAAAAGTTTGACTTTTCATGTAAGCAGGTATTGGCATGAGTTATTCATCTCATGGGTCATTTGTTTGTTCTAATGTACTGTAGATATGTATAGTTATGATCCCAGTGCTTATTACCACGGCAATATTAGAGGCACTTTACTTATTTATACAAAATAATAATTAATGATAGTATGCCTGCTTTTGCTCTTAGTTTTTTCTCTTTTTTTTTCATTTCTTTTAGAGATAACTTAAGAGACTGTAATTATAAACAGATAAGAGTAAGAGTAAGTATGAATTTTTGTGACATATTTAATGGAAACATTTTTTAAATGAGTACCCCAACCAAAGACACAAAATGAGCACTTCTGAGCACGACTTGGATTTACACATTTTTACTTTCATCTTCAATACATTTATAAACTTAGCATGCATTTATTTTTTATTAATACATTTACAGGAGTTTTTACAGGTAAAAATGTTTACATTTTACATTCAATTAAATGTTCATTATAATCATTGCCTTGACCGTCTGTAAGTATCACCATGCCTTTGAAATAACTAATTTGTTTAATATCTTATCAAAATCGTATTATCCTACAACTACGCTTGTTATATTCATTATTACAAAAAAAAAAAAAAAAACCTGTAAGAAATAGTGCCGGTTTAGACATTTGATTGGTAGCTTGTGATTATACTGTATGCCAACATTCCACATTCTGTAAGCAAAAGCCTATTTTTAGACTAATTATACATATAAATCTTTCAAAAAGACAAAACTTTCAGACCTAAGAAGAATTCATGTGAATCTGCAGTAGAGCATTATGAAGAGTAATATGGTTTCACTCCACAAGGAATGAATTGTGATTCCTTAGTAATGGCATGACTAATGATGCGTTATGCTTTACTGAAGACCTCTCAAAATATTTCAGTCCCAGTATAAGTGATTACACTAAGTGCATGGCATGTGTAGAGGAACTTGATTGAATTGATAACAGTAATACAGAATTCTGTGCCAGAAGAAAAAAACAACATAAAAGTACTCTTTTTTTGTTTTGTTTTGTTTTTTGCATTTAACTAGAATATGTCCCTTGATGCCCTACTAATGGCAAGCTAAAACACACAAGAACTGTTACTTGAAATGGAAAAAAAAAATTTTTTTAAGGTTTTTTTCTAGAGCATGTTGGTAGGCTGCAATGTTACAAGAAATAAAGTTGGCCAAATTTACACGGACTGTGCCTGTTGCCTATTTTACAAACAATGAACCATTAATACTATTCAGAGAGTGCCTGCTTCTACATTTACATGTGTAAAGAAAAAAAAGCCAAGATGATCCTTTATCAGAGTATAATACGGATTCCTTACTGTGTTTTCTTAACCAGTAACAATGAAGTATAAATTCAGTGAGTCCAATCCAGATTGTCTGTTACCCAGCAAAATGAAACGACGCCTATTGCCGTCAGCAGACCGAAAGCCAAGGTGGTCTTTAGCACAGCAAGACACTGCAATAGATGGTCAGGGACAATGAGAAACAGACTGATTACCAATCAACTTATTTAAAAAGAAAAAAATAATTAACTAATGCACCAATGAGTGAGGTGGTTTGTCTGCTTATCATATAAGATTTATTCATTTCATTGTTTATTGAAATAATAATACCACTGGACTGTTGAATTCTGCACTGTCTGCTTTATTTATATTGTTGGACTCTACAACTTGTTGCAGGTAGTTTTTTTAAGGATAGTTTTCTAAACTAATAAAGCATGACAGTTGTCAGAATGAGTGTTTATATGTGTTATAATGTAAGTATTATTAGGAATTAAACTTGTATTAATATATTGGACAAAAGTATTATTTTGTTATCATTTAATAATTAAAAAATGCAAAGAAAAAAAAAAAAAAAAAAAGCAATGGCAACGTTATATAAGACAAATAAGAAGAGCACAGGAAGTGCCCTAATAGGACAATAATCCTTTAGGATGGTAAGGTACCATACATTAATTTAACTGTAACACTACGTTCCAGTATTTAATGCACAGACGTTGTAAATATAATCAGAAATAATATAACTAGTGTTAATCTAAAGCACCTTCTCCAATCAGAAACATGTTACACACATTTTTCCTTCCTCAAACACAACTGTTGCAAAGAAACTAAAAAGGCTCGAACCTCATTCTTTGTTTAAAGTTACACAGATCGCAACACTACAGTTTTTTTCTTTACCTTGTTCCTATGAGGACGTTGCTTCACTTCTGCTGTCACAGGCTCCTCTTCCTTCGGTTGCATCTTTGACCTCTCGGGATAGTAAGGCCTTTCCAGTGGGTCATCTGATTCACTGTGGTACTACAACACAAACATGAACATGAAACAATACTTACACATGTCATGGATATAATCTAATTACAGTATGTAAAGAGGTTATTATGATTACCTCTGGTTTTAATGTGGTGAGATCAGGTGTGTTGAGATCTGAGTCTGATTCCTCCTCGGTGCTATGGGATGAGGAAGAAGTACAATCAGGTAGATATGCAGTTTCTCTTTAGGAAAATTTTTTTTTTACATTTACATTTAGGCATTTGGATTTACAAAAGTGCTTTGTAGTTTTCCAAAAATCATCAATTATCATCAAGGGTTCTTTGGTCTGGTTCTCTCAGAGAACGCTTATAAGTTATACGGTACGGTATGTTTTTACAGAGAAAAAAACTAGAAGCCCACAAACCCTTGAGAAACTGACCATATACAGTAGTATCTGCACCATAATGGATAAACTATTATACAAATTCCTTACCTGTCAGAATCTTCATCATCACATTCAGAAGATTCATGTTCCAAATGAAAAGTAACCTTATGGTTCCTGCCTAAAGAACATAAAGTAAGTAAAAATTTTGCATTTTTGGCAGTATTATTTACCATCATTTAAAACTTGTCATTGTTGGAAAGGCAGTCGGTAAGAATGGACATACAGTATGTTTTCTGTAGCACTTACCTGCTTTATCCTCTGGTTCAGTCTGGTCACCATAGAATCTGTAAAATGCTTCTATTCTAGTTTTCTCAAGCTCCCAGTCCCGGTCATTCCTTTCTTCATCATCATCGTCATCATCGATGCCTAAATCCTCCAGGGCTTCTTCTGTGTACTGTTGGTTTTCTCCGTTGCCTGGACTTATCTTAAATGAATCTTCAGCAGTCAAATCCCAGTCATACTCATCTAAGCACAGGTTGTCTTCATCCATCAGCAATGCCGAGGACCACAAGGCCTCTGAAAATAATTTGTCACTGTCATTCATGGCTGTGTCTGATTGTCCCGAGTCTATGCGGCTGTGTGATTCTATAGGTTCTGTATTGAATTCCTCATAATGTAAAATAGAGTTTGTGTTTGTGAAGCCTCTCTCCTCAACATCACTGGATAAGTCTCGCAAATTCTGTATTTCAAGATTGTTAGAATCCTTGTCCATTGTATCTGGTATTATGTAATCAATATCATTATCCATCCTCACCATGTCCTCCATTGAGTAGCCATGATGTGTAACATGATTGGTTTCCTCTTCCTGCTTTACTGATGAGACGAAATTCTGCTCATCTTCGCTCGTGCTATGATCATCACTGCTACTGTAGGCTGCTTGATCACTAACGTCACTTAGCTCTTGCTCATCCTCACTACACTTGTCGTCATCCTCTGTGTTTCTATCATTTGATAAACATTCTTGAACATCTTCTTCATCAAAAGCCCCTTTCTGGAAAGACACATCTAAGTTCTCTGATGCTGAAGTCATTTCAACCCCCAGGTCCTTAATCCCAGAATTAAGATCTAGGGCAGGACTGTCTTTGTTTTGAAAGTTCTCATGTTCTGCATTGGACAAATCCTCCATTCTGTCTGTGGAGCACTCATCATTAGAGCTGAGGTCTATAAGAGTGAAAGGCTGGGCCGTAGCATTTTCAGCAGGCTCTTCGGTTTCACTGTGCGATAAATCCGAGGGGTAATCTGCAAGGCTTTCCTCTATCTGTTCTTGGTCTTCCTCTGTAAACTCTTTCATGTCATCTCTGAGATAATATTTGTCAGCAGTATTTGGATTCATTGCAAGAAAAGGTTCATCCTTTGTATCAACAGATTGACAATGAGAAGATTGTTCTGTTGTGTTGGAGTTCTCTGGCAATTCTTCATCTGTTTCAGATGATGTCTCTTCTGATGTTCGACTATCACTGGACGTTGGAGGTGATGTCTTTAACTGATATTCTTCGTCACATGTTTCCATATGTTCTTCCTCTACCAGCTGCGTTTCATCTTCTGTTGTCCTGAATTCAGTAACTAGTCTGTGTGGAGGAACACCTGCTGCTAAGTCACTTTGCATGTTTCCTTCCTCTTCGGCTGTACAGTTTAGTGGTGCTTCGCTCATCATCATGTTTACAACTTCATCATTATTTGTTTCATGAGAGAGGCAAAATGTAGACTCTGTGTTGATAGTGAATACATCAGTTAACTCACTCTCATTGTCAGAGCTCTCAGAGCTCTCTTCACTTTCTTCCTGTTCATAAACATTAGTGAAGGTGTCGAGTGAGCCTTGCTCCGATGGTGTCAAGAATTTCCTATCACCGTTCAATACATCCATGTCCTTTTCAGCAGCTGGCTGTGTTTGAGATGTGTTAGGGCCCTCATCTGATTGGGTATCCCCAAAATCTATGTCAATTTCTAAAGGAGATACAAAAATGTGCTTAAATATGGTGAGAATTATAGTTAGAAAATATAAATGCTCTTAAAAAAGGGTTCATTAAATAGTTACAGGTCCTTGTAGAAAGGCTTTCTACTTGGAATCCCCTCTGTTGTTGAATACTTCATAGAGGATTTGCCTGAAGAACCCTTTAGGCTTTAGATCAAACCTTCTAAAGTTATACTAATTTCAGTACAAATATAATTATTCTTACCTGAAAACGCATCCTTAAGCAAATCCGCAATGTTTGGTTCCATCTTCGTTGTTGAAATTTGTAGCTTGTAGTCTCATTTGTCAAATTTCTTGTAATTCTCACAACCTCGAGCACAAATTTGCGATAATCAAGTGCTTTCTTCTTTGTCTCACAGTCACTTCCTGTCAAAATTAGGTCATGAAAATGTTTTCGTCTTTCGTGGACATTCGTACAAAATAAAAAAACTTAACCTAAAACATTTCAGTCATAAAACTTCAGGCTGATGAATGATATTGCGCAATTGTTAATATATGTTTACCCAAGATAAAAATCCATCATGAAATTACCTGTTTTTCTTCGTGCGTTGAGTCAAACCTGATTTGAGCTGTGGTTTCAAGCGCGCGCAACTGAGTACCCCAGAAAAGGTACATCCTCTTTCTGTGCCAGGAACAGCTGTACATGCATGCTGCAAAAAACAGGCCTGCAAACATGTCTGCATCATTTCACCCATGCAGTTTTTGCAAGCGGTGAACTTTATATCCACCAGTGTACATAGAACTTGAATTCTAAAGTTAAACATTTCCAATTATGTGGAAATAAAATGTTCTTGGTTATTTATTTTAGTCTCACATGCCTTCAGTTTAGAATTATGGTTAAAAATTTCTGATTCAAGATATATGACTGTTTAATATGGGGGAAAAATAAGCAATACAAAAAATGGGTAAAATGTTTTATTAAGAGTCAATCAAAGTGAGAATTTTAAACACCTGCACAAAGTGGAAAGATTGTAAAATATAAGGTTTGAAAAAGAAGAGCAGGTCTTTGTTCAGAGCTCATTCCTGAGGTGGAGGTGATGACTTGACTTTAGGTCAACCTCTACTGGATAGTGGTCACTGACTTCCAAAGCCTAAAATAAATAATATGCATCAGATGTGACATTTGGCACGCAGTTATTTGTTTTGAAGCAACCCATAAAAATAAAATACCTCTTGTTCTGTTAAACTGAACTCCCTTTTGAAGTTGAACGGCTGCGCGGAATCTGGTACAATTCCAGAAATCAGCGTTTTTCCATGTACAATTATCCTGAGGGGAAATTAATTAATTAAAATGTATTAATATTATAATATAATATAATTTAAGGCTAGCTAATTCTCACACACTCACTCATTGTCTGTACCGCTTAACTCTGTATACAGGGTCACGGTGGGCCTGAAGCCTATCCCAGGAAGCTTAGGGCACCAGGCAGGGTACACCCTGGCCAGGGTGCCAATCCATAGCACGGCACACACACATACACACACTATGGGCAATTTGGAAGTGCCAATCATCAAATCGTAGTACCCAGAGGAAACCCACCAAGCACGGATAGAACATGTAAACTCTAAATGTAAAGGCGGAAATCAAACCTGGACCCTGGAGGTGCAAGTGACAGTCCTAACCACTACGCCACTGTGCCAGAGGTAAGCTGATTAAGTTCATTAAAATGAGTCTTATTTAAAGTACGCTGACTAAAAAAGGGTGCCACTATTTCAAAATGACCTACAGTACAGTACATCAAGCAAAGAAAACAACTAAGAAAATTGCTGAAATTACTGGAATTGGCTTAAGAACTGCCCAGTGCATTATTGTAATCTGAAAGCATAGTACTGAACCAACAACTTTGCGGAAGAAATGTAGTCGGAAAAAAATGTAATGATGGGCGTATCACAGTAAGAAGGGAAACACATGATTCACCCATCATGTATAGTGCCAACTGCACAAGCCTGTTATCATCTGGAAGTGCTTCAGTTAGTCAGATCTAAGCTCAAGATATGTGGCAATATAATTATTTATATCCGCAGATGGTATAATCATATTGAACACAAATTGTGAAAGAGTGGTTCTGGGAGCATGAGGAATGATTTTCCCATATAGATTGGCATGTCAATGTCATGACATTGTGCACCATAATCACAGCTAAAGGCAGTCGAACAGAATATTTGGGCTTGGCAGTATATTCAAATGTGGAACGTCCTTTACTCATGCTTTCTCCAAGTTTGTTAAAGTCATAATATTTCTAATATTTCATTCTAACTAGAATGTAAGAAAGTTTGCTGTATACCTGTCATAAGCACAGTGTGTTTTGTCACGAACAGTGGTGTCCTGTTCATCTGTAATCAACCAGAGGAACTTAGGATCATTCCTTAGTTTGAGCTTCTTCAGGCCTTTATTAGTGACATAACCACAGTCTGCATTCAGATCTCCCAGGATCATCACATTCTACAATGGAAATACAAGACAAGAAACATCCTAAATGTTAAATATAATATACAAATAAGGAAATGTTTCAAATATATTTTCTAAATAAAAATACACCTCTGTTTTCCACTTTTTTCTAACAGCTTGAAAGACTTCAAAAAGCTCTTCCATCTCATTCATGGCTTTCCTAGGACATGAGTGATGACCAACGATAATGAAGCTTTTCAGAACTGCAAAAGGAAATTAGCAGTCACATAAAGAAATGCCGTGATATGAAACTACACTTGTTTATAAAGTAGCTTAATACAGGTTTGAGTGCATTCATGAGTTTCAAATAACATAATGTACTGTCAGTGCAGCATTATCAGAATTATGATGTACCTAAATAGTTGCAGGCTAATCTAGGATTTAGTATGTAGAGAAAACAGATTTCTTCCAGGATGGGGATATATATATGTATGTATGGGGTAACTATGTAAATGAGCAAGGTCTTGAAATACGAGCAGTATTGCTCGCGCTTGTGTGAGTGAGAGTCTCTGTCGGGAAACTGGTGTGTGTGTGTGTGTGTGTGTACGCAGTAGCCCCCTTCCTCCTCTGGTCTCAATCACTACATCTACGATTCTTTACGAAGGTATATTTTTGGGTTGTGGAATGAATCATCTGAGTTTCCATTATTTCTGATGGGGAAAGTTAATATACGAGTGCTTTGGATTACAAGCACACTTACGGAACGAATTATGCTCTCAATCCAAGGTTTGACGGTACAGTATTTTTCTGCCCTATGAGTTAAATGGGTGGGTGTTGAGACCTTAAGGATTTAGTATTTGGCATTAAAAAATAATAAAAATAATAATAAAATAAAATAATACTTACAGTATATACACTGCCAAGCCAAAGTCACACACTCTTTTAGACCTCTCTTAGAAACATTTCATTAGACCACCTTTTGCTTTGATTATGACTGTAGCATAGTTTTGATAAGCTTATGAACTGTCACAATATTTATTTTCGTTCTTAGTTGCAAAATCCAAATTAGATGATGGGAGAGTCGGATCACTGAGTAAAGTATTCTCCAGCACATCCCAAAAATTCTCAATGGTGGTAAGGTGTGGACTCTGTGATGGCCAATCTATGTGTGAAAATTATGTTGCATGCTCCTTGAACCGCAAATTCAAAATTTGAGCCTGATCACGCAATCACTTCACCTGAACATGATGCACCCTTCACTCTGGAAGAGGATAAATCTGGACTCATCACACCCCATGACTTTTTTCCAATGTTCTGTCTTCTCTTCGCAGTTCTCTTGGTTTTTTTTCTTCTGATTTGATTTCGCTAAGGATTTAAGTGATCTCCCATTACGCTCATGCAGGATGTTTTTCTGACTACATTTCTTCCTCAAGATGGCGGTTCACCACAATCCATACAGGATTTAATAATGTGCTTTACAGTTCTTAAACCAATTTTAGTCATTTTAACAATCTTTTTAGCTGTTTTCTTTTCTTTAGGCCAATAATTTGATCCTTCTGAAGCAAAGTAACATATTTGCAGGATATGTCTTCTGACATGGTTGTTTAAGAAATGAGAAGCTCTTGCTGCATCAAGTACCCAGGTGGTGACTTTTTGGCTGGGCAGCATATTTGCCATGCATATAATCTAACAAAACAATTAAAGTTATGAACGCTTTTCATCAATTTGATCTACATTAGTGATTTTATTGGATCAGACTACATGGCCAGACTTGTGTATCACTCTGTCACCAGTTCTCCAGTTTTCCTTCCTTGGAGCACTTATGACCAATGCAAACCAGTCACATCCCACAAGACCTGCAGTTTTAGAGGTGCTCTGACCCAGTCCTCTAAACATCACAATTTGGCCCTTGTCAAAGTCACTTAAATCCTTATGCTTCCCCATTTTTTCTGCTTCCAACACATCAACTTTAGGGAAAAGGTTCATTTGCTTCATAATATATCCCTCCATCTTCCAGTCTCCACTGTAACAAGGTATTGACAATATAGCTACCATTAGAAGGGACAAATTGTGATGGCTAGACAACTGGGTCAGAGCAACTGCAAAACTGCTTTTGTGGGATGTTCCCAGGCTGCAGTTTTCAGGACCTACCAAACATCACCCAAGGAAGAAAAACCAGTGAACTGGCAAGGGCTCGCTGATGCAGAAGGCTGGCCTGTATCTTATACTGTATGTAGTCCTGTCTAATAGAAGAGCTACTGTAGAGGAAATTGAGGGAAAAGTTAAAGCTGGTTCCAATAGAAAGGTGTCAGAACACACAGGTCATTGTGGGATCTACTCAATATTAGGCAAGTGGTCATGATGATGTTATCTAGTTAAATGATGAGAAATTGTAACGCTTTAGAGCATACAAAAGTACTTATACAGCTGTGTGTTTTGTGGTAGGTCTGTTACACTTACGGCTTGTGGGTGAGTGAATCTTTATGATGAATGGTTCTCTGGGAAACACATCAGCATCATTGAATTCTGTCTGTTTCAATTCATGATAATAGACTTGCTCTTGCACCTGCAGTACATCTTTCCTAATCTCATAGCAAGCAAGACAATATGAGTTAGAATAAAGGCTTAGATGTTATATTTATAGATATTTATAGATCAGTTATTTTGCGTATTTTATGTCAGCATATATGTCATTTTACCTATAAATATAAACATACTGCTCCTTGTATGTGTTTCTTCCCATCCGTTGGCTCTCTAAATAAGAGTACACATTTGTTTTTTCAACCCTAGGCAGTATGATGAAAAATATTATTTGAAAACAGTATATTCAATTTAATTCAATTCAGTTTTATTTGTGTAGCGCTTTTAACATTTGTCATTGTCGCAAAGCAGCTTTAAACAATCAAAAGAAAATTATGGAAATTTGTATAAAATGTGTATAAATCAAATCAATTAGATTAGATGTCCAGTACTTATTTAACCAATGGGGGTAAATCAACAGCACATGCACCTGTTTAGGTTCTTCAGCAATGCAGAAACGGCTTCACCTTTGGCGTCTCGCACCTCCTGAATCAAACTGAGGTCACAGCGGGAAATTATCTAAAAGAATGGAGTTAGATAAAACTGAAGTTTGGGAGAAAGGCCATGCCTAAAGCTCCACCATCTTCTTTAGTTAACTTGTATAATACCCCATACCACTTTCTGCTGGTGAGAGAGTTTTCATACCCACCATCTCTCAATGTCCTTCCTACTATTCAACAACTTATACACAATGGTCTCCTATGTCAATGTGGAGTGTAACACCCTAAACACAAATTAGACACAGTTTTTTTTTTAAATATATTATTGCTTCTTGACAATTGGATTTATGCTTGGTTTACCTTTGTCAATATCCCCATGATTCTTTTGTTACTGGCTTTTGCTTCGCCAAAGCTTTGGACATTAAAGGCACAGATTTTCAGGGAATGTGTTGTTGTTAAGACAAACATGCCCACGATGCACATCAGAAGAAGAGATCTCATTTTCACAGCACCTATGTGATAAATGGAAAGCAATACTCAGCATGTTCTTTTATTTGTTGAGTCACATATGTGGTGTGGTATATGTGGGGAGGTCTGGGCAACTTCATCAAGAAGGCGTTGCAGAAAATGATTTTTTTACAATAAAATACTTAGAATCTCTACCAAAAAAGTTTAAATTAATAATAATAAAAAAACATTAATGTTCATTCAATTGGATAATTGGATATGGATATTATTTGGATATGTTTCAGCTGGCAACAACTTTTAACCCTACAGTAAATGATGAAGTGAGTAATTTCTTATTTCTTAAACAGCCATGTTGGAAGACATAACCCATAGTCATGGGA
Organism: Clarias platycephalus; assembly: GCA_030068275.1. Lineage (NCBI taxonomy): Eukaryota > Metazoa > Chordata > Actinopteri > Siluriformes > Clariidae > Clarias > Clarias platycephalus. Next base: position 13,517,763 of record JAQQZT010000040.1, read on the forward strand.
AGTCAAAGTGTCCAGCGCATTGTTAAAACCAGGAAGGGTAGTGCTGACCCATCATCGCTGCAGAAGAAATGAGGTGAGAAAAAAAAATATTATGATCAGAGATCATATAAATAATTGGTGAAGAATGATTGGTGCATTGTAAAAAAAAAACAAAAAACAATTACAACTATGTTTAATAGTGGAGGTAAGAGCATTTCCACAAATAGTGTGACAAGTACCCAGAGCACTGGGATTAAACAGCTGTGTAGCCATAATAAAATCACTTTCGAGTGAGACTAACCAGAACAGACTTCACTTTCCTAGGGAGCGTAAAGATTGAACTTTTGGAACAATGGAGAAAAAAACCCTCATGGTGAATGGTGTGTCAGGGAAAGGAGGGAAGATTCACGAATAGTGACCTCTGTACAAGCCTCTAGAGGCAGTGTTATGATGTGTGTTATAAGGTGGGGTTGCTTCAGTTGGTAAGGTGTTGGCTTAGCAACATTATGTGGCAGTAAAATGAAGTCAGCTGATGACCTGAATGTACTGAATGCCCGGTACAGACGGGTTATCACATCTATGGAGTTTGTTCTTCCTTGATACCACAGGTAAATTCCATGATGAAATGGCAATATTTGCCAAGACTTCTGACTTTAACTTCATTGAAAGTCTTTAGCATGTGCTGGAAAGAGCCGTACAGACTGGTTTGACCCTCCCATTACCAATACAAGATCTTGGGCAAAAATGTATGCAACTCTGGATGAAAAAAAAGGTTGCAACATGGCTTAAGGTTGTTGGAACAATCTAACAGGAAATTAAAATGAAAGGCGGTCCAATGGAATATTAGAGTGTTTGACTTTTTTTTGGCCACGGTATTTCAACAAAATATATATTTTTAAATATTTGGAAATTAAGTCTAAAAGCCTAAAGATGTGTACACTTCTGCAAGCAAAGCCTAATCAGTTAAATGTATGATCAGATAAGGTCATATTCAAATAGAAAAGAGCAATGACGTACAGTAGTTTGTGCATGTTTAAAAAAGCTTTCATAAAATAATGAAAAAGAAATATATAATTTGACTGGATCAATTATTGCTTATTTCACCGCCAGACTTAACACGTGTTGTGGTGACCAAACAGTAACAATATGGCTGATAAAAAGTTATAACCAGCATTTCCTTCTCTAAATGCTTGAGTGTTTTTGTTTTTCCATAAGTACATTAAGTTTTCAGCACAGGTTTAAAATAACAAATGTTAGAGAGAAGATAGTTGGTTTAGTGATCCTGTCCTTTTTAGAACTATCAAATGTCAAATGTGTAAATGTCTAATGAAAAAAAGGGTGTTTCTGAGCCGTCACACATATTTGAAGCCTTAAATTATTTAAAAAAAAAAAAAAAACTGCATTAGTGCTAGACAACCATGAACAGATCACAAAGTAATGTTGCTCATCCTGGTTCACACCACACAGTCAGTTAATGGTCAAGCACACACTAACTACAGGTTCTGATAGCTTTGGTCACATTAGTGAAATGGAGCACTTACCGTGAACGGCGGGTCATCACATAGTATAACAGTTGTACAGTCTGGCTTCATGTTTTTAAAAAAGCTCTAGTTAGATCACACAGGAAATATGGTGAAAGGCCTGTGGGAGGGACAGTGTTGTTTGAATGTGTAAATGTGTGTGTAAGTGTGTCCTTTAAAATAAGCTTTGTCAGTGATCCTGTCCTGTGTAGCACTGTCTGGAATGTTAAAGAGAGGGACCAACTACAACACAATCAAGTCTTTGTATTTTTTTTTTTTGCTCAGTGAGATATTTCGGTTAAAATCACATCATTGAAACAACTCTTGTAAACCGTATTTTAATTCTGTACACAGCTTTTATTCAAGGCTTTGATTTCAATCAAATAAGTCTGAAAATTTGAACTTAAAATGGAACAATGCTATTTTGGGATCAAGTAAAAGTCATTGACTTCTAGAACATACAGATAAAGATACGAAAAGTCATGAATACAAATTAAACTTGATTATGTAGGAAGGACACACCACCTCACTTTGAAACTTTAAAAAGTTATGGACTAGGGGTACAAATTCATAACCTCATAATCCATTTTACATACTACACACACTGTGCAACTAGCATTATTCATGGTGTATTTTGGCTCATATCATAATGCACATATATCATGATATAAATATATGATATACAACCAATAAATATTATCCTAAACGTTATACACATGTGAATTTAAAGGTGTCTTTCTCAAACAGGTCTGAAGCAGCGTGCATGTTGTGTGGATGCTGCCTGCATTAAATAGTCCTCCACTCTCTCCTCCACTGCTGAGTAATATTCATGGAGCTGCTCCCTGACTGATGGACGGTAGATCCAAACAACAACCATTATTGCAATTAGCATCAGGATGAAGAACAGAGTCCAGCACAGAGTGCTACAGAAACGTCTCTGTGATGAGGGAGGGTTAAAGGGGGGAAAAACACACTTCATTATTACAAGTCAATAAATTATTAATTATGAAAAGTACATTTTGTATTGCATATAAATATTTAATATACAGTTTGAATTATACTCTAAACTATTGTTTATTTATATTATATATTTCTAATTAATTATATCTGTACTGGGGAAAAAATGTTTTTACTTTACATGTTTTAACTATATATGTTATAATTACAGTATATATAAGTGTATAGCTTAATCAACTCTTGGGTGCTGTTTCAATCACCACTACTACTACTACTACTTATACTACTAATAACAACAACAACAACAACAATAATAATAATAATAATGATGATGATGCTTTCCAAATTAAAACCGGTCTACTAAAATAAAAAACAGAAGCACTAAGATACAACAACAAAACTGTCTAAGGAATTTAAGATTTTTTTAACTGAGACATATACAGTTTTGCATGAGACCATTATTTTGTGTTAAGTATAGGATTCCTACCCTTCGCATGCTTCTGCTATTGCGAGCACTTAGTGTATTCAGCTCATTCAGACACTGAGCCACACGAGCCTGATAACCGTAACACTCCTGCTCCAGGACCTCCAGCTCTTTCTTCAGATCCTCACACTACCATGATTAAAAAGACAACATCCACGTCACTCAGCTAAGCAGCATTTAAGGCAATATAAAAAAAGATTTGATACAATGCAATATATTTCGCTATTAATATGTTAACATACTGTACAGTAATTGTCTATTTTCTATAAATACCTATAAAGTAAGGTTGTACTGACCTATTCATAAGGTTAAGTAAAGTTCCTTATGTTTATACACAGGATAAAATCATGACTATAAATAAATATACTGCAAATATCATTTCACACACATGAAACAACACACAAAAATTAAGAGAAGCAGCAAGTATATTGTTAAAGGAAAGCAGGCTTGAGGCTTAACCATCCATTCAGAGACTATTCATACAGTACCTCATTTTCCTTTAGGCTGAGTCTCTGTTTGGTCTGGCGAAGCTGCTTAGCGATGCTGTTATCCACCTCAACAAACTGGTATGACTCAAGTCCCTGCTTGTGCACTTCTGTAATATTATTCCAAGATCCTTGCGAGTTATCTGAGTGGGTTAACCACAATAATAAATCTGATTACTAAATTGCCATACTTCACTTCACATAATCACTCCAAAAAAGTTTTTAAAAAGTGATATCCTGTTAAGTTGGATAAGTTGAAAACCTGAAAACTTTATTACCTCATTTTAGAAGCTTTAAAACCCCACATTTTGGGCAAAGCATGACACTTTTGGATGTTGTGCAAAAACATTGTTATATACTCAACCAAGCTATGTGGGATACTGCAGTGTAAGCACTGCGCTACAGTTAGTTTGTAGTGCGAACCCTCTGTTTTAGAACTTGAACACTACTACATAAGGGACATGAGATGCATGCACTGTGCATAGTATGGGAAACAGTTGAGGTCGCTATGTTTTCTTCTTCCGTCCTCCATCACTTTATATAATAACCTTGGAGGACAACTAATGGACATATGGACATGTGGTCTGTGGATGTATTAACTGATGTTAAATGGCACGTACCTCTACTATGATAGTGAGCTGTCTTCAAGAACCAAAGAGAAGGAGGCTAAGAATGCTGTAAGCTGTTTTTGTTTTGTATTTAATGTCTATCAGGATCTTCAACAATATTATATTAAAAAGGCCTTGTGTGCAACAAAAGTGCAAAATTTAGAAATATAATTTTAATTCAAACTCAACCAACATGCTATTATACTAATTTGCATCCAACACTCTTTTAACATTTTAGATTAATACCTTAGCATCTGTGCTCTGTGCGTAGAAAACATGTACAAAATATTCCTTATCAGTTTACAATACTCTTGTTTTATTTAAAAATAAAAAAAAAAGTTTTTCTCCAAACTGCAAAAATCTCATTTTGCTGTTAAACTGTTCATATATGCAGATGTGAAATGTACCTGCGAATTTCACTAGCTCTTCTTTCAGAGTCTGGTTGTCTTGCTCTAGCAGAAGGATTGCAGAGGAAAAGTCAGCATTGTCCTGCTGCAGGATGTCACACTGCTCCCTCAGTGACTCCTCCTGCTCCTTGGATCTCTGCAGAAGACATACACATTTACTGTAAGTCTTATGATGGTGTACATTCTTAAACAGAAGTTTTTCTGCTAAGCAAAAAAGAAATGAAAAGGATTATTAAATCTTAACTTTCAACATTTGGAGACTGGAATGTAAAGAAAAGTAAGGAAGCATGTCTGAATTACAATACATGTCTGTAAAAAGTGCCATCACAGTGAAATCAGCTTGACCAACTGTCAAAAAATGGTAAACTGTTTGACAAACTTGCAAGCGCAAACATTTTTTAGGGCCAACAGTGGTTCATCTTCAGTAACTGCTTTGTTCTTTTCTAATGGTGGAGCCTGAAAATACTGCTTATACTTTGATGGGAGATGGCAATACAATCTGGATGGCATTCTGATCATTAATTCCTGTGGTGAGCCCAGGCCAGTCTCTCTGGTTCATTGTTCTCTGATTGTACAGAAATGGCAATGCAGAACAACTCACAGAAAATGGTCAATGCTGGCCATGATAGAAAGGCACCAGAACACCCAGTGCACCACAGCCGGCAGGCAAAAAGCCAAAGACCATCGACCTGGTCTCCAAACTCCCAATATCCCAGTCAGACTGAGCACCCATAGAATGCACCAGAAAAACAAATCCGATCCAGGAGGTTCCACCCCATAACCCAAAGGATCTGCTGGTGCCAGACACCATAGCATACCCCCAGAGGCTCTGTGGACCCAAGCCTTAAGGTTTGGCCTGCCCAGATGGTACAAGGAGAACCAGCACAATACTCGGCATAATGTGAGTTTGGAGCTGTGAGAAAACTATAATCGTGATTGCTCCATCATCAATATCCATCTATCCATTGTCAATACGGCTTATCTTGTGCAGGGTCATGTCAGGGAAATATAGGGCATAAGGCAGGGTACACACTTAATGGGGAGCCAATTGCATGACACCAGCCCGCACACATCTAGTCAAACACTATGAACAATTTATAAATGACAATTTGCCTATAATGTATGACGTTGAACTGGGGTGGAAACCCAGAGAAAACCCACCAAGCATGGGGAAAACATGCAAACTCCACCTACATAGAACCGCAAGATTTGACCTGACCCTGGAGGTGCAAGGTGAGAGTGCTAACCACTAAGCCACAGTGTTTAGATATCATGAATTTTTGATGGCAGCATTTCCATTAATACTCCCCGAAAAAAAGCTATAAGTAGTACACATATTCAAATTCATAATCTGCAGTAATATTTCAATCACACGACATCATCATGTGATCAACTGGCAGTGTACCGTTGCAACTGCTAATTGTAGTTTTTCTTTATCTGCGTCTTATCTGTGTCTGTGGTCTGACCTGCAGCTGATTCTGTAGCTGCTGGAGCTGATCAGTGCTCTCATCCTGTTTCTTCCTCAAGAGATTGGAGCTCTCTCTCAGCTCCTCATACAGCTTCTGCCACCTCAATGACTCTGCCTGGGCCACCTGTAGTGCCTCCTAGTGGAAAGATGATGTTGGCGTGATGAGTTGACAAATAGGTTTCAAATAATCTCTCTATGAATGAGCTTGAAACTTGACTACCTCTTCAACAGCAGCACTTACGTGTAGATTCTGCAGCTTGCTCTGTGCTTCTGAATTCTCCTCTGTGGCCTTCTGAATGGCCTCCATTGCCTTTTTTTCATACTCCTCCTTCTGTTTCTCCATATTTAATACCACCTCCGTTAGTCCATCTTGAGGAACATGCTAAGGAATGAGACACAATTACATGCAGTGGTAAAAAAAAATATCACAGACACACCACTGTGACATGTACCCTTTTGGTATGCTTATACAAAACTGGTTGATATCTTGATGGGGTCATGGTTTTCTATGTTCAGTTTGTAAGCACATCTTTTATTAACATACAAATCTAAATTTCTAGCACTCAAACTTACCTTCATGCACAGCTGTAGCTGAGCCTCCAGTGTCTTGATCTTGTTCTTCAGTAGATCTTCATCACAACGAGTCTGTGGGAGGAAAAGGAAATGCGGTGTGACACAGGCACAGCTACAACGGATGCAGCTTCCACTGAAAGTCGGGGTGTGTGCACTTGAAAATATATCTTAGATTTTTTTACAGTCAGTGTTGTGCCACAGTATATATATATACATACAATAATATTTTAACATAAAGATTATGACTCCAACCCCCTGATAACTGTACCTGCTGCAGACACATTTTAGATTTGTAGATTAAAACTATTAAACTGTACATCACATACCAGATGTTCATATTTTCCAAATCTAACTGTTTGTTTGAGCACCACACATGCTATAGAGTGTATATACTGTACAGATATATATATACAGGAAAGACCAAAACAGCAAGAGTGTAGGGTATTGCTACCTAGCACTTTTTTCCGAGTGAGTAAATGTCGTTCTCTCTTTTTTTAAACTGAATAGCAAACAGCCGGATACTTGCAAACCACAGAACCCACTCACACGTTTTCATTTCTGACACAAATAGGATAGAGAGCAAAATTATTTAAGTTCATAATGCATGTTTTCATGAGCCCTCCTGAAAGCGTCCTAATGACTTAGTTCAAGTGACTATGTTAATTAGTTGATTTATTTTGTGAAAATGTGAAAAAAGAATATAAAGTAAATTTAAAAAAAAATTTTTGAATGGTGTAAAAATAAATGATATACCATTACAGTACACATACCTTCCACAGCAGTTCAGAGGCCTGCATCAGTGCAGACGTACTCTTCTTTAGGTCAGTCAACTTTTTTTTCAGAACCTTCTCTCTATATAACGCCTCCTGCACATGAGACAAATCAGACTAGATTTGAACATGGCTAGTTTCTAATATCTGATCATAATTATGCATGCTAACCGGTTTACCGTCAATTAAGAATTAGTGTTAGAATTCCCTCAGAAATCTATTTTTACATTATAGGAATTTTTTTAGAAGGTTAACAATGTTGCCTTGCACCTCTAGGGTCTGGGTTTGATTCATGCCTTGGGTCTGTGTGCATGAAGTTTGCATGTTATGCCTCGTGTTTGGTGGGGTTCCTCTAGGGGTTCTGTTTCCTCCCACAGACCAAAGACTGCAGATTAGGCTAACTGGCGTTGTGTTGAATTGGCACCCCATCCAGGGTGCACCCTCCCTATGTCTCCTGGGATATGCTCCAGGCCTCCCCACAACCATGTATACAGGATAAAGTGGTATAGAAGAAGAGCGAGTGAGAATTTTTAGTTGGCTGTGGATGTGCATTATTAGACTATTGTAGTCATTAATCCTGACAGCCTTAGATGTAAGCAGGAAATTTTGGATTCATTATCTAATTACAATAACATCACAACAGTTTTGGCCCAACCTAGCAATCTGGGCTTTCTACGAGTGGTGATATAGATCATAACAGCACTGGGATGTTTTACTTTTCTATCATTCCAGCGTTTTAACAATCATTAGTTACACTAACTGTCAGTTTTCGTCATTAGTGATGGCAAGTTTGGATCATTTTAGTGACGTGGTTCAAAATGTGGTTATTTATCAGAAATAAAATAAAATGTTACATTTTCAATAAACAGACCCCCCACATGTCTACATACACACATTTTGGCTACAGTTCCAGTAATGAAAATATTACAATGCAGCAAAGGACATATGATAAACAAAATTAGCAGATCCTCTTATATCTTTTGGTCATGTAGCGTCTATGGGAGTCACGAGTAAAAAGAACGAATGACTCGGACTAGAAGACTCATGAGATGAACTGCTCAATTCTGTTTCCTGTGTATTGCACTGCATAGAGTATATGGGAGTCACATGACAAAAGAACGAATGACTCGGACTAGAAGACTAAATGAACTGCACATTTCTGTGTCCTGTACACAGCCTATGGAGGTTGTGCTATGCTTTGCGAATGCGCGCCCAGTAGAAAATGAACGGATCACTCTCTGAGACTCTGTTTATGGCTAACACAAGTTACCAACTAATTAGCTCTAACATAACGCTGAATCTCTCTGTAATCACTACTTGGTGTATGGAGCAAATGATTTCCCTCAGTCCAAGCACATTAGCTTTTCACTTAATGCTATTTGAGATTCATCCCCAGAAACCCCAAAGCTGATATTTTAAAGTGGAAATATAAAGAGAAACTTATGAGATTTACAGGACTGCCCACCACGTCCATGGTTTATTCTTCTCACCAGCTGGCTACATAGTGGATGTAGGAATTTAAAACTACATTCAACCATCTGTCCTTAACTACTAGTCGCTAGCTGAATGCTAGTTCCACCAGTCGCAGAGGTATATATGTTGGTGGAGCAAAATAACTGGTTAAATAAACAAACAACCCATTATCTGTTGGTAATAAATGCTGTTTGAAGAACTTTTAAATAAGAGCAATATCACATTCGAAGTTGTTCTGTTGTGCTGAATATCAGCCTGGCCGTGATATCAGGCTGCGCCCTATCATTTAGCATAACTGTACTCCTCTCATTTGATATTGCTTAATTATAACACATTAACTCAAGATTTATATTACAAAGCTATAAATAATTCACACACAGTATATTTTGTTCTACAACTATAATTATTATGGTATGATACTAATTCAGACAATAATGTTTAACAAATAACATTACCTCTAAACAAGATGCCAACTCCTGAATGTCCTATATTAGACGAGATCAAAAGAAAGAGACAACTTTATTTGTTATAGCACAAATGTGAAAATGTCATGAACATTGATTTCATTCATCACCATACCTGTTCGTTAACTGTTGCAATGCCTGACCTATCAGAAAAGAAAAAGTCACAAAAAGTCACAAAACCATGACTGAATTTGTACATGAAACTAACTTAAACTACATTAACTCTACCTGAATGCAATATACAGTACAACATGAAGGAGGATCACTCACTCAGTCTGCACACTAGCAGTGTGGAGTGTTCTGTGGTTGTTTGTGAGCTGGGTGATGTCTCGAAGGAGAGCTAGGAGAAACAAAATATACTTACATGAGCCATGCCACTCACTTATGAATCGTGTGCTATATATAAAGCTATTCCAAACAAACAAACAAACAAACAAACAAACAAACAAACAAACAAACA
>JAQQZT010000040.1:13534800-13555354 GCA_030068275.1 Clarias platycephalus
GCTCTGACCCTAGTTACGCTGGGATATGCGAAGAAGGAATTTCACTGTGCTGTAATGTATATGTGACAAATAAAGGCTTAACTTAAAAAAAATAATAAAATTAACTCAAGTGCTCATATGCGTAATGGGATTAAATGCAAGTCACTCAAGATAAGATTCTTCACATCGAGGCGTTTGGGGGTAAAAAAAAAAAATAATTATCCAAAGGTCTGAAACCATTGGCAAGAATTTACCTAAATATGAACATTAATGAATCAACTGATGATTTCCTCCTTTCTCAACAAAGATTGTGGAGACTACTGACCTCAAACAAAAAGTCCAGTTGTGTTACTTCTGCTTCTGTAAGCTGTTCTGTTATCTCTAAAACCATCTTCTGTCCAAAATAAAAAGAAAAAACATAATTTCATATAAGTGAAAAATGCCTTTAGGTTTAGTCTTTTGGGACACCTTCTATACACTATTCAGGAATTTAAACACTGTTCATTACGTGACAACCTTTTCCATTTCCTATTCTCTCTCTTTGTAGGAGAAAGTGGCAAAGATCCAGGAGGTGAAAGACAAGGGCATGAACAGCCTGACTGAAGCCATTGAGCAAGAAAAGAAGGAGCAGTGGAGAGTGGAAGGAAGACATATGCTTTTTGATGCTAAACGGGTGAGAAAGTTGGAGATAGATGCCTTAATTTGTGTAAAGCATGCGTGGAGATTTTTTTTTTTTTCTGTTTTTTTTTGTGCTGTTTTTTTTGGTGCATGTTTCTTTGTTTTAAAATTAGTCCACTCCAGATCACTGCAATATCACACATCTGTTTTTTTCTTCACTATGTTCCATTCTGTTTGAGTTGTATTTAAAGTGTACAAATTAGTAACAAGAAAGTCTAGCCTTGTTTGAGACATGTACATGTAATTTTTTTCCAGGAAAACTTTTGACTGTATTTTGTATGAACTCTAGATACTGTGCTAACCAAAATACAACATAAGCAAGCATTCAGAGCTATACATTTGAAATATGTTTCTTTAAATTCTGTTTCATAGAACAACGTGGCTATGCTGCTGGAAACCAACTACAGGGAGCGGCTTCACATGGTCACCAATGAGGTGAAGAAGAAGCTCGATTATCAGGTGGCACTTCAGCACCTGCAGCACCGCATGGAGCAGGAGCACATGGTCAACTGGGTGGAGCAGAACGTCATCAAGAGCATCACACCACAACAGGTACAATTCATCACTGTCTTGTCTTTGGATTTCTCTAGCTATTGGAAAGCACTTTGAAACCCTCCTAGATCCTGGATGTTCTTAACAGTCATGTATGTTGATTTATTTAGAATCGCAGCTGTTTGCTTTTTTTTGTTTATTTAAATCTTTGGCCATCCATTTATGTTAAATGCTACGGTATTGAGGAAAAAGGATAGAACAGTGGTTAAGGTGTTGGACTACTGATCAGGACATCTCAGATTCTAGCCCCAAGCTGACACTTTTGGGCCATTGAGCATTATATTTACATTACATTTACATTATATTTACATTTAGACATTTGGCAGCTACTCTTATCTAGAACGACTAACATTTGTCAATAACATGAAATTTCCATGATTAAATATATCGTTATGCTGGTTCACTAGGTTACTAAGTAGTAAGTATCAGACACCTTTGGGAAGGTATTTATTTGGTGTGTGTCAAGGTCGTCATCTTCCCCCCCCCCTTTTTAAGAATATATACACAAGGGGAAAAGGCCACTCTATTTGTTGCACTTTTTAAATGTAACCATAACACATACCACTAGATGGAGCAGGCGCCTGATCTAATCGCAGCAGCAAATGTGATCTACTTTCAGTGGGTTTTTTTTTTTAATTTATTTTTTTTAATTGAGACATGAAAGTGTAAGAATTTAAATTTGTGCTAGTGATATTCATGTTTAATAGCTGCAAATACTCCTAACTAATGTTTTTATCTTTCTGATTTTCAGGAAAAGGAGAGTATTGCTAAGTGCATCTCGGATCTGAAAGTACTGGCTAAGGCCACTCAGGCCAAAGCCACAGCATAAGATTCCCTTGATGAGCCTCTCCCATCCATGTTCAAGCCACCTGCTTTTCTTTATGAATAAACTCTGTCCTCCTACAGATGGTCTAATCGTGTCCTTTAAGTGTACATACACATTGAATAAAGTATTTGGTTATTCACTAATTGGCTTCTGTGCATTTATTCCAGATAATGTGTTTTCACTTGTATGTTTGGTCATATGCATCATGAAATTATTGATATTTATCATTATTTCTCTTCCAAAGTCTAAACTAGCAATAAATGCTATCTCATTATTCGGGAGGATGAAGTTTTAGCTGTTACCTGATTTCATACGTCATCTTGCGCGTTTGGAACAGCATGGCAAGAAGAGGTGTTCCCAACCTTTGGACTGGGTATATAAAATTGGATTTTCCATTCCCGTGGCTTATAATCAGTGACTTAAAACCTACCTCAGCACACTTCCTGTCTAATCATAAAGGTGTAGCTGGACTTTGCTCTAGGGTTTGTGCTAAACAGGAGCATTTGACAAATTTGTGGATGTTTTTTCCTGGCATGGGTGTAGAAATAATGATTTACGAAGATTAATGTTGGAACTATACAGACTTTCTCAGGTAACATACTTTTGTTGGATATATAACTATCTATTTAAAAATTGGTTAAAATTGCTAAACAATTATGTTTTATTATTGTTAATTCATAATATTGAGAACTGCTAATGTATCATTTAAAACAGACATAAAGCTAATGGAATATTCCACAATCGAAATGAGCTCATATAGTAGGGCACTACTATACGAGTTTAAAACCTCTTCGTGTAATATAGTGTGAACTTTCTTGGGAAAACACAAGTTTCCACAGCAATTAAAGCTGTTGTCAGTAAGCTTTAGTTTACTAGTCAGAAAACTAGTTATAGCAGTAAAATTGTAGCAACTGTTTTTGTAAATTCTTGAAAGAGTTTACACTAATATTCTGAGTGAGAATAATTGAGTCTTAAACATCTATGATAATTTGGTGTAAATACTTCATATCTACAGTATTTAGTGGCAAGTAAAAAAAAAATAATAATAAGATTATTTTTTTTTATTGTCTCAAAGTCAGGTAGAGCTTCAACATTCTGATATTTTAAAATATAGAGAGTTTTCTAATGGTTTCTCATAACCCTATAAGACCTACTTTTATTTCCATACTGTGTGTTTTATGGCATGTATTTTGTTATAATAATAATAAAATACAAAGATTCTTATTATTGCCATAATTACACTGAATATGTTTTAATATCTTTGGCTCAGACAGCCAAAAATATTAAAACATTATTATTTTTGTAACAGGTGTGTGACATCATAAAGAAAGAATGTTCAACAACCCAGCCTCAAGGTACTCAATCAGCTAAAGCCTTTTTTAAAAACACAAATTTCTGGAAGTAAGAAAGGTTTAGGAATTCTGCTAATGAGCTGTTTAAACTTGTTTATCTGTATGTATTTGTTCAATATTGACAGTTAATACATTTCCCACATTACATGTTTATTTAGGAGCTATTCACATGATTAAGAAGAATTTGCATATTTATCATTTTTATTTGACTATTAGGTACACTGAAGCTTGGGCTGATTTCTATTAAATTGGGCAGGTTTACAATTGTTAAACATACTCAGTTCATTCTGGCAACCCTGTGCCCTGAAGTCTTTGCATTGTCTAGGAAACACCAGGTTGAATCCTGTCAGTGCAGTAAGAAGAACAGATTCGGATTTAAAGTGTTTCAATTTTTAAAGCCAGCCTCTATGTAATTTAAAGGATTATCATCAGATGTATAGTGCTCAAGGACAGCCTTATAAAATAAATGATTACAAATACATGAGAACAATAGGAAACCTGAAAATATGAATATTATTATGAAAATATTCTTGGATATACGGAGCACAAAATGTTAATAACAGTTTTTAATAATATTTATGTAAGTAATATTTATTTAAGTAATGGCATCCAGTACATTATGATTTGATAATGTACATGTTTGTACAGGCCAGATCCACAGATCAAACAGTGTTGTGTTTATATTGTAGAGGTTTCTCATCAGAGGCATCTTCTCAGATGTCCGATATGTCTCGGCCCAGTGCAAAATCCATCTACAGTGAGTAACAGCCTCAGGGTTTTTTTTTTTTTTTACCCCCAGAACTATTTTATGACTTCTGTCTGTGATTCCATGTATTTTCTTACAAAACAGTGCAAAGGAAGGAATATGTGGAGAACATAAGCAGACAAGCAGACGCTTTTCAGTACAGAGTGGAGGTAAGGAGAATCAATAAACAAAAATGCATTTTTATGTACAACATGCCTTGCATTATGTTTCCCCCATGCTATTTTTGGCCAACTAGAAATGTTGAGTGAGCTACAGTATTGTCGAATAACAGCATGAAACTAGAAACGAGGTATTTAAAATAACCTTTAGAATTTGATGAAGACAGTATGGACATTCTAATAACAATCTTTTTAACACAATTTTAATTCAGATTTACAGGTTAGGTGCTCCACATAATCTGTTAAGCATTAAGATTTATTTAAGGAGTGTCCGGGGTTAGTAAATTGTGAAAGAAGTAATGCTGCCATACGAGTGTATCATCACAATGGAGAACTTTGTACTTTGTGCTTTCTTGCAAGCATGACACGCTACATTTTTCAGCAAGAGGAAAAAGATTATAACAGAAAATGACTAATGCCCTCAAATTATGTATTATCATTATTATTATTATTATTATTATTATTATTATTTCATAAATAAATTGATTGCATTGAATATTACTGGTGCGGTATAAAGGGGATGCAATAGTTTAGTGCGTAGCTAACACGGCATCAAAGGGCGTGGTCTACCCCGGTCAGGGTGGCAATCCATCGCAGGACACATAGACACGCCCAAACACACACACACTATGGGAAATTCGGAAATGCTAATTAGCCTGATCTGCATGACTTGCTGTGCGAGGAAACCCACCAAGCATTGGGAGAACAGGCAAATTACACACACATACAGTACATCAGAGCCGGGAATCAATCCCTCGATCCTGGAGGTGAGACGTCTAACCACTACGTCTCAGTACCACCAATATACAGTATAAAATTAGATATACAGTTAAGGCAGAATAAAAACGAAGCACAGAGCTGTTAATGGAACAGAGTTAAAGTCAAAAAGCCCAAAGCCTCAATCTCCTGAGGCTCCATCATCTGAGCCACCACTGCGCCATACTATGTAATATAAAAAAAATGGAAGAATACAGTATATGAGAATTACACTATATTGGGTCTTGTTCTGATTATTCATATTTATTGTTTTCAATACATTGGGATAATATGTTAATTTAAGATCAAATATACTAATAGACGAATGTTCTATTGCCATGCCATAGCATGACTAACACAGATCACTGCAAGAGAAAACAGGAAACATAAACAATAAAGATCAATAAAGAAGATATCTATCTATACATGAAAGTACTTATTTACTAAAAGTCCCGTGTACGTTTGCTGTGATTTTACTCTCCCTTCCTTTATGTATACCTACTGTAATATTTAAAAGGTTTACTTCTTATATTTATCACTATAAAGGTTGTTATTGTATAGTTTTTACTAAGTAACATGTTTATAATTCATCCCTTAGCACTTGTTTACATGTGAGTTAAATGGAAAGGATGTAAGAAGCACTGAGGACTGCGTGACCAAGCTGAAGAGTCTGGAGAGCCGAGGGAAAGTGTGGGGTCAGGATATGATCCTCCAGGTGCAGGGCAGCCACTTAAAGCTGTGTGATGTGGAAACAAAGGTCAGGGGTCACCCTAGCACAAGCTTTATTTCATTTTTACTAATGTCATAAATGGTATTGTGCACCATATTGTGTTATATGCCAGAACTGCACTGCTTCTTACAAATACTGTATTTCTCTTTTCTAAATCTTTCCTCATTGCCTCTTGAAACTGCTGACTGTGCAGGAGCTCCTGGACTCACTTCCTCTTGGCAGTATCTCACAGACGAAAGCAATCTTGGACAGCTGCGTTTATGACTCCCTCTTGATGGTCACAGCTCAGGACAATCGCCAGAGGGTTACAAATGTTTTCGTGTTCCAGTGTGAGGAAACCGGGGTTAGGACTTTACTCTCACTCTTGCATATGGTTTTTTTTCCTAATGATCTGAGTTTCTCAGGTTATTAGGTACCTATCACATATTATTGCACTTTGTACGGATACAGTTACTGTAACTCAGAGGTAAGTGTACTTCTGTAACTGTAGCCCATTAACCACATAGGATCATGTTCAACCAGATATCATTTGTGCAGCAAATCCTTCTCAGTATCTCTCAGCAGTGACAATGGCATAGTAGTGATAGAGTGTGTGTCAGGCTGGTACAAGTTTTTGGGGTCAGTCAACCAACCAACCAACCAGTTATGCGATAATTAGGATAATCAGGGTCTGAGGATGAACAGCAATCCATAGAATAAGGTTTGGTGGAGAAATTGGGTGGAATTTTATATATTAAGATGATGAGTTTGATGTAGTATTAACTAATATTAATCTAATATTATCTAGTTGACAGCACGGTGGCTTAGTGGTTAGCACTATTGTCTTGCACCAGAGGTCCCGGGTTCGATTCCCGTGTTGGGTCTGTGTGCATAGAGTTTAAATGTTCTCCCCGTGCATGTTTTCTCCGGGTTTTCCGGTTTCCTCCCACAGTCCAAAGACATGCAGGTTAGGCTAATTGGCGTTCCCAAATTGCCTGTAGTGTGTGAATGCATGTGTGTGTGTTGACTAGATATCGTACAAAATGGGTATACAGTAAATACAAATGATCACCATTGGCCTCCACGATCCCTAGTTAGACTAAAGCGATTCCTAGATGGCTGGATGGATTATGTAGTTATCTAGTATTGTTCAGTGAGTAACTGGATAGACAATGTTTGTAAGTGTGTTTGTTTTTAGGATAGAAGAAAAATAGCTGAAAGGTACAGTACAGTATGTCCCCTGCTGCACATGCTCTGGGATTTTGACCAACTGACACACAAAGTTATGTGCATTGCTGAATTACAGGCAGAGGAATTGAAAGCTGATTTAGAAAGAGTGATCCAGAACAGGGATGAAAGGCCAGGATTTCCTCTGAGTGAGCCACCGTTTGACATCAGGTAGGCTACTGTCTGACAAGCGCTCCAGGTTACAGTGTGTGTATCTGCAGCTGAGAATTGCATCAGTTAAAATATTTATTTTATATATATATATAAATAAATACAGATAAAAATGTGTTGTATATGTGCTGCTATATCATTAATTATGTTCAGTAAATATAAATAATGTCTGCCAACAAAACTTGTGCAGGAGTAATCTGGAGAACATCATAAGTCAAGGTTATTCTGGGGGTTTCCGCAAACCTGGACTCTCTCCAATACACTCCCCACCTCCTCCACCCGAGTATCCTCCTCCTCACTCCACCGTCTATCAAGACTATGGTAAAAAAAAAAAAAAAAAAACCTCTGCCTAAACATAACAAAAATTTCTTTTTAGAAACCTGAGTGTATCAGTTTTATACAAGAAAAAGGAAATTCAGTTGAATGACACACTTTGAATGAAATAATAAAAATGATTGATTTACAAGCTTTTTTTAAATTCAGAAACTTTGACAACCCACAACCTTCATGTTCCTCATTGTACCATTTTTATTAAAACTGTTATTTATGGGCTCTTGGATATTTAGCAGTTCTAAGCATCCTAAAGGGGATTTCCTTGTAATACTTAATGAAAATTAGGCTTCTAGAAGGAATGGATATAATGAAAATGTAACCTGTAGTACGATAGGTTAAAATCATCAACTTATTGCAGGTTCCTTTGAAATACTCTGTAAGTAAATGTACAGAACTGGTCTTCAACAGACATAATTTTTCTATTCAGATTACATTAAGAATGAATAAAACTCGACAGTGCAGGCTGCTATATAAAAGTAATCAAAACCTAATAACCAGCATGTTCCCAAAGAATCTGTTTAGAGTTCCATTTAATGCTGTGGAACATCCCTGAACAAAGTTAAACAATTGATATCCTCACATCCTTGTTTTTGCTGTTTTTAAAGGTAATAAAAAATGTCTGTAGATTTTTATGTTACTGAGTAACCAGAAAATGCAAAGTCCTCTGTCCTGAAGACCTTAGAACAGTAAAACATTGCTAAGAACAGTAGTAACTCAAACTATTACAAAGTGCTGACAATGGAGACTCTTTCCATAAATGTTATACACCCACTGTGCATAACACCCACTGTGCCGAAAGCCTCGCCATCTAAAGTGTGAATATGTGATTTTTTAAAAAAATATTTCATTATTTTATTTTTTTAATTTCTGTCTTAAATTGAGTTAAAGTGTGTCTGCCATACAATCACTGTGAAAGTCCCAATGGAAACATATTACATTACATATTAGACTGAACAAATTCAGGCTGTGATTTGTTGTACAGCAACTATTACTTCTGAATGAAATCAGGATGTGAACTGAGAAACCAGAAGCACAGGTTTAATAAACTGAGTAAAATTGTGCATGATTTCATTCTCAATTCTCTATTATGCACCAAACTCTGTTTTTCAGATGTTTACCAGCCTCCAATGCTTTCATCCAGAGAGGAGAACCGTTACAGTCCAGACATGCGTGAACGACAAAACCACGCTGATCAGCAGCCTTCACTATCCAACTTGGACATTGAAAATAATGTGGTCAGTTTACCATTTCTGCCTTGTTCTCATCCATATTTGATGTACAGTATGTTCATATAAATGTCTGTCTATAAATATGTTTAAATATCTCTTCTCTCTAGGAAATCTTGAATCATGCTTTGGGTGACATTGAGATATTTATTGACAAAGTCCATGCAGCTTTAGCACAAGGGAATGGAAAGAAGAAAAAACTAAACAAAAAGAAAAACCAAGGCAAAAGCAACATGATATATGTTAAGCAACAATAGTGCGGGCTAGGGGATTTTTTTTTTCCAGCAAAGTGATACACAGGTATTTCTTAATTCTTTACGCTTGATTTTCTGTGCAGGTGAAAACCTTCCCTCTATAGAAGAATTTGTGGACTGTCTTCAAAAAATTAAATATGGCTTTAATCTCCTTGTAAGTCAAAAACGCAAATCTTTCACAAATCTTTTCTTTCCAAGAAAGAATCAGTACAATTACACATATCGCTGCGTTTTGTTTATTAGTTTTTTGTTAGTTAGTTCATTTTTTTTTTTCCATTTATTCATTTATTTATAAGGGGTGTTCAAGTCAAACTGGCACTTGTGATGAAAGTTCCCATAAATGAACGTGTAAAACCGACTGCTACAGCAGGCTTCAAGCACATTACAGCTGTGAGTCGCTAGACGTACGATGCTAATACTTCAATCATTCCTGCATGAGTTAAAGTGGCTTCACACAGCTAACATTAATTTGTGAGTTAGCTTAGTTAATTAGTAACTGCAGTCTGTAGTAAATAGTATTTCTGATGCTATAAAAGTTGTACTATATGTATGTATGGCATTCACTTGTAGTTAATACAAATTGCAACCACTCTCAGGGTTTATTATTACAGAGGTAATCATGTTAGTGAGCACCAGTGTTGGGTGTACTGTAACACATTAGAGTACTTGAATTACTTTTTTGATGTAACGAGTAATCTAAATGCGTTAGGTCCGACATTTAAGTACTCAGTTATTTAATTATATTTTTAAAAATGTAATCCGTTATTCAGACAATTTATGTAATGCGTGAGCCAGACAGCAGTCATTCCCCATCCGTTAATGTGTGTGTGTGTGTGTGTGTGAAAGTCATCCTACAAGCCCCGCCCCCGATTACCCGCCCCCCTCTGTTATTCCTGCTGTTATACCCCTATCTCACCTGTGCAGTTTGACTACAAGACCGACGCGCGGAAAGATGGAAACAGCGGCAAAACTCGCGGTGAATCATGATGAACCGTACTTACGGCCACCGCTCGAAACTAATGATAAACTAAAGCTATAAGTTAAATAATGCTAAACCTTTAAAAACTAAATTAATCTCCCTAACTAAATCTTTAATATTAACTTGCCTTATCAAACATTTCTGAGTGGCTGGTTTTCAAATGCCTCTTCATGATTGGTGTGTTTTCCCCACTGATTTTTGTCAGTTTTGTTTTCTATGGCAACATTTTTTTAAACCACCAATCATATTAACAATCGAATTATAACCTTTTATATAAAACATTTCATCATAGTTTTCGTTTTCAGAAATTATTATTTTTCATAGATTTTCCGTGATTTCCACCCATATGTAGTCAGACCCATTTCACACCTCATCAAGGCTACAACTACTAACCAGTGAGGACGAAGGCTATCACATACAGTGTATTTCCTTTGAGCTACAAATGCATGCCGGTTGACTGCATCTTTTTGAACGTCTTGTTCATGCACTTGGATGACCGCTCTGTCCTTCCGCTGGCGTGGATTCATAGATGCCCATGATTGATGCAGGGCATTAAGCGCCTCCTATCCGTCCAATTTGAGAGAGCTCAACCAATCAGCTCTCTCTACAGTATTACCCATCATTTAAACTTGTGATTTCTGGATGATAGGGCGTGCACTTTACTGCTGCACCACTGCTACACTTTTTTTTTGTCTTGTCTTTGTCATTAGAAAAATAGCCTGTCTATAAATATCTTTCATCATTATTTTCATTGACAAAGTTTAAACATCATATAAAAGTACTTTTTGGGAGGCCAGCCTTTCAGACATGAAGCAGAAAACGTTCTACCCTGATGGTATCCAAGCACTACAAAAATACTGGGATAAGTGTAGCAGGGATTATATGAAAGAAAAGAAGAGGTCCATCTACAGTATGCGCTATCTGGCGCATGGGGGTGATGGATACTCCCCAGCCTGGAGATATATCCGCCGTTTCTGTGGCAGTTACTTACAGGGTTGGGTTGCCAGCTGAATTTAGGGGAGAAGGAAATTGCTCAAGGATCCAATAGTGGCAGCTTGGCAGCTTTGGGGCTCGAAACATCGACCTTCTGATCAGTAGTCCAACATCTTAAATACCAAACCACGCCTCTCCTAGGGCATTATATAAAGAAATCTATTTACTTTTTATTGTGTTCTGCTATTCTGCGCAATCAAATGTCCCAGTTTGACTTGAACACCTCTGGTAATTGATAAATATCTTAATAAGTATCTATCCTACCACAACATCCAGGATTGTGTATTGGAACTAATACATCATCTTTTTGTCTTGCTATAGGGGAAACTTAAAGGGCACTTATCTAATCCAGGCGCTCCTGAGTTTATTCACAGTATTTTCTCCTCCATGGCTTTTGTGAGTATCTACTATTTCAGCTTGCATCCTCTTTGTGTGTAGGTCAAAATGTACCAGGACTTCGTTATTAACCAGCCTTTTTCTCTCTCACTGATATTATACTGTAGCTGAGGATGCAGTATCCTCCGGATGTGGCTCCTTCAGTTGTGTGCCCCCTTCTCACTGAACAAGCTCTGCAGCTCCTCTCCCAGGAAGTGACTCGAGAGGAGGATCAGCTCTGGAACAGTTTAGGAGATGCCTGGAATATTCCCAGGTTAGAACACCATACATATTTAATACACAATGCTCATGATGAGTGTTGCAATCTGTTCAACAGTGTTGGTACCTGTCATTCATTCTAAAAAATATATATTCATATCTGGTTACATTCCTAGCAGGCACTTAACAGTACAGCAGAAAATACTGCATCGATAGCTTTAGTATAAAACGTCATATTACTAAACTAACAGGTTATACACTGTAATTTTTTTGAATCAATTTTTAAGATTCACTCTGCTCATTTCTAGATCAAAATGGCCGAATGCAGATCAGATGCCACCATATGTTCCACAGTTTTATGATGGCTGGCAGCCACCTGCACCAGCTCCTCCCCAATCAGGACCCATGAACCAACCTTTGTCACGGAGCAACAGTCAGAGATTTCCAGCAGAGAATGGCATGCAACAACGACCTGGACAGGTAACACTCTTCAGAGTGTTTTTTAAATAATAGCATGCATTCATTGATTCATTATTTTAAGTTTTTTTTTTTCTTTTACTTTAAATCTAAAATGTCATTTTACTTAGTGATGCACTGGAATTCAAATGAGCAGAGAATAAAAGCTGTAGTCCAACTGGAAGTACAGCAGATATGTTTCCCTGTCCTGACTTGAGCCACATCGCCCCCTGCTTCTGTCCCTACGCTTGTTTCAGTTCAGTTGCAGCCTTATCTTCATATCTCACAATAATTTCTACTTCCTTCTTTTCTCTCATTTCCTCATTTCTTTCCACTTAGTACTTCTCTTTTAAACCATATTTTAGGTCCTTTTCACTTCTTTATTTCCTTTTCACTACTGTAACCCACAGCAGTCAAGATATGAAATCCTCTCAATTTATACACCCCGCATGATTATTAGCAACTCCTCTGCTAGTAAAGAAGCACATACAATTATTAAGCAATAATAAACCTCTTTGGAAATATATAAATCCATATGATATCAAAAACTTCAACCCCACTGTAAGGTACAAATGGTAGTGGAATGATACGGGGCTGCTTCTCTGCAATTGGGCAACTTTGAGCATTATATTGAAGGAAACATGAATGGAATGATGCATTGGGACACCTTAATGCTTTAAAGTTTTAACCAAGGAACCCAAATACAGCCAAAGTACCCAAGACCTGATTTCTAAAAAAAAAAATGAAAAAAAAAATGAAAAAAATTAAATGTGATGGTCCCTTGACTATTAATTGAGGTTTTGAGTCCATGTGAGGGACTTTTGTATCCTTGTGAATTTGCCCAGAATTCATTCACAATGCATCAAAACTCCAATTACTTACTGAAGACATCTCAAAGCAACAAAGTACTAATATTTCTTTCTTTTTCTTTTACCAGTACATACTGTTATGTTCATATTTATACAATTAAAAGACATTGTTGTTGGTCTTTTGGCTGACCGGCACTGCATCCAGGCCTTTCGCATAGCAGATTAAACACCTACCACTGAGCCACCAGTGCCGGCACAATTAAAAGACATTATGAGGATAAATTTGACACGTAGACATTTTTGGAGGTATATTAAATTTAAAACAGAAGTGTCCAAATACTTAGTTCCCATCACTCTACAGTATGTAATGTGTATTAAATGGTTGTAGTTTAATGATGACATTGTTGACACAAGCTGTTTACTTTTCATTCCAGGATAACAGGCCTTTTGGCGCACCTCCTGAACGGTAAATACACAGATTATACTGCTGGTACAACTGATCATTCTGTGTGAAGTTGATAATGTTGCCATCTGATTCATACATTAATCAATTTAAACCCCACAATCATTGAGTTGTTTTAGAAGTCAAATTTTCATACCAAACAAATTAAATATGATTTCATACATAAGGGCATAAGAACCGTCCTGTGCTTTTAGCCACAATTCTAAAAATATGTTCTGTGAGTGTCTACTGGGTAAAGCCCTATACAGATAAACTAAATAACATACATTTAGAAGCATTAGAGGCAAAATTATGAATCTATAAAGCTATTATTTGTTACCCAGTCTATGTTGTTGTTTTTTTTGCCTGTAGCTCAGGAGAACCTCTGCTTTCCATGAGAGTGATGTACAATTTTACAGCCCGAAACCGCCAGGAGCTAAGTGTAATGAAAGGTGATGTGGTGCAGGTAAGATCTACTGCTGAAAAGTCATACATTACATACTTGATTCTTTCATTCCTATTCACTATTACTGTACAAACCTGTATATTTCCAACACAGCTCCTACTATTTTCTTTCTTTTGCTGACAAAATAATTAGCAAAATTCTACTCCTAAAGAGAATGCATGTTTAGACAATAAGGGTGGTTTCTCTGAAGGTTTCTTCCTTAAATAGTCTTTTAGCCATGTTAATTTGTTGCTCATTAGGTCAAAGCTCTAGGTCAAAAGTCAGATTTCTGTATAGTTTACTACGTGACAATGTCTAAAAGCTTTACACCAATCAGCCATAAAATGATCTCCATTAACCAGGGCAGCTCCCTGGTCCCTCGGGGCGTGGCTCCGCATGACCTCTGGGAGTGTGATGTGGTGTTTGGCACCAAGAAACCTTTGGGTGCAGTGGATTGCTGGGAAGGGCCTCGGTGGATCGAACTTGTTTGTCTCTTATATCTCATGGGTGTTCGACTTTTCTCTGTGATTTGTCTTTCTCTGGATTGGGATCAGACCTGTTGGGCTGGTCTTTGGTGCCTGTAGGGGTGGTTTAGCCTTGTGTGCCCAGCATTCTGTCTCCAGTTTACTGGTGTGTAGTTGGCAATCAAAGGTGAGGAGTTCTCCTGTTGGTGATGTTGATGCTATGGCTGACAAATAAGATAGAAAAAAATCTAATGGATCTGCTTATTTATATATGTATATATATATAAATACATTAATGTCTTTCTACAAAAACCACATTGTTTTGTTAACCATATTTTACAAAGATAAAATGTAAGAACCATGACTTGTATGTGATAAATTGTTTGGGAATGTGTTCCCACAGGTGGTACACAAATCCAGGCAGTGGTGGGTAGTGCGAAACAATCTGGGTGAAGAGGGTAGTGTGCCTCCAAATGTCCTAGAGCCTATTAATGGCGGAGAGCCACCAGTAAGTCTGTCCGTTTTTTCATGATTTTAAGTTAAAGTTTTATCCATCATTTACTGTACTTTTTGATCTGGAGTAAAGAGACAACACAAGCGCTGTTTAACTTTGTTTTATATCAAACCATTGTGTCAGAGAATGAATCGGCCTCCAAATCTCGACATGAAGTCCAGCCCAGAAGATGTCCGAGCCTGGCTACAGTACAAGGGCTTTTCCAACACGTAAGGAACCATTTAGCCTTATGTATTAACTGTTCAACACTACATTTTACAAAGCTGGTTCATTCATAAAAACAACCTCCTTGGGTCATGACATAACATGTGGTCAATATTCATCAGATGCATAGAATTAGTGAATTAAATTCACACATCATTGAAGGGACGCTTACGACATTGTTTTTAAAATTGTGAAAGAAATAGGGTGTGGAGAAATGGTGTGTTCTTCTATGACTAAGCAGCAGAAAACAACCTATGGACCTCATCAGTGCCACATGTATATTGTAATAGGGTACTAGACTGCTTGTCACAACTCATTAGGTTTTGGGAGTGTCCCATTCTTGTCACTTGTTAATGAAGAAATACTGCAACTGCCTTGTCAGACAACACATGTATTGTATCTGCTCAGCTCTTCACTCCCTCTTTATCTATATATATATACAGTACTCATTATCAGTACCTGATAGCCTGGTATACATTTTATGTACATTCCAGGCATTTATGTAACTACCATAGTATTTAGATTTTAAATAAAACACTGAAAACACAATGGTTTTTGCCTGAGCTTGAAATAAATAAAGTGGACTCTAGATTAACCTAAACACGTTTCCTGTTATACTGAGACGTGACCATCACACAGTATGACTGCAAATCAGTCCCTGCTATCCGTTATCACCCAAATGAGTTCATTAGTTCAAATCTGATCATTTTGATCATACAAATTTCTCAAATTTTCTTTTTGATTCTGTTAAGCTGCTGTAAGACAAAGAACATTGCAAAAAACAACAACAACAACAACAATATAAATAAATAATTGAATTGAATCGAATAAAAACAAAATGTTAGGCACAGTTTCATTAGGTGTAGTATATGGAGGCCTGGTGCATTCCAAAGGTTTTCAGTGGGGTTGAAGTCAAAGCTCCTCCACTCCATCCTTGGCAAACCATGTTTTAATGGAGCTCACTTTGCACAGGGGCATTTTCCTGCTGAATTGTTATAATACAAGAAAACAATCCAAAAAAAAGAAGAAGAAAAAACTATCCAGACCTAGGGCAAAAGTTTTAATGATTCTATTGGATTCTTGTTGGAACTCTAACCTATGTTAAAAATAATTTCAATTTGGGCCTAAAACATTTTCCTGTGCACATGTAAATACAGGATACTATGTCTGTATACTATACACGCACATGCAAACTACAATAGGAACACCTGTAGCTCTGTATATTTATACAGTTATCCAATTTCAGTAGTTAATCATGTGGCAGCAGTGCGGCTCATAAAAACGAGCAGAAACAGCCCATTCTCCTCTGGCGTCTCTCATCAACAAGGCATTTCTCCCTGCAGAGCTTTCGTCTTTTCACATCATTCTACGTAAGATTTGAATGCATTTTGTAAATGTGTGATATTATGGACCGCACTGCTACCACATGATTAACTGATTAGATAGCTGCAAAAGTTATCAGTACTGGCATGGCTACTAAAGGGACCAGCGACTACAGTATGTAGAGACATGTCCTTAAAAAATTCCCCTTTTGTATATGTAAAATGAATTAGAGATTTTCAAAATTAAGTATTTAAAGCTTAATAAACTAAATCATTGGTTAATTAAATGTCATAATAAGAAAATTATTGTTTTTGTGCCATAACCTCACCCTCCATCCTCACTATTATATAATAGTGTGTGCATTCAGTATATATAAATGTAGATTAACAGTTAAGTAATTAATACAATTTCTTTATAAATGTATTTTAAACATGTTAAATTGTCATTAAGCTGTTGTTATCCTTTTGGTCAAAACCACATTAAGAAGCAAGTAAAGCAGACATTATTTAAATATGAATTGAAGTGTTCCACAAATGTGCTAGTTATACTTTATACCATGTCTGTAAAACATGGAAGCCTAGTGGCTACAGCTACATGAGCAGAACTGCTCAATAAACTACTCATTTTAACTTCATATTCAGTTTACTCACTGCTACTGCCTATAAACTGTCTTCCGCTGTTTTTCAAGGGAGCAAAGTACAGAACCTTCAGGTGCACTGTTGAACAGGATTGCAACACACAGGATTGGTTAACGCATCGGCACCATAATCAGCTATAACACAATGCTATAAAACACGCGTATCTTGCTTGAGTTTTACAAGTGTGAATTTTGTGTGTATAGGACAGTACGGAACCTGGGTATGATGAATGGAGCATTGCTTTTGGGGATGAGGCGTGAGGATATACGAGCCGTGTGTCCTGAAGAAGGAGGTCGCGTTTTCTTCCAACTGCAGGCCGTTAAATCAGCTGTGGCAGTATGTATAAACATGCACATGCACAAAAACACACATATTGTTTAATCAAAACCTTTGCTTGTCGAAGGAACTTGAATAATTCACCAGTGCAGTTACTTTAGTTATTTGTTTATACATTTATCTTAGGATATTTGCACGTCATGTTTTTTTCACTATATGTAAGTACATGTGCGTGTTTCTGCAGCTTGCAAGTGAAGCAGAATATAATCACTACAATGGCCGCTAAACAAGCTCTGGTGAAAGGAGGATGCCGGTTGACGGATTCATTCACTAGAACTACGCAGTGATTACCTGCTGGCATTAACATCTTATGTTGGTTCATAAAAACAACTTAATAATCTAAACATAAATATCAACTGAAGTTATACGCCCAATACAATTTGAAATGTAAGAATGTTTCATATGATGCCTTCTTGATCCTGTATTTAACCTACAGTATTTATCATCTAACACTTGTGTCAGAAGAACGAGTCTAAATTTTGATGTTAATATTAGTAATATGTTAATAGTGAAAGTGTATACACAATGATTAAAACATATTAAACAACTGTCATATTTACAGTCAAATATTTATGGACTCTATAATCCAGTTTAATCTAGCTATTATAATCAGATGCTATTCCTGTGATACAGTTATCATTGTTTTAATTCTCCATATTACTTGTGACTCTTTGTATGTATATACTGTATGCTCCTTTACGTTATAAACCGGAATATATTCTTGCAAGAAAGGATGTCGAGTATAGTTAAAACATGATCATTGCTATCTAAAATGGTTTTGCAATTTCTGATAAACCAAAATTCTGAATTTCACCTATTCAAATAAAAGTGGATTTTCATTAAACACAATTGTTGCATGAGTAAACAACAATAAATAGCAGTAAACAAAAATCTCGCAGTTTTTATTGAGTGAAAATAGGAAAAGTGAACAATTTGTCACTCAACATTAGTACACAAAAGCATACAAATTTTAAACAAGGCAAAAATAATTTTTCTGATTTACAGAACTGAAATTTAAATGTAAGTGCTCTGCTTGTACCTTTATTAATATCCTTTCCAAAATAGGTTGGCCTAATTTTGTTTTATTACAGCATCTTAAACCTATGCTGTTAGTGCTTTTAAAGGTGATTTAAAACATTGCTTGGCAAAAACTCCATCATCATCACCTATAGTTGCTGTACTTCAGAGTACCATCACATCAAAAAACATGCTGCTGCTTCATTCCTTCTTGTTTCCCCACTTCGCCATCTTGTTGTTTACAGGTGTTTTCATGAATCTGTTTGACTTCATGTACGCTGATATCTTCTCAAGCGCCTTAGACAGAATAACAGGATGGCACTTTAATCAACATTCTTTAATTCATTATTTTATATTCCATTTTATTAAGTATTTAATATTTTATGGGTTTTCATGCAGACATTAAGTAGTAACTTTCAAACGTTTCAGAAAATACTTGCAGCACCGATGAGCGGGCCCAAGCACCTGTGCCATCGCCACCCGGAGGCACCACACAACCTGTGTGCCTTTTGAGCATGATAAGACCTCCAAAAAGACCAAGCTGTCCGGGTGCACCGCACAATCTATGTGCCTTTTGAGCACCCTAAGACCTCTTCTGAGGTCACTGGCATAAGTTTAATGCATAGTCATGGCTGGACTCATCTTTCTGGTGCGCCCGGGTGGCGATGGCGCAGGTGCTTGGGCCGGTCATCGTTTGTGTAGTGTGTGGACACAATGTGTAGTGTGCGTGTAGGATGTGTAGTGGGTGTATAGTGTGTGTAGTGTGTGTATGTGTATTTAATAGTGGTGTCATGAATGTTGCAATATTGCAAAGGACCCAAAATATCCGACCTTTTGTTTAGTAGAGCCCATGCATATGTAATGTAACATGAATAGTAAAAATGTTTCAGCTCAATGAGATCTGGAAGTGTAATGAGTTTGACATGTATACGTGCAAGTATGCTGATGTCATAGGGCTTGGGCCCTTATAAGATTCTAGATTTAACCCAAACCTCAAATCTGTCCAACAAATCTCTCAGGTTCTTGAAATCGTCCAGGCATTTGGGCTCAAACATGCGGTGCTGGTCCAACAATTCATACATTGTGAAGTCCACAAAAGTGATCTAAATGAAAAGAAAGCAGTATTAACTACACTGGAGCATGAATCACTTAAAGTGTAAGACCAGAACATTTTTGTGTAATCAGCAAGTTGCTTCCAGTAAGAATTTTTACCTTATCACCAGCAAACCACTTCCTCTCCCCCAAAAAGTCAGAGAATTGCTTCAGAATTCCTGGCAGTGCATCCAAGTAGCTTTGCTTTTTGCTCTCCTGAAAGGACATGATATAGGGTTATGTTACATAGGATCCACATTGACTTACTCATGAATAGTAACTAGTCAGTACCTAAAGTGTGAGTGTGTTTAAATAGCCTACACCCTGCACATAGTGAACTTAAAATCAATTTTAAATTACAGTTTGTGCAAAATCAACAGTTTGACCAAAAAGTTTTGTTCTAGCCAGTTATCTACTGCAACTCTTTCAACAGTGCCTAAAACTTCAAGCTTTTTGTCAGTGTATTTCTAGTTCACAGTGCTTGATCCAAGTTCTGTTTTATAAGCTACCAGAAATAATGCTGTAACCCGGTTTTTGTTTCTGCTGCTTAATGTCCTACTTTATTTCCTAGTAAAGAAGAAAAAGATATAATCGGCTTCTTTAGTTCAAATATTTTTGGTTTTAGTGCGTCTGTCTTTAACGGTGGTGGTGGTCAATTCAGACACCTCTGCTTGAGATCCTAGGGGGTGTGACCTACAGTATACCTGGGTCATTTTAATAGTCTGAATAATTGTTGTGAAAATCAACTTGAGCAGCTGTGAAACGTGTCTCTGAATTGGTATTGTTATGTTGAGAATGATTTGAACTTACAATAAGTCATCAATACAATTATAATCACATGCATTTAACAAGAATGATTTTAAACTTTTAAACACCAGCACGCTAAAACTTACAAAGTCTAGATAACAGAGCATGACAAATCCATTCCGGAAATCCATTGCCTGATTTTCCAGGACGTCCACTCTGACAATCTCATCCTCTGTCTCCCCACCTAGAGTCACGGTAAACAAATGTGGAGAAACATACACTAGACTACATAACCTATTTATGTACAATTCTTTGGTGCTACCTAGAAAGAATCTAGTACTACACATTCTTTTTTGCAGACATACATTCCCTTGTGTTGCAACATGAAATTATCCGAACCTAATGATGTAACGTCGCAACCAAAAATCAAACAGCTTAAGAGACTAACTAGCACCAACCAAAATGTTAACGTTAATTAAATGAAAACAAGCCCTCACACAGGTTGTGTTTGCGG
>JAQQZT010000040.1:13557692-13568916 GCA_030068275.1 Clarias platycephalus
GGTTGGATCTCACCTCACCAATAAACCAGCATCCAACTTACTATTCAAACGAACACAAGCCAAACACTACTAACTAAGTGCGCATGCGCAAATCCATGACAGAAGTTCGCTAAACACGTTCACTCCACACGGGCGGAGATGCCCGTTGCCGGATTCGTTCACCACATGAAAAGTGGAATTTGGTTCATAAAAATCTTCTTCCACATCTAAAACTCCTTTAATAGCAATAACGTACATTCAAACTTTTGACCAAAACCCACTATTTATTTATATGGCATACATATAGGCCTAATACAGAAAATAAGAGTTCCAAAGAAGCTACTGAAATGTATGCAACATGGATATATATCTTGTCTCCCTAATTATTTTAAGTTGCTAACTTCAGCCGTTTTGGAGGAATTTACAGTATATGTGCCCCCAAAATGGCCATTTTCAGCTTTACCCTTACAAAAAAAAATGAGTGCAGTTTTCAATTGTCAAAACTGCATTTGTTTTTATTTTAATTGTAATTTTTTACATACTGTATGCAGTACATGTGCAGGAAACAGCAATTAGGACATGAAAGCTGCATTTTTATCTTCACCTTAATACTGCGGTAATACTGCACTTAATATAGTTGTACTACTAAAATATACAGGTATACACAATTTGCATCTGAGAAATGAAATTTAAAACTGAAAAATTACTTACAGAATTTCTACAAACTGAATGTGTGATGTGGTGTAATATAAACTACATTACAACAAAATTATTGCAGTTAGTTTTATTAATTAAGTAAAAAAACAATAAAGCAACACACTAAAACACACTAAAAACAACAACAACAAAAAAAACTGTTGAAAGCATGTGTACACTTTAAATTACTGTTCAATAGTGCTGTTGCTAGGAGACACTTCTGTCAATCAGTGTATGACTGGACACACCAACAGTGTTTCTTTTAGTTTGTTACATTTTCCTGTTTTCAAATAGATAAAACAAAAAACAAAAAACGAGCAAAGAAAAAAACAATATGCGAGGCTGAGGTCTGCAGCTGGAACCCTGCAGTGGTTTAATGCCTCTTCCACATTTTGTTCAAATAAGCACTTTCATCTCCCCTTCCTTTACTTTAAAGATGTTCTTGACATGTGCTGAAACAAATGAAAAGCAAACAGAGACAAATATTCATAAAGAGTTGTATAGAAAACACATTTGAAAAATTAAAATGGAATAACTTCATATATACTCAACCTTACATGTTTTACTGAAAAACAATATTTCTGTCATTATTATGTCCTAAACTATTGCTAAATAATGGCTTGAGCTTGCAGAATCAAGCAGGCAATCCTGTTAATTAATTAAGGTTTCAGAATACAATGTGAATTTGATGACCCAACTAAGTTTTTTAACATTACTTTTGAGGCAGCAGCCTGGAACATCTGGTTGATTATATGTGGAATAAACAAAAAATATTAAATATCAACTCAAATTACCCATCTATCACAGCGGCTGTTTGTCGGGCTGGGAGAGCCTCCTTAGTGTCATGTGTGGAATTTGAGTCTTTGCAGATTCTATTAACAAAATACAACAAAAAGAGCAAATGCTTATAAACAAAAAAAACTCAGAGAAAAAAGGTTTGTTGTCCAAATGAGCACCATTAGATTAATAAAAAAGTGGACCATTGGGAGAATGTGTGAGATGCTAGATAATCCTGTAATAGTTTATAAAGTAAAATCCAACCACACTTTTTTTTTTCCAGTGATGTCTACCTCCTGATATCATGCTGACACCTAAGACTTGAAGGTTTAAGGACTGACTAAGCAAAAGTATACATATTTTCTGAGAACCCTACACCCCACAAAAAAACGTATTAAGCGCCATGTCATCTTTGTTTATTTCTGATATGTTGCGAATGAACATCTATAAGTAATGGTACTCACCTTTCTTAGTTTCTCAATGACTACATCCACAAACCGTTACTGTGTACTATGCGCTGTCGTTTTGGTCAGTGCGACAGCTCTGTCTGAAAGCACAAGAACCACACGAGCAACCCGACAGTAGCACGGTCCATACTTTCCGGACCTCTCAAACTCTCACTGAACTTTAGTTTGTGTCATATTATTAATTAGAATCACTTATTGTTACAAGATTTTAGTGTTTAACTTAATCACACACGCACTAAAACAGACAGCTAGAAAATTCAAACTTACAGTAAATGGTGTCAAACTAAATTGTTAGCTATTGCTATTTAAAATAGCATGGGAGAAAAGCATCCTGAACTACAGTATAAAAAAGCTTTTTGTTTAATATCATAGCAAACTTAACCAAGAAAAACCTACAGAAATCTCCACATCAATTACATGCAGTAGTGAGGACTTCATTGACTTTTTCAATAGCAAAATTGTAAACATTAGGCAAAAGATTCAGACTTTGAAACCATACAATTTAATTTATGATTAACTAACCATATCAGATCAGAACCTAGAATACTTAACTCCCTTTGAAGAGAATGAACTAATTTCACTCATCTCTTCTGCAAAATAACCAACCTGTGTATTAGATCTTATACCGACACATTTTCACTAGCAGATAGTACCAGCAAAAATGGAAGAAAATAATTAATTCTTCACTCAGCAGTGGATATGTTCCAAAATCTTTTAAATTAGCAGTTATTGAACCACTAATTAATAAACCTGAGTTTGACGCCTGCTCTAACAGATATTAAATCTCAACGTTTATCTCCAAGATGCTGGAAAATATAGTAGCACAACAGCAATGTTCATATCTACATACAGTAGGAATAGCATTCAAAAACTGTATCAGTCAGGATTTAGGCCTCATTAAAGCACAGAGACAGCACTTGTTAAAGTAGTAAATCACCTCCTATTTGCCGCTGATCAGGGTTGCATCTCTTTTCTTGTGTTGATCTCAATGCAGCTCTTGACACCATTAATCGTAGTATTTTCCTTCACAGGTTATAAAAGCAAGAAGGAATTAAGGGAACTGTCCTCTCCTGGCTTAGATCCTATTTGACTGATCAGTTTGTAAATTTAAATGTAGGTGACTATTCTGTCTGTTCTCAGGTGAAGTTTGGTGTTCCACAGGGTTTGGTTTTAGGTCCACTGATTTTTTTTTCTCTTTACATGTTTTCTCTGGGCAGCATTATTTGTAAGCATGGTATTAGTTTTCACTATTATTCTGATAACACTGTTCTATCTCACAGCAAAACCATATAAGAAAAATGCTTAATAAAGTTGTTCAACGTAAGACTGGATGTTAATTAACTTCCTTCTGCTTAATGCTGACAAGACAGAAGTTATGGTCATAGAACCACATGCAACAAGAAGCAAGCTTTTTGATCACACTATAACTTTGCATGGCTATTCTGTTCCATAGAATCCAATCAGATTAGCATTCTTTGTTCTCTGAAAAATTGCCAAGATAAGAAATATGTTGTCACTAAACGATGCAGAAAAAATTGTTATCTTGAGGTTGGACTATTGTAATACTTTACTGTCTGTAGTGAGTTCAGAATGCAGCAGTGAGAGTCCTCACTAGAACCAGAAGATATGAGCACATCACCCCTATCTTATACAGTGTGTTATATGCAGTTAATGCTTATAAAGCATTAACTGGTCTTGCGCCACACAACCTGAGTGAATTGCAAATGTCTTCTGATCCACCATGCCTACTTCCATCACAGGAAGCAGGCTGCTTGTCAGTACAGTGTTTTATGAAAACTACAGCAGGGGGCAGAGCTTTTTCATAAAAAGCCCCAAAGTTAGCCAACCAATTAATATTCAGGACTCAGACACATTCAGGTCTCAGTGTTAAAGTCTGGGCTAAAAACCTAGTTATTTAGCCAAGCATTTTTGTGAATAGATTTGCCTTGGGTAAAGGAACAGATATGAGTAGAGTATTATAATGAACTGGTACTATATGTGTAAATGCTGTCTTCCCCACTCTCAACATGGTTTGTTGATGGTGAAATGATTGGTTGCTTTACATCTCAGGGAGCCCTCATGTCTGTGTTTACTTCTTTCCCTTTTAGTTATGCTGTTGTAGTTAGTCCTCCTGGAGTCCCTGCTTACACTCTGCAGTAAATATACATTCACCTTATACATCATGTGACTGTGACCGTACCTTCCTATTCTCTCTCCATCTCTCCTCTTCTCTATCTGTCAAGCTATATATGCCGTTTCTGAGCTGCCAGTGATCTAGACCCCCTCTGCCTCTGGACCTGTTTGACTCATACTGGTTGGAGATCTCGTCGGATCACATGGAGACCCCATGTGATCTGCTTGGGATGCGTGTGGTGACTGAGGACGGTTCCACTTTATCATGAAGACACTCCTGGTCTCGGCTAATGCAAACAGCTGTTCTCTGCGGACTCGTGACCACAGTCACTCCATAGTCAGGACTGGAATTTCCTACATCCTACCTGAGCCTCCAATTATGAACTGGACTCCATGTTAATTTAAAGACTTCGAGTATAAACTTCAAAACACACAGAGTGACTGTGCTGATGACCTTGTCACTTACTATAATTACTGTTTAATATTATTTGTGTACTATAATATCACATCAGTTGAGGGACCTAATCAACGTGTGGTGGGGTTGACTGGAGGCTCGACTTCACCATTAAACCAGCATCCAAACGAACACAAGCAAAACACTACTGCGTGCGCAATGCGCATGCGCTACACGGTTACTCACACACTGAGCTAATAGTACGTTAATAACGTACTTTTAAACTTTCGGCCAAAACACTGTATTGGTGGTGATTTT
Organism: Clarias platycephalus; assembly: GCA_030068275.1. Taxonomy (NCBI): domain Eukaryota; kingdom Metazoa; phylum Chordata; class Actinopteri; order Siluriformes; family Clariidae; genus Clarias; species Clarias platycephalus. The sequence goes on from JAQQZT010000040.1 coordinate 13,562,457, forward strand.
ATTTATTTATTTTCATGTTATACACATAATACAGAAAATATGTGTGCCAATTAAAGCTACATCTGAAATTTATGAATCATAGAAGTGACCATTCTTGCTTCCCTAAGCATTTCAAGTTGCTAACTTAAGCCGTTTTGGAGAGATTTATATGTGGCGCCAAAATGGCCATTTTCAGAATTACCACAAAAAAAAAAAAAATGCAATTTCCAATTATTAAATTAAAACTAGAGTTCTTTCTTTCTTTCTTTTTAAAATTTTTTTTTTTTTTTTTTTACAGATGCAGGAAACAGGTTGACTAGATTGCATCACAAACTCACCAAAAAAAAAAAAAAATCCCAAAAATTGAACATTGAGACCAACTTTGACAGATTCTAGCGCAGAGCAAGAATTTTGTAGAAAGATATAATTGACCACATTTGAAGAGGCTTGCAAGCTGTGTCGGGTTTAAGAGGGGTATAAGAGGGGCCCAAATTTGCTCCGTTTAATTTGGGGAATTTTGTCGTAGACCCATAGAAGAGGTGTCAAATCATGCAGCTTATTTGGGAATGGGGTACTATGACTTCTAAGGAGTGGGTGGTAAATTGCCTCTGCAGGGGCGTGCATGCAGACTTTACACACAGCCTCAGCAGTTCATTGTCTGGGGCCAAATTTGCCCCATTGACATGTAATGGGGATTTAACTGTGGATCCCATTGTCATAGAGATAGGGGGCAGGGGTCATTTAACTCTGGCAACCAATCAGTCTTTCGCGTTTATCATGATGTTCATAAGCCATGCCCCTTCCAACCATTTAGAGCACCCTAGCAACTCAAACCAATGGAGGATTATCTTCACAACAGTATATCATAGAGACATGGAGATTGGTTTATATCTTACATAGTCAACAGAAACCTTTGATTTCTTCATTAGCAGGTGCCAAGCCACTCCCTAGCAAACAAAACAGAGTATCCTATTAAACATTTTGCAAGACATTTATCTCTGCATCAGAACATTGAATACTGTAGATATGTCGGTTTAATTTTTTGACTCATGTCAGCAAAGAGGGATTCAACAAGTAATCTAACGCGTTAGGTCTGACATTTAAGTACTCAGCTATTTAGTTACTTTTTCAAAAATGTAATGCGTTATTCGGACAATATATGCAATCCATGAGCCAGAAAGCAGTCATTCCCAATCCGTTATTGTGTATGCGTGTGTGTCAAAGTCGTCCTACAAGCCCCGCCCCCGATAACCTGCCCACCCCGCCCTGTTATTCCTGCTGTTATACCCCTATCTCACATATGCGGTTTGACTATGCGAGGACTGACGCGCGGAAAGATGGAAACCTAATCACAGCGCGTGAATCATGATGAACCTTACTTACGGCCACCGCACGAAACCGCGTAGGTGTGATAGGGGTATTAGTAGTTAACAGATTATGGGCCAAACTTCGCTGAGTGATGATGGTAGAATAATTATAAAGGTCTTGACTCAAACAAGTTGCATGAGGAATCACAAAGGAGTTTTCATTTTCTGCAATGGAAAAGTACTCTAACTAATTACTTTTAACAGAAAGTAACGATGTAATGTAACTGATTACTTTTTAATGACAGTAATTTTGTAATGTAATTAGTTACTTTAAAAAGTAACGTCCCTTGCAGACTGCTGAATATTCTTGCAAGAAATAATGATTAATGATGAAACCTGATCATTGCTGTCTAAAATGGTTTTGCAACTTCTGGTAAACCAAACTTCTGAATTTCACCGTGCTTATAATGTGCTTATAAAAGGCAAATAAAACTGAGGAAACTCCCTTATACGATTATATACTATCTAACAATGAACATGACATTCTTCCTATTTCTTAATTTAGAGCAGAATAGCAAAGTGTCATAAGTAAATTGGCAATAAACGAAAATCTCTTTTTATTACTGTAAGTGAAAATAGGAAGAGTAATTGATGTTTAATCTTCAAAATTAGTACACAAAAGCATAAAAACTCTTCAAACTAAGTGCTCTGTTTGTATCTTTATTTATATCCATTCCAAAATAGGTTGGCCTAATTTTGTTTTATTACAGTGTCTTAAACTATGATGTTTAAGGATTTTAAGGTGCTTTAAAACATTGCTTGGCAAAAACTACATTTCCATCACATACATTTGCTGTACTTCAGAGTACCATCACATCAAAAAACATGACGCTGCTTCATTGCTTCTTGTTTCCCCACTTCGCCATCTTGCTGTTTACAGGTGTTTTCATGAATCTGTTTGACTTCATGTACGCTGATATCTTCTCAAGCGCCTTATACAAAATAACAGAATGGCATTTTAGTCAAGTATTTAATATTTTATGCATACGCAATGTGTTGCATTATGTTTCATGCAGACACAACAGTAGTAACTTTACATTTCAAATAAGATTCAAGAATCAAACAGGATTTAACCCAAACCTCAAATCTGTCCAACAAATCTCTCAGGTTCTTGAAATCGTCCAGGCATTTGGGCTCAAACATGCGGTGCTGGTCCAACAATTCATACATTACGAAGTCCACAAAAGTGATCTAGATGAAAAGAAAGCAGTATTAACTACACTAGAGCACGAATCACTTAAAGTGTAAGACCAGAACATTTTTGTGTAGTTAGTATGTTGCTTCCAGTAAGAATTTTTACCTTATCACCAGCAAACCACTTCCTCTCCCCCAAAAAGTCAGAGAATTTCTTCACAATTCCAGGCAGTGCATCCAAGTAGCTTTGCTTTTTGCTCTCCTGAAAAGACATGAACAGTAACTAAAATTGTGTTTAAATAGCCAACATCCTGTACACAGCTTTTTGTCAGTGTATTTCTAGTTCACAGTGCTTGATCAAGTGCTATTTTATAAGCTACCAGAAATAATGCTGTCACCCGGTTTTTGTTTCTGCTGCTTTATGTCCTACTTTATTTACTAGTAAAGAAGAAAAAGATCAAATTGGCTACTTTAGTTCAAATATTCTTGGTTTTAGGGCGTCTGTCTTTAAAGGTGGTGGTCAATTCGGACTCCTCTGCTTGAGATCCTGGGGATTGTGACCTATAGCTGGGTCATTTTAATAGTCTGGATAATTGTTCTGGAAAGTAAATCTCTGTATTTTAATATAGAGAAAGATTTGAACTTAAGTCATCAACTATAAGTACTGTACAGTCCTCAGTGTCAATACAATTATCACATGCATTTACCAAGAATGATTTTGAACTTTTAAACACCAGCATTGAAGATACTTACAAACTCTAGATAACAGAGCCTGACAAATCCATTCCGGAAGTCCATTGCCTGATTCTCCAGGATGTCCACTCTGATAATTTCGTCCTCTGTCTCCCCACCTAGAATAACAGTAAAAAAAATGTAGAGAAACAAACTATGCTACATAACCTTTAATTTCTAAACTGCAACATCTCCCAAAAGCACTGTAGCAAGACCTTCAGTTACATACTGTTTATAAAAACCTAAGCATGAAATGTCTGTACACTTTTACTCTGTGCTTTTAACATCTAGTACTACACATTCTTTTTTACAGACATACATTCCCTTGTGTTGCAACATAAAATCATCTGAACCTAATGATGTAAAGTCGCAACCAGAAATCAAACAGCTTAAGAGACCAACTAGCACCATCCAAAATGTTAACGTTAATTAAATGAAAACAAGCCCTCACACAGGTTGTGTTTGCGGGCGATGTATCTCAGTATGGCGTTACTCTGCGCAATCTTCCTCTCTCCATCCTCAAGGTAGGGCAGCTATAAAACAAATAAATATAAAAAATAAGCAGAGTTATTGTAGATTAATTTAAAACAGCAACTTTTCCCCCCTCTTCTACTTACATTAGGAAAGTCCATTTTGAGCTTCGGTTTCTCATCATACCAGCAGCTTTCATCATAATCAGGAGCTATAATTTAAAATATGTCAGAGAATTTATTTACACACACACCGCTAGATTAAAACCATGATAATTATTTTTATAGTATGACATTGACTTTTGTTTTATGTTTATATCTACTCATTGTTATCAGTTATCCGTCACCTTGAAAGCTTTCTAAAATTGAATAAAAAGCAGTGTTTTAATATATTATATAATTCTTTATATTGTAGTCATTTACCTTCACCGCATGAATAGAATTTATCCTCGTATTTGGTGCCAGTGTACTCTAACAGCAGGCGAATGGGCTGAGCAAGCTGTTAAACAAACACAAGATTTACAGGTTTTGAATAATGATGGGAATTCTGGTTCTAATCAGCATGCTGGTCCAATACACTACACTTTTAAACAGCTCCTTGCAGCTCCCAACCTTTGTTGCTTATTCAAATATGATACTGAACCTAACTAGAAAATACTGAGTGTCCTTAACTTGATGGTTATCCCTTATGCTTTAGATCACAAAAAAGGTTTTCTCCTATTAAAGGAGATATTGTGATATTGGAGAAAGATTGTTGATGTCTGACCTTAATATTCAAACACCCATCAATATCCAAACACCCCGCTCTCTAGAGCATTTGCAGAAGCTCTGCCCTAAACCCCCCTCTTTACACACATTTTCCCGGATTTACAATACCCACAGGTCTAGCTGACCAGAGGTGGTAAGTAAATTGAGTCCATTACTGCACTTCACATATCTCTGCTTCATTTGTGTCATTTTATTAGAATACTACCATTAGTACCTGTTGTTTACGGGTAAAGAGCTTTAAGAGATACAGTGGCAAGAAAAAGTATGTGAACCTTTTGGAATTTCAAGGTTTTCTGCATTGATATAAAAAATGTTATCTGATCTTCATCTAAGTTAAACGCATTAACAAATGTAATGTGCCTAAAATAATAATAAGAACAATTCTGATCTTCCATGTCTTCTTTTATTGATAACAACCACAAAAAGTGCTAGTGGAAAAAGTCTGTGAATCCTTAAGTTAATAATCTCTAGAAAAATTAAGTGGAGTCAGGTGTTGGCATACCTGGAGTATGAAAATGAGTTTGGATAACCTGAGAATGGACCTCGGCTGAAACTCTGTAAACGTTAGGTGATGCAACAGGACAATTAACACTGGAGCAAGTCCACAACAGAATGGCTTCAGAAAAACAAAATCTGCCTTTTGGAGTGGCCAAGTCAGAGCCCAGACCGTACCCCAATAAGGATGCTATGGAATGACTTGAAGAGAGCCATACACATGAGACATCCAAAAAATAAGACAGACGTCAAGCAGTTGTGCCAGGAAGAATGGGCTAAGATGAGGTTATTGCTGTCAAGGGGGCTCAACCAGTTACAAATTACAATGGTTCACTTACTTTTTCCACTACCATTTTGAATGTTGAATAAATGTGTTCTATAAAGACATGAAAGATCTGACTTTTTTTGTGTTATTATTTTAGGCACATTATATTGTCAATACCTTTTATGATAAATTAATGCAGAGAACCACCACATTCCAAATGGTTCACATATTTTTTCATGCCAGTGTTGTTAAAAGGTTAAAGCTTAAAATAAGCTGATCATCGTTAATGTAATCCGTGATATTATTATTTCAGGTTGAAGCCCACATACATGTCTGCCTGTCTTAAAATAAAAAAAATATAACATTTTATACGGTTGAGTAGCTTACGCCTTGTCTAAGTTGTACTTCTTTCGTTGTCAGCCAAATACACTCCCTGTTTAAAGTAGATTATTAAATTTGCCCCGACTGTTCATATCCATCACTTTTAATCAACATGTTGATTTTTGCACATAACACTCTCAGTTCGGACTGCTGTGAACATGTTTGCTCTAAAAGCCCGTGTTTTATCTCATAGTGGTGATTAACATCACTGCTTTCATTAGAACCGCAGTTTCGGGACATATGAAACAAACTGGTTTTAAACTTCCCGCAAGAAGAATGAACATTCATTGATCTATCCGAACATCTTTGAAGACTCAGTTTTCATAGGGTATTTGCCTTTTTTTTTGGAGAAAACCATGCTGTGTTGCACATTGTGTTTCGTGAGGATTGTGGGTGCTTTGTAGATGCATTACGGTCATTTCTGTGTCTTCTGCATACCCTGTGTATTTAAGGTAAACTATCATGATGATTGCCTCTGTTGAGTGACACGTATAGAAACACACACTATAACGTTATATCGCTAACGTCCAAAAAAGTGCTGGCTGCTGTAATGTAACCTGGCACTGCTCATAACTTTCCTTCTAAACATTGTTTATTTATTTATTCAGGCAAATACCAAAGGACTTGCAAAGTTTCATTGAGTTCTGTCCTGCCAGTTTTGCATGATGCTGTGATAAAATCATCTGGACAGACATACAGACAGACAAACATACGGACTTTTTCACAGAGTCCTCCATTGTTCATTCATTCTCTATACCGCTTTATCCTGTATTCAGGGTCGCGGGGACCTGGAGCCTACATGTCTTTGGTCTGTGGGAGGAAACCGGAGTACCCGGAGGAAACCCACCAAGCACGGGGAGAACATGCAA
>JAQQZT010000040.1:13574164-13587905 GCA_030068275.1 Clarias platycephalus
GAGGTACTTGGTGCTCCCACATTAACGACGGCTCTACAAGCCAGTCAGGGGCGTCTGTGAGCTCGCGTAAGCGGAGGAAGCGGATAACGCCGCCCCCAACGGTGCGTGAGCAAGCAGTTCGAAAAAAAATGGTCGGTGACGTCACGTGGGTCGGAGGAAACACGTGGGCTGAGTGGCGGTAGGAGCTTAATGTGGGAGCCCTCTTGCGACTGGGAGGAATTGGACACGATTAAATTAGGGGAGAAAATCGGAAGAAATCGGGGAAAAAATAAATAAATTAAATAAATAAATAAATAAAAATTTCAGTTTCAATTTCAATTTCAGGGAGGAAAAAAAAACACTGTTCCCCTTAAGTGTGACTGATGATTTTACCCTTCAACAAGTGCAACTTCCATGTTAATCGTATCGTCTGTGTATTGTCTTTTTCGTGATTTGTTAAGGGGTGTGGTTGGGTAATTCTAAATTCTGCAATTATTAAAATTTTTCTAAATGATGCAGCCATTTACAGGATTCAAAATTCTGCACTTGTTTGCAGCATTTTAAATTATTCAACTGCTTGCAACATTTTAAATGTTACATTCTTAAGTTGTTTGCAGCATTCAAGTTTTGCAACTATTTACAACTTTCTAAATTATGTAACTGTTTGTAGCTTTCTAAATTCTACAGCTGTTTACAACATTCTAAATTATGGAACTCTTCACAGAATTTTAAATTCTGCAGCTGTTTGCAGCATTCTGAAATCTAAACACTCCAGCTGTTTACAGGATTCTAATTTCCAGTTTAAGAGCACATCAGAACTGAACATTGTTTCTAATACTGTATGGTATCTTATTTTAATTCTTTATTCTTCAGTAAAATTATATTATATTCAATATTATATTATATATTTAAACAATGTTTTTTTCTTTTGTATCACCCTATCTTCATATATATGGGTAACCTGGTTTCTGCACAACATTTTATAATTTATTTTAGCAAATATTGACAGTTTTGATGATTTGTTGCACTGTATTTTGAAGGCCATTATTATTTAGTTCACAAATACTGTGTATTTTTATGCAGTGGTAGTTTTTCCATTTGTACTATGCTGTATAGTGCACAAGATTTTTTTTTCCAAGTACAAACAAATTTTATTTTATTTTATAGAATTATTTAATTCTAAAATTAAATTCATTATTATCAGTCACCTAGTTGTTTGGTTGGACTTAACATGATTACATTATTAGAAACATACCAACATAAACCACATGTGAACTCTGAATCCAGTCTATTGGCTTATTAGAAACTCAGAAAAAGGAAAGCAATGATTTTAAAGTTTTAAAGTTTCCTTGTGTACAGCATAATAATAGTTTTTTTTTAAACATATTTATTATTCAGAAGAATACAGAAATGGTCACATATGCTTTTATGCTTTGAATCACTTTAAGAACTAATGAACAAATGAAAGAGCAGTAATTACCTTAATTACTTATTATATAGATAACACAGAAGACAAAAATAAAGTTTACTTCATTTTTTCAGTTGCAATAAATAATTCAATACAATTATCATAGTAACCACATGTATAAAAGAAAATATGGTTTGAATGGGTAAATGCGCTAATAATCCAGAACATGACACAAATACTAGGTACAAGTCAGCATGATCATAACTGACGATAGAAGATGAGATGTTGATTTAAAATCAGACACTGTGACGAATAGCAGCACTGACACAGATTCATTGTTCATGGCATTGATTTCCCATTAAAACGTTCCGTAATACACCATGTTTGATGCCCATAATCTAGTTACACCCAGTCAGTAAGTGCCAGGCCAGGTATTGATAATGCTATGAGTACGGCCTTAAACAGTAATAACAACACCACCACAAACGTACACCAACACATAGCAATGTATTGGTTTTGTCATGCTTGCTGGGGCCATGGCTTTTTTTTTTTTTGGTAATATCTGATGGGAGCGATGACCACTGGTGCAAACTACTGGCTCACAATGTGAGGTGCATAACTTTCAGGAATGATGTTTCTGCAGGCAGTACTGAAGACAGGTTCAGTAATCTAGCTTACATTCAACAGGGCATGCACACGTTTAAATGATCACTCTCCTTTTTTAAGTTGATACAGTACACTCAACGTCATTTCATCACTCTAAGCTTCACCTCAGATGTGATTGATTACCAGTTTCCTCAAACAGCCCGATTCAGATGCTCTACTTGATGCTACTATACCATGTTCCTATTGCACACTCCGCACTGTGCTCATGCATAAAGCCTCTTCCTCGATGGTCTCTAGTTCCTCACTCCTCACTGCCTGTGTGATCAGATTCAGCTCTTCGCAAAGTGTCTCAAATCGGTATGCCACACGAATGTCGGGCACGTTGGTCCGGCGAATGTCGTTGCTTTCCTGGCCTTCTTTGATGTAATTGGGGCCTAGCCAGGAACTCTTCACCTATGAAATGATAATGCATTAGGCATACATATACATTTAATCTGAAATTAATGCCAGAAAATTATGTATAAAACAAATAAACAAATATTACAAACAATAATTTGAAAAGTATTAGAACACCGAATGTGCAACAGCCACCTGTAGCCCCCTTGCCCAGCAAGCAAAGGACCCAAGGCACTGACCCTGCCTCCAAACTTCCTGGATCTCAGTTCTATTGCGCACCCATGGGATACACCAGACCAACAAGTGTGATCCATAAACTACCCACCCAACTGTCCACAGCACCCAAATGATCCGCTGCCATTGTTTTGGTGTCAGACACCACAGCCCAAGTGCTTGTCTTGTAGAGTCATGCCCTTAAGGGGCCAGAATTGCCCAAGTGGCACAAATGGAATCTACACAACACTTGGCATAATTTTTTACGTAGTAATTGTATCGCTAATCTGTCTATCTTTCCTGGTAATAATATACCATGCATAGACCATGTGAGACATGTGTTTGTGTGTGCAGACTACCTGGTGGGAGAAGCCACTCATTAGTACACTGTTTCTTGCCAGTTCACACATATCACATGAGCTCAGCTTCCACACCTGAGCAGCAATACTGTACTCCTCCATTAAGGGCTCCTGGAAGACAAACATACAAATAAACACTTTTAAGTACTTCTTGGTTAAACATATAGCTCAATGCAGGCTCTTTATTGGGGTGACTAAGTGGATGTTGCTTATTGAGCAGATTCAGACCTTCGTGAAGTGAAATTGCAGAGGATCATCAGTAGATAAGGAGACCATTAGACCTCTAGACAGATATTCAGGCAAAGGGTTGCGATGGTAGCTAAGAAACAAGCTGTTGTTGCTAAGAGGAGACATGGCGATGCCGATCTGAGCCAGATAATACAGATACTGCAGGACAGGAGCCTAGAGGGAACATCACACATGCTAAATACCAGTGTCTTTTCTCAAAAGAACATCAATACAATACTTTCTACTAGTCAATAATCAATAAAAAAAAAAAAAATCACATGTAAATAAAGAAAAATGCATAAAATATACATGTGCATAAAATGAAATTTTAAGTTAAAAGTACAGTATGTGGTATAATTTGTGTAATATATTAAGCATAAAACACACTGACAGTTGTTACTGTACAATAATCTATCCTGAATTTGCTTGTCTTTGTGTCAAATACCATAAAATGAAGCATTTTAATTTAACAGCATGTGTGTTATAACAAAGTGTTTTATTCCACTTGTACAACCAAAATCCTTTTTAACATATTCCTGAATGACATAGAATGCATTTCGTCCATTTATAGTTTTTGTTTAATTCTCTGTAACATATTGCTAGCATTAACTTTATAACAATCATTCTCTCAAGAAAGCTATTTTGCACCGTCTTGTAATTAATAAAAAAATTAAAAAATAAATTTAAAAAAATAAAATAAATAAAAATCATACATCTTTCCTGTCATGAAAAACAAGGTTACAGTTTTAACTCAGGCTTCAACATACAGTATTTTTTCAAGTACCTCTTCATATAAACAACGTCCACATTTTTTCATGTTTAACGCCCAACACTACAGCATCCTTTGTTAGTGGTTACCATTGAAATGATTTAAAAACAAGTGCAACTAATATACAGTAAATCTGTGTTTTGCCTTCCCATTAGAAAAATGTATCTACACCTTGTGGTCCACCCGGATCAAAAATAAAACAGCATGATGGATGAAAAATAGATAAGAGCCAACACAGAAATATCAATCACTAGTTCTTTGCGTTTCCTATTTATGAGGTGAGGCGTCACAGAGAAAATTCTCTAAACATTCTGGGTAATAATCTCTATTTTACCTTCCTGAGCAGCAGGCCATGGGAGATGTTTTCTGAGAGCATGAATCCAGACACCAGATGGTGAATTGGTCCTGCTTCACCACAGTGTGGCCTCAACACAAATGTATTGAAGTTCCTGCTCCTGTAGAAAATAATATTATGTGTTTATGTGTATAAGAAGGTACAACCTCACAAACATTATACATATAGTATGTATGCTATTGTACAAGAATAATGAGCAATATGAGAGACATGGTTTATAAACTAAACTGCTATATACAATAGAGCAGTTATAAATATACACACATTGAGCACTTCATCAGGAACATTTTGCCGATACTGGGTAGCACCTGCCTTGGCCTTTAGAAAAGTTCCATTTGTTCATGGAATTGATTTCACAAGATGTTGTTAACATTCCTTCTGGTCCATGTGGTTATGATTTTATCAGATGGTTCTGGCAGACTATTCAGGTGGACTTTAATAATGCTAAAATCCCATTGAATCAAACCCCAAGGTGGTTCTTTGAATTCAGATAGACTGATTGGAAAAGCCACTGAAGAACACTGAACTTATTGTCATGCTCCAGTTTGAGGTTACGTTTACTCTGTGACAGCATGAAAACATTCCCCACATCATTACGCCAGCCTGGACTGTTAACATAAAGCAGATTGGCTCTATGGTTGAACAGTTGTTGACTGCACCATCTACAGTATGTGCCTAATCAGGGTACTTTTCCCTTTTGGCCTGTGCCCACTGCAGCCTCAGCTTTCTTTTCTGGGCTGACAGGACGTTTAGTTTTTCTCGGTCAACATTCACACATGCATTCACAATATGGGCAATTTGGGAACACAAATTAGCCTAAATTGCATGTCTTTGGACTGTGGGAGGAAACCAGAGAAGCTGGAGAAAACCAACCAAGCACGGGAAGAGCATGTAAACTCCATGCACACAGATCTCTAGGTGGGAATCAAACCCGGATCCTGGAGGTGCTAGGCGACATTGCTAACCACTAAGCCACTGTGCCGCCATCCAATGTATCTCAACTTTCAGCATGTTCTGCATTCTGAGATGTTTTTTTTCATTCACTACAATTCTACAGAGTGGTTATCTGAATTACTGTGGCTTTTCTGACAGCTCAAACCAATCTGGTCATTCTGCAATGTTGGGCTCGCTCATCAACAAGGCTTTTCCATCCACAGAAATGCAGCTCACTGGATGAGTAAACAAAAAAATAGGAAAAGTACACAGGGCCTTGGTAACAAAATGCACAGATTTATAAGGAAATTATCTTGTAAGATTTCTTAAGCATCTTGGAGAACGTGACAGTTCTTCTCGCAACCCTAATGTTTGCACTTGCTTTATTTTTGCATGCGAAACCCAGGAGACTTCATTATGTTTTATCTAAAAAGTGGTCCGTTATGCAATATGTTGTTTCTTTACTGAAATACAAACATTTTTTTACAAGCAGATCAGGTGGGATCTGCTTGTAAAACTTTTTGTGTAAAGCTTTATCTTGTGTTTCTTTTGAGTAGTTCATGGTAGACTTGGTCGTATGCTTTGAATCATTGTCCTGGTGTAGAAACAAATCTGTTTTCAGCTTAAGTTTCTTGATTGTGAATTTACTAGTGTTTACTGAAATTCCTTTTCATATCCTCAGCCAGCTGCATTAAATAGCCTATGGTTGTTAAGTGTTAGGACAAAGTTTAAAGAGTTATTCCTAATTCCAACTGGAATGATGTCCAAACTTTTGCACATGAAATATAGTCAAATAATTGTGTTTTAACATTTGCAGAAAAATCTTTATAGGCCCAGCTTTTGTGTTTACATTTTCAATAAAAAAATCAATCAAATATGAAATATATATATATATATATATATACTGTATAAGAATACTAAAATTATTAAAATACATTATATAAGAAATACCTGCGCAGATGGTTTAGCACAGTCATATTGGCAAACGTGTAATAGAGATAGTAAGAATAAGGTGGATTGTCTTCCTCTATCCAGTTGGCAGGTAGAGGACTGTCCAGGTTAAAGATGTGGTGCTCTGGTTTGGACTCATCATCTACGCTGTCAAACCCCACCACCTGATGGACATTGCAGCATTTTGTTACATAACACTGACATCTTTCTTTGTAAAAAATAAAAAAAATACTGTAAGAATTAATCTGGGCCTAAAACCGAGCCTTAAATACTGTCAGCTAAATACTCACATGTTGCAGGAAGACATGCAGCTCTGGGTGGCTACTTGGCTGAATGGTGACTTCAAACAGAGGCATGAAGATGTTCTCCAACATCTCCTGGAAATTACTCAGCTGTTTCTTAGTGTGATAGACATCACTGCAGAGGAGACACTTTTATTAAACTGCTTCTTCCACATTTTTATAGGAAAAAACCCCAGTGCAAAGTATTAACCTAGTAATATTAAAAAGTCACTTAATGTGATGGGAAAATGAAAGTAGACATGAGCACTCACAACAGACGAGGTACTTGGACGAGCCAGCGCACATTGTCAGAGTAGACCCCGTGCTTGACTGCCCACCGAGCCAGTTTATCCCACTCATCCCTGGAGCGGCCATAGATGGAGAGACGCAGCTCGACATTCTGATATTTACTTTCCTCGAGATCCTCCATCACCTCCTGAAATACAAAGTAGGGAATGAGCAGGCATTTATACAGGCTACAAGGAGACAAAATATCACTCAGTCTTTATACAGTATGTATGTCTTTATAATGGAGAAACAGTCATAAGGTGAGTCTTTGGAACATGCTTATTTGAAACCAATTTGGTTGTCCTGCATTTTTAGGGACCATACGTAACAGACTTCATGCAATATTAAACAAAACTGTCATGTTTAGAACATGTACTTAAGTTACTAACTCCATAATACTGCAGTTGATCCCGACTCCTATCCGATACACCTGACACAGACATACTGTAAATCCACTCTTAATTGAGATGATCTTAATGTTCATTGAAACTATAGCTTCTAGTGGTTGGTTTATGTTGAAATTGTGCTAACGCATAGAGTCAAAACAATAAACACATATAATTATGGTATAGGCTGTACTGTAAAGCTTTCAAATATACCTTGATAATGTGTCCAAAGTATTTCCCTTCAATATGGTTGTCTGTTTTAATAAAGATCTCCCGGAGAATTGACTCTCCGATTGGGTTGTACTTGGAGTTGAATTTGTCAAAGCGATGGAAAGTGTTTCGATCCTGAGCCAACAGGAAGTAGAAAATTTATCAACAACTGTCATATGATGGTACAGTCCTTACTGATGCAGATGAGTTATGGATCAAGTCCTGCTCTTCAGCATGCCTGAAAAACAGACTTTCTTACCGCATGCATGTCTAGTGTGTCCACGCTGAGGTCGAAAGCTGTCAGATTCATACTCTCAAAAACCTCCATGAGTGTCTGCTCCCGGCCTTTCTCCACATGTACAATCTCCTTAGGGTACTTCTTCATGGCCCTCTTTATAAAGCGTAGTAGGTGCTTCTGATTCATGCAGGATGAAGCGTGGATATGCGTGTCCACCTGAGGCAAGAGGGAAAAAGTAGGCATGATAGTACTTGTATTAATACAGTGTTTAAAATGTGCTGATATGAACATATTGGTGTTGGTGAATTTTAAAGGCATAAATACTTTCTAGGCATGCAGCATTATTATTCAGACTGAAAGATCCAGAAGTTTACTTTGCGTATGTTGTAAAAATCCCGATGAGGAACTTTCTTCTGAGCTGCCAACTCCTTCATTTCATTTAGGAGGATATGCATCTGAAACTTGGAGCTCAGGTACTGCAGCCTCCGGTAACAAAATGATTTTCTGTTGGCAAACGAACAAACAGGAATGAAATACTGCTCGAAACTACGCCGAAGTTCCAGAGAATCAGATGAAGTGCTTTCGAAACCAATTTCTTTGTAGACTTTCAAGGGCACCAAACAACAACTGATAAGTGTATAGCAATTTTGAGTGGCAATTAATCAGTATTACACCTTCAGTACAACACAATCAGCATTGCGATCCTTGACCCTGCATTGACCGTAATAGCCGAGCATCACTTACACTGGTCCATTAATGATGAGGGCCATCATGACATTCATGTCAGCTATATACTCTGGCAGATTAGGGTAGGGTAGATCCAACTCTGTAGCTCTGGAGCAAAAAAAAATAAGAGACTTAGTGTAAATATTGTGTAATAGCTGTGAAGTGCTCTTTAAAAGAAATGAATACTACTCCAGCTGTGCAAGGACATTCTAATACCAATGAAATAATGACTGCGTAAATGACAGTAATTCTCACTTTTCCATATTGCTCTTATTGGTAAACACATGTACAACACCATCTATCATCTTGCAGCTGTATCCCATGTCAGGTGGCATGCTATTGGGGTCTAATCCTTCATATGGGTGTGTCTCTGAGACTGGTGGATGGACTGTAGCACCTGTGGGAAATATTCAATACATAAAAACCACAATGAGGTCCTTTCTCATTTTTTTTTCAAATATTTCCAAATATATTTCCTAGTTTTCTTACTTTCTACATACTGTATTTATGCATATTTCTTTTTAAAAACTTGCCTGTAGTTATAGCGGTTTCGGGCATCTCCTGGTATGCCTTCAGGTCCAGAGGTCTGTCCCCAAGCTCAGTCAAGTACCGAGCAGTCGTCCTGCAAAAGCTCTGCATAGACAGAGCCATATACTTCTCTCTGATGAACAGCGCCTTGACGACACACTTAGCAGCATCCAGCAGGTCTGTGAAGGGAACCTGGGGCAAAGGGCGGGGAAGGGAGGGCTAGCTTGTTAGGTGTATATTAGAATTTGTAAAATTGTTTAAAAAAAGACATAAGAAACGTATTATTAAATTAATAAAGAGTTTTCAACAGCAACTACAACAATAAATCTAACTTAAGGCATGAACTAGTGAGAAACAGGTGCACATGCTGACATGATCAGGTCAGTGATTAGTATACTAGTGATGCTGAAGGCTGAGAGACTGGAACAGATGAGATAGGAACTGAGGTTGCTTAATCTACAGTACATAATTTAACTAAAAGGTAATATGAGGAAATGAGGAGTGGATCAAGACTTTTGCACAATACTGTATATTTTACATGTAATACCTTTGTCCCTGCTTTTATTTATTGTATTTTTATTAATAACTAAAATATTTATGTGCTACTTTGAAGTGCACAGAATGAAGGTGTGAGATCCAGTAGATTTCAATTACACACTCATTCACTCTCACTCATCGTCTATACCACTTAACCCTGTATTCAGGGTCGCGGGGGGCCTGGAGCCTATCCCAGGAGACTTAGGGTACGAGGCGGGGTACATCCTGGACAGGGATGCCAATCCATCGCAGGGCACACAGACATACACACACTCACACACTCATTCACACACTATGGGCAATTTGGGAACACCAATTAACCTAACCTACATGTCTTTGGACTGTGGGAGGAAACCGGAGTACCCGGAGGAAACCCTCCAAGCACGGGGAGAAAATGCAAACTCCATGCACACAGAGACGGGAATCGAGCCTGGCTGGGAAATTACACACTCAAGCGCGTATTTAAAAAATGTACAGCGCCATCTGTTGAATTTTGAGATGAACTAATGTGTTTTTCAAGGTCGATTTTTTTTTATTTTTTTTTTACAAATTAGCGTATCTTCTCTTCACATGTAAAAACCCCATTCAAATTTGTTTAGTAGTTTTTACGTAATGCATGCACAAAGAAACAGAAAACATTCCAAAAAACATCTTGATGTGTTCTATTACTCATCTTATGTCCCCCTAATGATTTTGATGATGTACAGATGCCAACTTTTTTTTTTTAAATGTGTAGTTTTATTATATGTGTAGATTTGAGTAATTTAGATTGATTTATTTTTTTAAATAGAATTTTGTACTGCAAACCATAAAGGTCTGCAGTAGGTTAAATCTAAATTTCAAAGAGTTCTGTAAAGATCAAGTTTCTCTCTATATTTTGTCCTTTCTAAATTAAAGATGTCTTTTCTCTCTTACGCCACATTTTTCTTCTCCAGAGATGGTGACCCTCTGGTACTCCCTCTCTGGTATCAGCTCATGCTCTGGATATAGTTCCAATTCTGCTTCACTTTGCTCCTTCAGATACCTGCACAAAGCCGAGAGGAAAAAAAAGACTTAATGAAAGCTCGGGATTCCAGAGTTGAGTGTCAAGAAGAAGTTTCGAACTCACTCAAGGTCAGTGGCACTGTCTGTCTTTAAAAAGTCCTGCTTGGCTCGGAGAAGAATGTCAGGCTCATACCTGTGCAGCAATACCAGGGAAATATTTATTAATGCTTTCTAAAGACCATAAATGTTAGAGACCAAATCCCTTAAGCAGGCTAGATGATAATGATGTTTAGCTTTCCTTTGGCTCAGAGAATGCATGAATTTCCAAGATTCAATTTCCTGGGTATAAAACATCTCATGTAGATTCCACCATTTCCTTAGAGATTGATTTCTGTAGTAAAATTCCTTATCAGCGAGAGCAACATGCTGTCGTCTGCCATGATTAAATGCAGCTGTCTAAATCCAAGGAGATGGATCGACTTACTTAACATCCTGGCTGATCTGTCTCTCGAGTCGTTGCCTCCGCTCCTCCAGCTGCTCGATAGGACTGTCCTCTGGAAACTCATACGGAGCACTGCGCATCTCGCTCTCAACCAGACTGCGTGTCAACAGTTCCTAAAACACATGGACAGACAAACCAATACAGACATACAGTACAATACTGTGCAGTCTTGACCTGACTACCTTCTATTATTAATGAAGACAATACGGAAATAGTTCTCCAAGCTTTCTGAAAGACTTTTATAGCTCTCAGATTTTCAGTCCTGTCCCTGTACCTGAGAGGAACTTTTTTTTGTTTGTTAAGCCACACAGTGACCTATGAATCATTCATGCATGCAAAAAAAAATCTAACTTAAGGCATGAACCAGTGGGAAACAGATGCAAACGATGCACAAGGAGAACATGCAGACTCCATGCACACAGAGTGGTGACAGAGCTGACTGCTGAGTCACCATGGCTCCAACCTACCATTCCAATATGTTCAAATAGAAATTAGCATGATTTCACAAAGATTTTCCAACAGCATACAGTAAAAAAAAAAAAAAAACATCATTTAAATCAATAAAACCTGTAGACTTGTGATAGTAGCATTAATGCTGGTGGTGGAACCGTGACCCCATATTGGATCCTGCTAGTTTCACTGCACGTGACATCATCACACATGGCTACAAACTGTTAGCATTATGACAACAGTACAGGCATGAGAAATTGCGCTACATTTCACAAGTAAGTATTTGTAAAACTATGACATTAGAGAAAGGACACAAGTGGATAGTTGTCATTAGTTATTTTGTACTATGTAAATCTTGGAAAAATACATTTCCAAAAACACTATTCCCTATTTAAATATTCCCTGCTGAAAGCACACCTACACCATTACTGCACTGAACATAGGCTGTGTTTAAGCTCGCCCCTGCGCTCCAGATGGACCGATCATGGATATGACGGAATTCTTCATAAACCAAGAAATAGGAGAAAGCGGGATTTGTCATTAAAATATTATTTTAACATCTTACTGCATCTATTAATGCAAGAAAGACTTGAAACAAAATTTCTTTTAATGCGTTAATTCTAAATAAAATGCACTACTGTTCACTCAATCTCAGCAGATCCTTCAGTTTATTGTTTTTGGTGCACTAGGGCATGGTGTCGACATCTGCGAGTACAGCAGTTACTGTATGGCCAACCTATTCTATATAGAACAGTTACATGCATCGGACATGCATACGGCATACTCATGACAATTAGTTAAAAGAAAAAGTTCATTAGTAAGTTCAATAGTTCTGCCTCTCTTGAGGTGCGATCCAATAACCGTGTTAATAAAATCTAAACACTTTCTGAATCCTTTTTTGTGCCTAAATGCTATAACAATCTTTAGGACTGTTTTGCTTATAAGATGCTCTCATTGTGGTATACGGTGTTTTGTTTATTATATGACCAACAGATAAATGCTGTAAAACGTAATCAGACATTAGCATTTCAGTGCTGTTTTTAAACAGAATTTTACTTTGCAGTAATGTGCTTACCCCAGCTCTAACCGAGGTAACAAATCTACTATACATTAAAAAAAAATTTTTTTAAAAGCCAAAGGAAAAAAAACTAGTATCATTACATTACAAAAACCGTATTATTAATGATTCAGTCCCAGCTATGCCAAGTAAGTAAATGTTGTTTGTAGTAATCACCTCAGCAATTTCTTTGTATTTGCCATCCATGGAGGTCCGCAGGTCTATAGGTCCGTGTTTAGCAACTGGGATGCCCGGCAAAGAGTACTGGAAAGTTAAGAGATGACGTCCACCACGCACGTCTACCAGAGAGAGAGAGAGAGAGAGAGAGAGAGAGAGAGAGAGAGATGGAAGGGAGGGAGGGAGGGAGGGAGAGATAAGGGTATAATGAAGACTTAAGTAAGTTTTAGCCATTAGCATACATTTCCATGTGTTTGGGCCTGTTCCTGTTTTTTCACAGCAGGATTGAGAAAAGTGACATTTGTTCAACACTGCAGGCTAGAAATCAACAGCTGGTTGTGTCTCCAACACAATGATGCTTTTCGTATAATGGACAATAGTAATTGTGTGGGAATGTCTGTCTAGTCCCCAGGTTCGCTAAGTATTACATTAACTGATTGAATTGCATTCCTGCCTGATTTCATTCATCAACTCAACACTAGCGATGTGGTGTGTATCTGTATATTTTTAGTCTTGCTTAGACTCTGTAGGGCACAGAACTAAACTGAGAGCTGAAGCTTTTACTGTGCTATCTCACTCACTATGGATTTTTCCACAGACCTCCTAAAATATTTTCCCCAGAAAAAAAAAACATGAAAAAATAAATGTAATTTTCATCAAAATTCTTTCACTATACTGGGTTTGAACTTCTTGACACCACGTCTGAACTGCTCGGTGTCTGATGTAACCAGTAATCAAAAATTCATAAAGCTCATGCATATTTAAAGAGTGCAGGCTTGTCCTTGTTCTTTAGAGACACTGGAGCTCCTGGCCACAGACACACACACATGCACACACGCACATACACACCCATACACTCCTTTTACTACATTTGTGGCATAATTCCTTTGCTAATCCAAGATATAAGCGAATGCCTAAATGTAGCCTTAATCTTAACCTCAGAAATCCTTTGCCTGTTCTAGTTCAATTAATCTTTTAATAAACAACTGTGCAGCCGAAACCATAATTACTGACTCGCAACATCATTAAAATAGCTACATCACACAGTTCCAGAAGCATGTTGTGCTACAGTACTGAATATCTTAGAGTTAGATCCCCGGGTGATGCTGTAACCTCTCTAGAGCAAGCTGATTGGCCTAGCTCTCTCAGAGGGGAGATTTCATATCTTTTGTTCACATGC
>JAQQZT010000040.1:13587954-13599119 GCA_030068275.1 Clarias platycephalus
TTCATGTTTGTGGCTGTAATGTGACAAAATGTGGAAAAGTTCAAGGGGGCCGAATACTTTTGCAAGCCACTGTGTATTCATGTAAGCAAGAGAAAACATAAGTTGCTCAAATGCAAATGCATGCGCTTAAGCATGTGGTTATTCAGACCCTAAGTCAACCTCTGTCTGTTTTTGATGTTAATGCTACGTTTTGCTTCAGTAATTTAATTGCATGACTAACAAAAGTCCCACATACGGATCAGTTTGCAAGTTCCACATGTGGGTTGATGCTACAGGGCAGATGAAGAAGGTAATTATGACAGTCACTCTACATCACCAAAGAATATTATCATAGACATAGGGACAGCAAGTAAACACCCCTATTAGTTCTGTAACTCTATGAATCCCCTTTCTTTCTCTCATTTTGATGTATCTGTCACTTCCCTACTCCCTTCCACAGGATAACCATGTAATTATAGCAAAAGCCTATTATCTTAAGCATACTTTTGCATATGGTAATGAAACACTTTCATGATGATGTTCATGATGGGACATAGTGCTGTGGGAGAATAAGACATGTTGTTTAGTATGGATTTACACAGTGGGAGTCCAGCAACAGACACTCAGGCGAGCATGCTGACTACTGTCTAATCTCTTAATGATGGTTATGTTTGGAGCTGCAGGCTACATGGTTATGTAATGTCCATCCATTTCATTTCAAGTCAAAAAGCCCTTTCTCTCATTTCATTCCCACAAGATGTAGAAAGTATTTGAGGTTTTGTGCCACCATTTGGATTTGTGTGTATATCAGCACTGTTACATTAATGATGGATCATTAATGGAATCATTAATGGAATCATTGATGCATCCTTTGGGTGCCCTTTGCAGAGTGGGGCCTCCATGGATCCGACTTGTTTGTCCAGTACATACCATGGATGCTAGATAGGATTGAGAGCTAGGGAGTTTGGAAATAATAGCAACAACCTGTGATGCACTGGGTGTCCTGATATCTTTCTATCATAGCCAGCATAACCAGGATTGAACACGACAGGCTGACCTTTCATCCCCACAGGCATAGATGACCCTTGGCTGCCGATGATCCTGTCACCAGTTTACTGGTACATAATTGATATTTGATAATCAATGTTTTTCAATTCAACTGGTGGTGGTGTTAGTATTGTGGCTGATTGGTGTATACTATTTAACCAGCATACAAGTAGACAAGCATTGCTATTTTAATATGCCATACTTTTATGATGAGGGGCACTGGTGGCTCAGTGGTAGGTGTTTCGCCTGCCATGCGGAAGGCTCGGGTTCGATTCCCAGCCAGTGCCCACACCTCAGCCACTGGATACAGTGCCGGTCCCAAGCCCGGATAAAATGGGAGGGTTGCGTCAGGAAGGGCATCCGGCGTAAAACCTGTGCCACGTTGTTGTGCGGACTGGATATTCCGCTGTGGCGACCCCGTGTTGGGAGCAGCCGAAAGACCAACAACATACTTTTATGACGCATGGCTAAATACAAAGAGCTTTTAGCAGTAAACTAATTCTTAAAAGCTCTTGACCTTATTGTTCAATGAACGAGTCTCAGATGACTATATAGTTCCAAAATAACTCTTGCCTCCAGCTCAAGGAGACTAAACAGTTTTGATAGTGTTGGAACAGTTCCCACTCACTCACTTGCTTACATTCATTACCTGTCAAGGTTGTGGTAAATCTGGAGTCTACCACAGGAACATTGGATGAAAAGCGAGGCCGTATCCCGAATGGGATGCCAGGGCATCAATGATACATATAAATATTTACACAATTCATTCTAGCCTATTCATCTGCCAGCATGGTTTCTAGGAATGAGAGGAAACCAGAGATCCCAGAAGAAACCCATGTGGGCATGGACAGAAAAGCAGCACAGATAGTAAACCAAGTTCTGGATGAAACTAGGGAATCCAGAGTCGTCAAGGCAGCAAAGCTACCTGCTGAGTCATCGCCGCCCACAGGTCAAACTATAGCAGGGATGACACAACTGTGTGGGCACAAACATTTGTTTACAGTTGTGCAAGCAACCCAGCTGTTAAGACAGAAAAAGGTTACATCTTAATAACAAGATTTTTTTTCAACATCACAGTAAGGAGAGGTCTACTCTAAACTCTATAGTTGAAAGTGAAATAAATAATACTGAAACGCTGTAAGGTAGGATTCATAAAAACAGTGTAAATGAGACCTACAAAGTTCCTGTACAAGAAATGTCAACACAAGGGAAAGTTTATGTCAAATAACTCAATGTACATGGAAATTAAAGACTGAAGTTGTGTGGTAATGCATTGCAATTGCTTTGCTACTCATACTAAACTACTGTAGTAAAGCTTTTTTACTTTTTTACTTTACTTTTTTAGTAAAGCAGTATGACACTGGAAGCAAGTACAAAACAGCCTACACACACTCTTAATTTTGACATAATTGCTTGTTGGCTAATGACAGGCTTTAAAAATTGCAAACAGCACTCAGTAATTTTGTGAAACTTGCATAAGCAACGTTTCGTAAGCGAGTTTTGCCTTCGGAGTTCCCGGCACAACTCTGTACCTGATCTGGAGTTTGGCCTCAAAATGTTCTGAGTTTCTGAAAAAATGAGAATTGTAAATGATAGAAAAAGTTTCTGCAGTGGCAATGCGCATCAGTCTGACCTGTTAAGTCGCACAGATTTGTTTTGTGTTATTGGCCAATAGAGTGCAGTAGGTGAAATGTATCAAATCTTACATTTCATCAAAAATCTGTTGATAAATATCTTATCTTTCTCGACAGAATTGAGAAAGCTTTTAATACTAAACTTTGCTGGTTACCCCAGTTAACATAGAAAAACGTAATTTTTCACTATAAATCTGTGCGGTCATATCTCAACAACCGGACATGACACCGTAATAGACCTGGTATCAAAATGGAGCTTATTGAGGCAGGAATATGAAAATAGCTTTTTCTATATTTTTATTTTAAAAATTTGGTTACTAAGTGACATTAACCCTTGATTTCATTTTATGCACGGATGGAGAAAGTAAGTTATTATACATGTGATTACTCCAATGCAAAACAATGTAAACTATTTAAAATCTGTCTTAACCAAACGTTCCTAGGCTTAGTTTACAAAAACCTTAAGTAGTCTGACCTCAGGATTGCAGTTGAATTTGGCGATTAAAAGTGGTGTATTAATCCACCGCATATCATTTTATCATCAGCGAGAATAAACAGATGACATTGTCTCTCTCCATGAAGTATGAATTCCTCTATCCAGACAGCAGATAAATCTTAAGCCAAATATATTTATAGGCCAAAATTGACCCAATGGAAAAAGAAAAATGGCACAATGGTCAACTTTTCCATATCTATATGGAACAAATAGTTTTCAATCATGGGTTTAAAGTGGCCTAGCTGTAAAAATGCAATGTGTTCTGACAGCCAGATTGGGTTTAATCACATGCCTATGTGAGCTAGATGAAGCGATTATTACTCAAGGTGTTATTGTGGGGAAAGTGGCTATTGCTGCCTCAGCAGTCTTTACCTGCTACATACAGTATGTTAGCTTTGCAACT
This sequence comes from Clarias platycephalus, assembly GCA_030068275.1. Taxonomy (NCBI): domain Eukaryota; kingdom Metazoa; phylum Chordata; class Actinopteri; order Siluriformes; family Clariidae; genus Clarias; species Clarias platycephalus. The sequence continues at coordinate 13,591,514 of JAQQZT010000040.1, forward strand.
GATGCAGACAGCATGAAATGACAGTGCAGACTGGTCCGTATATAAAAGAGACAAAAGCATGTATTCTTGCATGGTCTGCTGGAGTTGAAAGGGTTAAGCGTATGCAATGTTGCTACTAAATAATTTTTTATATAAATATCACCTGGATAATCTATGCAGATGATTTTTATATTAGGCATTGTTCAACTCAAGTGGTTTACTGCTAAAGCTGATTGGTGTATGGCAATGGAGGGTTGCAAATACTAATGGCTTTATACACCAATTAGCTCTAACGGTATACCACCTGGAGAGTATTGAAAAGGTCCACCTATCAGCCAAAACAGTTCTGAGCTGTAGAATCCTCAAGACCTCTAAAGGTATGCTGTGATATCTAGGACCAAGATGTTAGCAACAGATCTTTTAAGTTCTGTAAGTTGCAAGGTGGGGCTTCTATAGATCAGGCTTGCATCCCACAGATGCTCCATTAGATCTGAGGAATATGGAACCCAAGTCAACATCATGGACGCTTTGCCATGCTCCTCAAACCATTCCTGAACTACGTTAGCAGCAAGGCAAAGTGCATTGTCCTGTTGAAAGCGGCCGTCGTCATTAGTGAATGCCGTTGCCATGTTTGGGTGGATTTGGTCTGCAACAATGTTTAGGTAGGTGCTATGTGTACAATCTCATAAATACCATGACTCAAGGTTTCCTAGTAAAATATTACCCGGAGCATCACACTACTTCCTGCTGGCTTGCCTCTTTCCGTAGTTCATCCTGCTGCCATCTCTTTCTAAAGTAAGGGATGTAAACGCACACATCTCAGCTGTCCATGTGATTCATCAGACCAGGCCACCATTTCTTCATAGTCCAGTTTTGTTGCTCACATGCCAATTGCAGGCACTCTTAGTAGTGGGGAGTGTTCAGCATGAGCACTCTGACTGGTCTGCAGGCATGCAGCCCCACAGTATATGCTGTAAGCACTGTGTGTCCTGACGCCGTCCTGACAGAAGCTCGTCTGTGTGATTGGACAAGACGGGCTTGCCTTGGCTTCTCATGCTCATTTTTTTATAGGAGCTAACCACTGCATACCAGGAACATGCCACAAGACCTGGCGTTTTGCTCTGACCCAGTCGTCTAGCTGTTACAATGTGGCCCTTGTCGAAGCTGTTTACCTCCTCATACTTGCCCATTTTTCCTGCTTTTTAACATATCAACTCAAAGAGTTGTCTGTTCACTTGCTGAATTATATATTGCACTCCTTGACAATTGCTGCTGGAAGGAGATAACACTCCACCTGTCGACTGATTTTCTGATCAGCGTATTTACTTAACTATGCTGATGTGGAGTTAAGTTATATGTTACCCGATAATTTGCGTTATTTTGTTCCTGCCCTGCCTTTCTCCCCCCGCTATTTGGAAAGTGCATGAAAAGTGTGAAAGTGCAAAAACAGACAGATGCACACTTTGGCAAAACAAGACAGCACTCCCTCTTTTTAGGCCCTTTCCTTTTAATGTGGCACTCCACACTGAAGAGCAGAACTGCAGAGACTCAATAAACATCACTGAAATAGCTTATTTCTGCTCTCTCTCTCTCTGTCATACACACACACACACACACACACACAAACAACCACCCACACATACGCACAGACACATATACACTTATGTAGTGCTCCCCAGGGGGAAAGCGTGAGCTGACAGCAAAACATCTGAGGGTTTTAGAATGGAGGGAAAAAGAAAGAGAAGAAAGAAAAAGAAAGAGGGGTTAACACCGGCTGGAGAGAGGCAATTAGAGAAAAGGCATCTCCTTAGGAACTGGATGATCCAGCTGAGGTGAGATATGGAGATGGACCATTGGTTTAGGGATGATTGTTGTTCCTCTATAACCACACACAGGGAGAGGGAGAGGGAATGAGAGAGCGAGAGAGAGAGAGAGAGAGAGAGAGAGAGGGGAGGGGGTTGGGGGCAGCCAGACCACAAAGGCACTCTATAGCAACACAAATCTACAGCATTAGATCCCATTCACTCACTCATCCGCATGCTTGTTGCTGTTTGTCTAACTCAACCATACATACAGTAAACTCAGCCGATGGGACGGATGGATCCACTCCCCCCTCTCTCTCGTCTTCCTGGTTTGTGCCAGCTGTCTGAGGCAGCCTCTGTCATTCCCCTGCTCATTTAAATATCTCTGACACGCAGCCGGACTGTACCACCCGTGTGGAGGGCCGGGGGGGTGCAGAGACTTAGCAGCATCCCTGCTGCCTCAGTGGGCAATAGGGTCTCTGCTTCACTCCCCCTTTAGTGCGCCTCGGTGATGCAGTGTGAGGACTGCATTGCATGTAATGATTCTGCTGGTTGGGTTTTTCACACACGCATGCAAAAACAGAGGGGGAAGTGTGGAGTGCGTGCGTGCGTGCTATTATGCAGCGATGAGGTTTGTATACATAAGTCACCTGGTATATATAAGAAAGTGTATATATATAGTGAGAACTAATAATAATAAATAACATTATATATTATATATGACATTATATAACTTATAATATATAATTAGCTCTCAATTATATTATTTTGCTTATATTACTCATAACATGCCCTCCTTTCCTAGGACTGAATAATCTGGGGGGGGGATTAAATGCTAGACCCCATACATGTGACTGTCTCTTGCTCCAACCTAGGGAGGATTTCACACTGGTCCCCCTGGACACTACGCTATAGCTTTTTGATATGAGCTGTGTCATGCTTTGTGTCCTTTCAATGCTTCATATTAAATCTTGCTACCTATCAATTCAAGCCTTTATTTCGACACAACTCTTACATCCCTAAACCACCCAGATCAGAGGAAAGCAGAATAGAAATCAACCTTAATGCCGAATTCCTGCATATGCTACAGAGGTGAATATGAAGTGGTTGAGACATTATGTTGTACCAAGAACTGCAGATATTAGGAGAGAACACAGTGTGCTGTAAGGCATGTCTTTGTATTTTCATGGCGTTACTGTGCAGGGATTCAGTGTGCAGGATTGAATAATGGCTACAAGTCAATCTGTTATATTTGTAGTCATTATACTAAGCAGTTCTTCTTAGTGATATTACCATCACCGGACTTAAATGATACAAGGTATATGACAGATAACCGAAACCTTAGATCCAAGAAGATCTGAGGTTTCTGTTATCTGTCATATACCTTGTATCATTTAGGTTGGAGTACTTTTTAGACTTGTGTGTCTAGACTGCTGTTTAATAACGGATTCCTTCATATTCTTCATTTCTTTTTTTTAAAGAAAGATCTGCTTCTCTTCAAAAAGAGAATGTACTAATTAATAAGGGATTAATACATTTTTGTAGACAGAGATTAAGATTATTTGATGTCAACAATTTGTTCGAGGCACATGTTTGTATCATCTATTTTGTCAAGATTAGCTGGTATGATTGCATTAAATATGGGATTAAATGTATACATTTTTGTTTAGAATCGAATCGAATGGAACAGGAAGCACTGTATCCTGCATGTCTTAAAGGGAAACGGGGAAAGATATACTCACAGGCTGTGAAATCATTGTGATGAGATTGTTAGCGTGTCCTTAATCCGCACTAGCTAACCTGTAAGTTACACCTGGAACTTTCAGAATGTTGAAGGTAAATAAGAGATATCAACTATGACTACTACACCATGTGTGCTGATTGTCTTCTGGGCCTTCATTGGTGCTGGTTTATAGGGCTGATGTTTTTCTCATGACTGCTAGGAGTGCATGGTCGAATACCACCCCCCAAGCAATGTCCCAGACAATAGACTGTCCAACAACCAGAATATATTCATGTCTATTCAAATTGTTACTTAGCACTGTGCTTCCAGCTCCACCTTGTGGAAATAACTATGTTTACACAAGCACACTGACCATTTTATTCATACATCCTTCATAATAGGTTTCATTTTATTAATGCATCTGAGCTATGCCATAAAGACATATATATACAAATTCTACTCGCAAATGATTGACGTTCATATTTCTCCCTTTCCTACCTTGCCATGACAGCCCAGAGGTATCTTTAGGACGGATAGGCTCCATCTGGGTAGATTAGATGAAAGAGTGTAATGCAAAAGACGTCTGAAAGCAGGTAGCAGTTCGTGACAGAGACTAAAGTCATTCCAGCCCTACAGTAGCACAGTGGAGCAAATAGTGTTAGGATCTTCTCAGTCACTCCCTCAGGGGTCGAAGTCCAAAGGTAATTGAAGATAAAGGCAGGAACTTACAGCTTGATTGATTTCCTTTGATTAGTGACGTTCTGATTAGCTGAGGGACATGGATAAGCAAAGGGAAAGCTACCTGTCGATGATTGTTCTATCAATAGATAGTGAGTGTAAAATGTTATGCAACTATAATAGAGAATCAAGTCAGGAACTACAACATTTGGATTTAAAAAAAAAAAAAAGCCTTCATTATCTTTACCACCTCTAATAATACCCATACGAATATCTTTCAGATTTTACTAAAATGACTATCAATATTAACTATCAAGTTGCTTTCCTGTTGCACATTTAGAGAGCAATCTAAAAGCTCCACTGGTGCAGGCAGTGAGTGCCTAATTAAAATCATCCATTTTATGCCATTTCTTCCTCGTGGTGGTGTGTGTTCCACTTTGCAGGTTGTTTTTTTTTTCTTTCTCGTATTTAATGGGGCCATTAAACTGCCAGGTTTGCCATGCTGTGATCAGACACTGTTGAGGATCCACCCACGCTCTAATCACTGCCTCGTTTGTTATTGTGGAGTGGGCTTGAGTGCTTCTCCAAACAATATCTAGAGATGTTATTGTTCGAGTATAAGGGGCATTTTTGGGCAATCTTTAATGAAACCTTTTAACTTGGTTTATGCATTCTCTGTAAGACCCACACTGACGCACGCACAAACCACGGGGAGAATTGAGGGTCATTTTTACCTGCTCGGTTTTTTTATTTTTATTTTCAGTCAACACAGCTGAATAATATTCAAGTGTCATCCCTCGTTATTTATTACATTGTTTAAGTTCTTAGACTAACAGATGTAATCTTCAGGGGAGTGGGGAACAAACAAGCCATCTGCTATGTTTACTGCTTAGATAATTATTTTACCTCTTTAGCAGCTCTGCAGCATGGTCACAAAATTCACACCTGGAGCCTGGAACTGAAAACATTTCACTCATGTACATGAACACATCAAAGACATATTATGCTAAAATTGATGGTTATTAAATGCTCCTTTCTGACTTTTTTTCTGAGAGTTGTCTGTAATTAAATAAAAAAAAAGTTACAGGAACTCAAGTCTTGTGTAAACGTTATGTAATGTTTATTGGCTCTGGTGGAAGTATCTCTTATTAAACGTGTTCGGTACAATTATGGCCCCCCTGCTGTGGCACCTCACACATGGCAGACTCTGTTTCTGGCATTCATGTAAAGCACGTCAATGCAGTAAGTTTAACACAACTCCTTATTTTGTGTTCAGAACCATATCTTTTCACCACCAGGATCAATGAAATGATTACACTTTCACATCCCTGTAAACTCTTTTAGATCATATACAGCACACTGTATAAGCAAGTGCATTTAATTGCTTATTTATTCATGGTGTGATTTTTTTTTCCCCCCTCATCAGGTTTTAGTTTAAGATGCATGCATAAATGAGCAAGATCACTTTCACTATCATCTTTCACTCTAATCGAGAGGGTCTTGATAACCTACAGAGGGTCTGGTGCATTTCCAAAGCAGCACACGCTGCATTTATATTTATCCCAAAAAGCGCAAAAATGGATGACACTGCAATTATGTTCTGTTTATGTGTAGAAATGCATTCATGCATATATTGTGAACTATTTAAGCTAAAATTGAAGCTTGCAGTCTGATCATTAACAGCGGCTCTTACCTGTGCTGGCAGCATACTGCAGGCTTCCCCTCTTCCTGATGGGGGATGTGGGTTTTTGTTTACCTGCTGGCAGCTTGGAAGACATTTTGCCCTGTGTTGGTATTGAGGAAGATGAATATGGTATGGAGGAAGAGAAGAGTTGGCTAACAGGCACAGCGGACTCCTCTGTGTGAGAGGGATGGCTATAGAGAGAAACAGAGACAGGAGTCTGAAGGGGAATGTTAGTACAACGAAGGGGGCTGTGATGATCGTGGGGGCGTATAGGAGTGAGAATTCCCCTGTTCCAGTATTGCAGAGAAGACACAATCTCCACCCCTCCCTCCCATCAGCCAATCAGATGCTATTATATGCTGTCACTCCTCTGTTTCCCAGGCAACCACTGAACCGGTCATAGTAATGGCTCTGAATTGGTGTGTTATTGATGGTAAGTATGAGACTGTTGGCTTTTAAAGAACAGTGTTATAGGAGTGTGTCGTATGAAGGCGGTACTCTCAGTGATGGTGCAAAAGGGCACGCCAGGGCAGCAAAAAGACACAACAGTGACGCAAGAGGACATGACCGTGACCATTCCCTACACTGCAGGCACGAGTAGGGAGCCTGGCACAAAGCTGAATGCAAAAATTAGTCATCGGACAGAGACACCCTGACTCACTGGATCTGTGCTCTAACTGGCATAAGTGGTCATGATTAAATCTCCAAGCTGACAAAAAAAGACAGATGCACTCTGCCAGGCTGCGTTGGACAAACCGCAGTGGAATAATAATAAACCGTAGGCTGTTCTAAATCAGACAGCCCTCATCTTACTTAAAAGCAGGTAATACAATCCCAGGCAACATACACGCCAGCATAGCACTTGTTTTATGTAAATGCTGCAATTGGGAGCTGAAGCAACAGTTGGTGCTGTTAATTGTTGTTCCTTCTGATCGCTCACCTAAACATGAACGATAGCTGCGGAAGATCTCAGTTTTTCTGCTTATGGGTTATTCTTGTATAAATATGATCTTCGAAACAAAAACAAAAACAAAAAATGTTAAATCGTAATAAAGATTTAATAAGACTTAATAAAAACCCTTCTACAGGTTCTGTTGAAGGGTCATAGAGGTTCTTGCATAGAGTCAGATAGCAAAAAGTTTATCTTGTGGTGTTCTGAGACAATTCGTACTAGAGGGTTTTATTCACCCTTCTAAAATGCAAATTATTTTAAAGATGTGGCTCCCTCTTGTGGGTAGTTGTAAAAAGAACTAATTAAAACTAATTAAAAAAAAAAATTCACAGTAGACTGTACATTTAAAGAAAACAAAAGGATTATTCTAAAACCCTTAAGCGTTCTTCCGTGTCCTTAAAAAGAAAATGTTCTAAGTAAAACTGTAGAAATTAGTGTTTCCATGAAGTTTGGTCATGAAGGTATAGAGACTAAAGAAAGATTAAGGTACATTATGGCATAGTATGCATTTCTAAATGCATCAGGTATCTGGTAGTCACTAGCTGAATGAACTGAGCCATACTGACCTAGGGTTTACAAAGCAGAACTCACTCACGCTCATCGTCTATACCAGGGGTACTCAAATATAAATTTGAAAGGTCCACTTACCAAATTTCTATTCAGTCCGAGGTCTGGAAAACAAACAGTCCAGTTTCAAATAGAGAAAAAGTCAAACCCAAAATTTTCGAACAATACCCAAAAATGACATGGTAGTCCTTGTAGTGTGAAAGGTGACATCATCTTTGTGC
>JAQQZT010000040.1:13600457-13614065 GCA_030068275.1 Clarias platycephalus
TTGTATTCATCATTTTTATTGTTAACAAACAAACCACATTCATCCCCCACACTTTTGAAAAGCTTGCTACGCCCCTGGATGCAGGATACCCTTATATTATGTGAAGAACACCTGACACCCCTCGCTGCCGCTTCTCTTACTGTTCCAATGTTTCAGCAACCCTTCTGCCTGCGCTGTCACTGTAGATTCTTTGTATTCCAATTCCAGGTTTCAGTACCTACTGTAGTAGCTCGGCCTGACGTACCCATTTTCGCCATAGATGACTTTGGCTACTGTTACAGTCGGCGTGGAATGTCTGTGACACGGCAGCATAAAATGACATAAAAGCTGATGACACTGCCTATTGCTTGTCTATGCAAACTCCGCCTGCCCACCCACACAAAATTTCATTATTAGCTACTGTGTGCCAGCACTAACACTTATATACTGCAACAGTTACTGTCAGTTCCTTAAATGATGGAACAAAGATGAGGTTTTGACATTTGGCCTCTGTATACCACCAACACATTGAAATTGAACTGCAACTCTTAAGATGAGAGCAAACTCAAAATTTTCAGTTTTAATTCAAGAACTAATAATTAATAATTATTAATTATATTATATTAATAAAACTGCGGGGTTTGCGAGCCCCGAGTGTGGCTGTAATTCCTGAATGGTTGATGCCACTTTTGTCTATCCCCTTGAATTAAAGCTGAATGTCTTGAGTTCGCTCAGTGTTTCATTTCAAATTCAATGTGGTGGTCCACTGGCCGAAAAAACTTACCTTCGTTCCAAAATGTATGGACATGTTTAAGTTTACTGACAAGTGAACATCTTTAAGAAAGAGTACCAAGTAGTTTCCTAATAACACAAAAACTGTCTTTGTTTTATTAACTTAATGAGAGAGAGAGAGGGACAAAAACAAGGCTGGTGAAGGAAAGGCCTTTTATAGTTGTTTACTGGAGAACAAGAGTTAACTTGTATTGCAGATGTTCCCCATTAAATGTAGCTAAAAGCAGTCCAAATCCGGCAGTCATTAGAAAATTATCAGCTTTAAGGAGGTAACAGATCTCCAGTTTGCTCCAGCCAAATTACATCTGAAGTGAAGTTTTATGTGGACGCATGCGCACCTACTCTGAACTTAAGGACTTAGTATGGATCTATTTCAGGATATTAAACATTACTGGTTTAGTTATTGCAATATCACAATTATGCAGTAAGCACTCAAGAGTGCTAATAAAACTATAATGTACAGTATGTGCAATCTATAAATGTGGTGCAGCAGAGCGCGCTGGTGCCTCACAAATCTGGCATCCAGGATTTCACTTCTGAGACTTGATTAGGCTCCTGTCTGTGGGGAGTGTCTCATATTCTCCTGCTGGTGGGTTTCCTCCCCTTTTGCACAAAAACAGGGATTGGCCACTTTAAATTGCCCCTAGGTTAGAATTAGTATGTGTGTGTGTGTATATATATTTCTGTGTGATGCCTTTTTCCCCAGTGTTTGAAGATGAGGATTAATCAGCTACTGAATATAGGTGAATTATTTCTGAACTTAGATATATTATAAGACGTTCTGGTGTTAAAAGTCTCTATATTAAAACCTACCATGTAGTGCAACTATTGAACGCCAAGCACTTGTATTGAGAATGTTCACCTTGGATGAAATCACTGTATTTCTTTTAAAGGCATGTAAAAAGGGAATAAAGGGATGAAAATAGAAATTAATTATTAATGAATTCACTCACTCACCTTCTACATCGCATTATCCTGTAAACAGGGTCGCAGGGGCCTGGAGCCTATCCCAGGAGGGCAGGGATTCACTCTGGTGGGTGTACAGAGGTAGAGGCGGGGTACACCCTGGATGGGGTGCCAATCCTTCACAGCACACACACTACAGGCAGCTTGGCGAACACCAAATAGCCTAATCTGAATGTCTTTAGACCGTGGGAGGAAACCAGAGAACCAGGAGGAAACCTACCAAGCACAGGGTGAACATGCACACAAGTCCATGCACACAGAGGCGGGAATTGACCCTGGCCGGGAAACTAACCCGGACCCTGGAGGTGGGAGGCGACAATGTTTTCCATACATGTCCAGACATTTCATACATACAATGCATTCCATACATTTCCGGACATTCAAGTCAAACCGGGACTTGTGATGAAGTCTGACATTTACAGAAGACTTTGCATATATTTTAAAGAAGCCTGTACATCTAAGAATAATCATCCCGGCCAAGGTGGCTTGGACTCCTTGAACACTTCAGTCGTTCCCATGAACTTGTAATGAGTAGATTGACTCATCCTTGAAAATCAATGGATAACTTTTCACTAACTTGCAGAGGGGATGTATCTGTCTGTCGGAACTGTACACACATTACTAAAACTCGACTGGTAGCTCTTACCACATCCCCTGTACAGTCCTGAGCTCGCTCCAAGCTATTTCCACATGTTTGGACAACTCTAGAAAACTCTCTACCTTGATTGTAACCAGTCACTAGCAAAATGTTGTGATAAGTGCATTAGGTAGCAGGGGATTACACAGAGAAATAAAGGTTGTTTTTTTTACACTTGACTTGAACGCCCCTTGTACAGTATTTCTGCTGAGAGAGATTTCAGCAGTCACTGCAATCAAATTTTACATCTGAATTAATGAAATAGTGTTGTGAATTGTAAAACAACAGTTGTTTTTGCTCAGCACTACTCTGAATACTAGAGTAACTAGAGTCTTCAGAGCAAATTGACTTATGGAAAGCAGCCTTATCACAACTGGGAGCAGATTACCTCACACAAGTGCCTACGTGTGTTATCTATGGCCCTGCTTCTCTCTCCCACATCTGCAGTGGTCACACACTAACAGTCAGACTAGAAGTGACACCAAAAAAGATACAAAAAGCTTTTTTGTTTTCGGAATACTGGCTAGAATACTAGATATGTTGAGAAAGGCTTTTCTCTAAGGTTTTATATAGTGAAAATAATATCCTGATTTTCCATGATTTGATGCAGTCAAAATGTGTTTCCATTATAATCATAATTTGAGCACTCACGACTCAGTTTTGTCTGTCTCTATAGCACTGAATAAAAAAAAACAAACAAAAGAAGTAGAAAGTCTTGAATCTTGGTTAGCCAACAATGGGACACGCTCCCTGGACTGTGAATAATAACCTGTAATTTTTCTCCATATACAGAAACTCCTACATTGAACTCAGCACTGGCAGTTCATTTTGTGAACACTGTGTGGTTCTCCATCCGCACAACCATTTTTATATTTCATTATCCTTCTGCACTGCTTGCACAAAATATGTTTTTTAGATGTAATTTTTATTAAAGCTGGTCAAAAAAACAGTTGCATATATTGTTCTATTTTCATGCATCTTCTAAATAAAACAAACGTAAAAAAAAAAACCTCTCTACTTAATATCATGGAGATCTGTAAACGAGGAAGGTTTGCAAAGAACCATCTGCCACCATAATTAGCCTCTCTGTCTCTCCCTTCCCTTACATGGAACCTGGCAGATAATCTTGTCAACAGCTCAGCAGGCATGATGTGGTGCATGAGGCTGTGCTGGGACAGACAAACCTTAAAAGATTAACTGCGACAAGAGAAGAATACCCTAGTTAGTTTGCTATATTTCTCTTACAAGCATTTAAAGATCTGAATCCCGAGCAATACGGTTATCTGTTAATTGAAAGTGATGCTGCTTCCAATGATGCACACAGAGCAAAAGATTCAAGGTGCTGCTCAAAGGAGGAAGATGCATGCCTTCAAGGGGACATCAAGGGGAATGCCATAACTAGATTTAATTTGCTCTTTTACTTTTAGACCTTATTACATTGAAGCCTAAATATCAGGGGACGTTTTTTTTCCCAGCAGATACTCCATGCATAGTTTTTCATTCATGTGGGGACCACATAAGGAAGGAATTACCAGAAGTTTCGGAGGGAACGATTTACTTAAAAGCATCAAACATGACTGTAGACTTTGCCTGGCCAAAAAAGTAGCCATTTCAGAATGGTCAAATTATTGGGCTGCAAAGAAAACAACTAAGGATATTTGAAATTATTGGAACTGGATTAAAAACTTTTCAACACATAAGTACTAAATGTAGTGGGAAAATGAGATCACAAAAATCATCAGCGATCATTTAAACATTTGGTGAAGATGCATTTAAAAAATTTTTTTTATATATATATACTTGTTAGTGAAGCTGATCAGAAAAAAAAAGATTCAGACTGCTAGGCAGCATAAAGATTGGACTTTGGCGCAATGGACAAAAAGGTCATGTGGTCTGATGAGTTCAGATTGAGCCTATTCCAGAGTGCTGGGCATGTCATGGTAAGAAGGAAAGCGTTGCACCCATCATGCATAGTGCCCATTGTATAAGCCTCTGGAGGTAGTGCTATGATCTGGGGCTGTTTCAGTTGGTCAGGTCTAGACTCAACAACGTTATGTGGCATTAAAATGAAGTCAGCTGATGGCCTGAATGACCAGGGTGTTACATCAATGGAGCCTTTTCCCCTGATGGTGTGGGCATATTCCAGGGCTCAAATTGTGAAACAGTGGTTCTGGGAGCATGAGCAATCATTTTCACACATGAATTATAATCAAATCAAATGTGATTGAATACAATTTTAAATAGTGTGTGACTTTTTTTGGCCAGTGTATATGCCAATAAGCCATAACATTAAAATCAGGTAAAGAGAGCAACAGTTAGCTCTCAAAGCTGATGTTGGAAGCAGGAAAAATGGTCAAGGATAAGTACCTGAGTGACTTTGACAAGAGCAAAATAGTGACAGCTAGACAACTGGGTCAGAGCAACTCTTGAGCCTTGTAGCCTGGTATCACATGAGCATCAAAACACAATATTACTGATTTAGGAAGCCACATCTAACATCAGATGATTGTTCAGTATGGTAACCTACCCAAATTTGATCTAAATTAATACTGCAGATAAAACCATCCTGAATAAGATTTTTCATGTTTGCAAATTTTATGCAAAACTAGTGATGTCATCATTATAATGTCAGAAATGTTATGGGCCGGTCTACAATCCTCCTGTAAGGTTTATTTCTGGTCCTATTTGCATTAACTATATAACTGTCATGCACTTTCTTTTTCAGTACAGACTGAAAAAAGATGATCTGTGCCAATGTGTTTTCTGCAGTGGGTAGCATTACTGTCTTTCAGCTCCAGTGTATCTGGTTTGAGCTTGAGCTCAGGTTACTGTCTGTCTGGAGTTTTTCCACTTCTCCCCATGTCTGCACAGGTTTTCTCACCTCATAAAACATCCTAGTTGATAATTTAAGGGTTTTAAATTTCTCATATGTGTGGCTGAGTATTTGAAGGTACTGTATGTATACTGTATGTGTGAGATGCACCGGCATCCCAATTTGCATACATTGCTACCTCAAGGCCATCGTTTCTAAAACAGACTCCTGATCCACTGCAGTCACAAAGCAGTTGAAAATGAATGAAGAAGTAAACTGTGTAGTTTATCTGCTAGCTAACGTTAGATCATAGTGTTGAAAATATATAAAAGGAATGGCCTTAAAAAAAAACTTTTTAAAATAACTAATCCAACTTTATTCATCAGCAGTTACTGTTAGCTCGTTAATAAGTATGCTTGAACCGTTTGGTTTCTGTAGTTTGATTTAGTATCCCACCTTTGTGTGCAAGCAGACCTGGCTTTTGTCAAAGCAGAATGTTTCCATGTAGCCTGTGTTTTTGTCAATGCTCTTGACCCATCAAGGCATGGACTCCACAAGGCCTTTGATGGTGTGCCGTAGTATCTGTCATAGAGATGTTAGCAGCAGATCTTTTAAGTCCTGTAAAATATAAGGTGGCGCTTCCACGGATTGGGCCTTTTTGCCTAGCGCATCCCACAAATGTCTGATCGGATTGAGAGGGAATTTGAAAGACAACCAAACACCTTGAACATGTTGCCATGTTCTTTAAACCCTTCCTGAACAACTCTGGCAGGGCACATTATCCTGCTAAAAGAAGCCACTGGCACTGAAAATAGTGCATCCATGTGCCCTTTCTTCTCCAAAGGGCAAGCCCTCCGATTTGGTGGTGCTCTATCCCAGTCATCTAGTGATCACCATGTCAAACTCGTACAATAATTACACATTTCTGGTTCGACCCAACGAACTCACCACTCACTTGCTCAATAAATCCAACCTCTTGACCAGTGCTATTGTAATGGGATAATGTTATTTATTTCACCTGTCAGTGGTTTTAATGTTATAGCTAATTGGTCAGGGATGAGAATTTGGTAGATCTCTTTTAGAAATAGTGGCGTAGTGGTTAGCAGTGTGGCCTTGCACCTCCACGGACCTCCAAGGATTGGATTCCTGCCTTGGTCTGTGTGTGGAGTTTGCATGTTCTCCCCATGTTTGGTAAGTTTCCTCTGGGTACCCAGGGTACAATGCAGAACATGTTGACTGTTGAGGCGGTTGACCACTTTGGGTTTAATTTGTGTCAGCAAGGAAAAGGAATCTGAAGCCAGAGTGGCCAAAGGTTTACTGAAACTGGACACCTGAAGATTGGAAAAAAGGTCACGTTTTATTTACAATTTTTATCATGTTTACATGCATAAAAGTGCAATGGTAATGCTGTTTCTGTTAATGTGGACAATGACAGCTTATTAAAAGAAACCTTAAAAAACAAAACGAAATATTGTATCATAGTTTTCCTTAGTTTCGAAGCCTTGTCCCAGTTGCCAAGCTAATTGGATTGGCTGGTTCAGAGAGAAAGGTCAGTAAAACCCTCCCAATCCTGAACGGAAGCATTAGTCCTGACAGATAAGTATTAGATCTTATAGACCTTCAGTTCTCTCTGGGCTTCCAACACTTTCCATCTGATTATTGACTCAAAGAAGAGTCAGAGGTAGTCAACCACACCTAAGGCAGGTGACAAAGACTTTGCAGGATCTTTTCTTTGACAGGTGATCAAGAGGACTATTTTATCATTTTTTTTGTTATTGTTGTTGTCCACCAAACAGAGGAATTCGGCAAGTTTTCTCCCATTCAGGAGTTTGGTAGGGAAGGGAAACAGGAAGAGACATGGGCAGTGGAGCAAGCGCTGAGGACAAGGAAATGGCCAAAAGGTCCAAAGAGCTGGAAAAGCAGCTACAGGAAGATGCAGATAAGGAGGCGAGAACCGTCAAGCTGCTGCTGCTGGGTAAGGGCTTTACGCTTGGCTAGTAAAGAGAAAGGCTGTGTCACTTTAATGTCCATTAAGTCTGTGATTTGAAAATCTCACAGGAAGTCACTGCTGTAAGAGATCAAAAAGATTAGTTGGCAGTAGCTAACAGATTTTTAAAAAAGATTCAATAATAATCCACACACTGACAGGAAGCACACATTCTTGCTTCATCTCTTTATGGTAAGACTTTAAATTGTGGCATTGTCCTTATCAAACATCAAGCAACATTTTCACATAAGACCAATTAAAAGTGAGGGCTGATTTATTATTATTATTATTATTATTATTATTATTATTATTATTAATAATAATAAATATTTAAATTAAATTATTATTATTATTATTATTATTAAATTAAATTATTCAGAAAGGTTTTAGGCATTAATTAAGAGTATGCCATTATTCTTAGCACAAGCCTGATCTTAGTCCTGGACCATGTAAGAATTTTATTGAAGAACAACTAAAAACAAGCACGCTTGTATTCGTTGCCTTCCTGAAACCTGGCGAAATGATGCTCCAGTGACACAGATTGGGGCTTAAATGTTTTGTAAGCAGTCCAATCTGCTTTCGGTGAGAACGTAATGACAACCATATGTCATTTTAATAGACAATTACATCAAGATATATTATGATCTGTTTCTGACTAATATTATGCCTACAATCACAATATTGTTGACCAATATGGTTCTATACTTCTGAAATTTTATATTTTACAGTACATATAGCCCTTAGATAAGTAACAACATTAGAAAGAAGAGCAATCTGAAGCATCAACCACATAAAATGACCAATTAAATGTTTAAGTAATTTTAATTTGTTATGGTCAGATTATCATTATAAGTCTATTAAATGCACCAACAGTTATCAAGAGTATTCCGAGCCATTTGTGAATTTATCTTATGATTATGAATTTATAAGTGCTGCACATGGATGTCTGCTTAAGACATCATATCCTGAAGGCCCACAGCATGCTAGAAGTAGGAACAGAATCCAATTGCTTTAATGATTTAAGCCGAGATCATCTTAAGTTGTTGGTTAGCCCTTCTCTCAAGAATCTTGTATACAGCACAAGATAATTTTTTTTTTTTTTTGCATTACAATCCATAATTAAAAGTCCTTAAAAACTGCTTGTTAGTTCATTAACACAATGTCCAATGATGTCTATTATGTTTATTATATTAAAACTATTTACCTGGGTTATGCCATGCTCCTCTAACCAACATCAATTGAAGGTCTGTTTCCCTCTCTGTGGGTGTGCTAATGGGTTGTAGATGTCAAGTCATTGATACACATAGAAGAAAGACATCAATGGCATTGGACTGTCACTGAACAAGTGATATTTATTTTAATGAAATACATATAGAGAATTTAAATTAGAATAAGAAGAATAATAAAAAATATATAAGAAACTGTGTGCACATGAGGTTGTTCCATTGCTAAACGGTATACTGTAGTAAACTAAGTCATTGGGCAATTTGAACTGTACCAGCAATGACGCAAGTTCTTGCATCTTAACTTTTTGTTTAATGTAAAAGTAAACAGAAATTGCTGTTGCTAACTTGACCTGACATAGGCACCCAAAAGAGTCAGAATGTCAGTGGTCTCTTCTAAGCAGATTTTCTAAACACAAATCCAATTAGGTCAATTATTAAAGTAGGTTAGCAAGCCTTCCTATTGACCGAACACTATTATCATTTACAGGCTTAATGTTTAAGTTCATGATGAACTTTAAACTGTTACCATCTAGCATCACATCTGTAAAAAAAAATAGATTTAAAGACAAAATTTACAAAAACTAACAAAAATTACAAGTCGAAATATATGTGTACATTTACTTATGTGTTTTTCTCTGCTTGTAGGTGCTGGCGAATCAGGCAAAAGCACCATTGTAAAGCAAATGAAGTAAGAAGAAACACAAAGGCATTGTATTTACATACAATGCTTGAATAATATAGTTAAAGAAATAAGGCAGTTCGCTTAGGATTTCATGTCAGATACATGATGTGACACCGCCGCTGTCCACTGGACACCAAGGTCATGCTCATATTTGTTCTTTTACAGAATTCTCCATCAAGGTGGCTACACTAAGGAAGAACAAATTGCATTTAAAGCCATCATCTATGGTAACATCCTACAGTCTGCACTAGCACTCATCAGAGGCATGGAAATGCTTGGCATTAACTATGGATCACCAGCATCACAGGTCTGCATCTCAACCCAAATACACATAAAGAGTCAAAGAGAACATTGTAATTTGCTGCATGCCTGAACTGTATCCAGTTGAATAAATGATAACCTGCAGAATCCACATGCATGTTTAAAGTGGACACAATTGTATTTTTTTTTTTTTATTAGTACCTTATGGTACTGATTTTGCATAGAAAGATGTCACAAAATTGTATTAAAAGTTTCTGTTTTTGTTCACGATACAGGAAGACGGTCAGAAACTGCAAAACTTAGCGGACTCAACTGAGGATGGCACAATGCCCATGGAGTTATCAGATGTCATTAAAAGTCTGTGGAAGGACTCAGGTGTGCAGGCTGCCTATGAGAGAGCAGCTGAGTATCAGCTCAACGACTCTGCTGGCTAGTAAGTGCAATGCATGATGGTTTTCGTTCATTCATCCTTATATAGACCAAATACATTAAAAGATTAAGATTTATGCTATTATCCATCCTGAATTTATGCCTAGTCACATTAGTGCATACATAATTAATACTTTATAAGATACTGAAACACCAAGGCTGTGAACATGAGCCATGCAATAACAGAGAGAGAGCATAAAGATGACTGACTTGAGGCCGGACTTTGGTGAGCACTAAGCATGGACATAGGCTTCATTACTTCTTGCTTATCAAAATGTAAGATGCTTAAGTCAAATGAAATTTTGGGATTTGATGGCAGAGTTAATAGAGATGTGGTCTCCGTTTTTGGCAAGAAGGAACATAATATTATTCATAGAAGGAGTGAGAAGACAAAAGTGATGATTAAGAATACCTTCAACTTCAGTTCCATGCTTTTTTCACTTAACTCAGATGTACATTTCACAGTTACCTGAGTGACATGGACAGAATCTGTGGTGCTGATTACGTCCCATCAGAGCAGGATGTACTGAGGTCTAGAGTCAAAACCACTGGTATCATTGAAGAACAGTTTTCCTGCAAAGAGCTTCACTTTAGGTGAGACGGTCATCCCCGATCAGAAATTCATACTTCATGTTCTTCACTCTCAAGTAACACAAATCGCTGTTATTGAATAAGACATTCCTCTTCTTTCCATTTCAGGATGTTCGATGTAGGGGGCCAAAGGTCAGAGAGGAAAAAATGGATCCACTGTTTTGAGGGAGTGACCTGCATTATCTTCTGTGGAGCGCTGAGCGCATACGACATGGTGTTGGTAGAGGATGATGAAGTGGTGGGTACATTTTGCTCCAGATCTCAGGTCAGGGTGTCAGCGAATGCATCAATTATTACACACTATAAGTAAAGTAAAATTAGCTCGGAAGCAGCCCAAAGCAACCTATTTCAGGGAGTTGATTAAGCTGGGGCTGTTCGGTCCCTCATCACACTTTAGGCATCACCGTCGCACTGGGCATGTGCTCACACAGTGGACATTCCACGCAACTGAAAAGCTTCCACCTGAAAAAATCACACATACACTTTCCATTCACTTTAGTAGAAACAATGGTACATTTGTGGAGTTAGCTGAGCAACCAGCAGTGACCAATAGTGCAGTGCATCAAATCATGGAGATAGAGGTCTTCAGTTAATGTTTACACCAAACATCAGAATGAGGAAAATGTGTGCCCTCTCAGGGCATGATTTTTGTGCCAGCCAGGTGAGTTTGAGTATGTTTCAGATGTCTGATATGTCTTCAAGATACCAGCAAGCACTCGCATGTCTGATGTAAACACTAACCGAAGCTTTTTGTGTGTATCTGCATCATATCTGCATTCTGCTTCTGCCACATGATTGGCTGATAACAGTTTGGAGATATAAATGTACAGCTCTCCTTAATATAGTGGACGGTGAGTTTACAGTATACCCCTAATTTCTTTTTTTCGTTACTTACTTTTCAGAATCGTATGCATGAAAGTCTTCATCTATTCAACAGCATCTGCAACCACAGGTTCTTCGCAAAAACTTCTATCGTGCTTTTCCTCAACAAGAAAGATCTCTTTGAGGTGAAGATCCAGAAAGTTCACCTCAGCATCTGCTTTCCTGAATATAATGGTAGGTTTACGCCTTTCAGCACTATTTCTCACTCAGTCACTCATCGTCTAGAACACTTTATCCCGTATTCAGGGAGACTTAGGGCACGAGGCGGGGTACACCCTGGACAGGGTGCCAAACCATTGCAGGGTAAACACACATACACAAGCTCATTCACACACTACGGGCAATTTGGGAACACCAATTAGCCTAATCTGCATGTCTTTGGACTGGGGGAGGAAACCGGAGTACCCGGATGAAACCCACCAAGTACAGTGAAAACATGCAAACTACATGCACACACACGGGAATTGACCCTAGCCGAGAATCGAACCCGCACCCTGGAGGTGCTTGGAGGTGACAGTGCTAACCATTACACCACCGTGCCGCCTTATGCCAGTTTCTGATAGTTTTAATAGTTTTAAATAATGTAAAATGCATTAGCCATATCTCGCTAAGAGTTTCTTAAGAGGAACCTGGAGGCATGCAAAACATACTGATAGCAATTACAGTACAATAATTCAACAGAATCACACATAAGCTCAGAACTTGTCCGTTCCACTGTAGGTTCAAACACGTATGATGACGCCAGCCTTTACATCAAGAAACAGTTTGAGGAGCTGAACATGAAAAAAGGGGAAAAAGAAATCTACTCGCACATGACCTGTGCCACCGACACAAAAAACGTGGAAATCGTGTTCAATGCTGTGACAGACATCATCATCAAAGAAAACCTTAAGGATTGTGGTCTGTTCTAAAACAAATTACCACGTTTCTCAGGTAGGTGAATGTAAGAAGTAAGAAAGGAAACATGACAGGAATTTGATGTTACAGGAAAATAATTAATTGATGAATGGAGTGTTTTATTTATTATTATTATTATTTTAATTCAAGCTTATTTAGTCTTGAAGGCTTTCCTGCCTTGAAAAACTTAAGGGAATGGCTTTATGCCTGACTGGTACAACGTACTGCCACCGGAGAAAAATTATAAATAAATGTATTCTCAAAAAAACCTTAGTACAGTATATAACATACTGTTACTCATTATTTTTAAATCACTCTTGTTCATATAAGCAGCAATCTTTGCATAGATTGTCTAATAAACCTGCCATAACTGACACTAACATATGTATACAAAATTAACCAACACCTTTCTGATTAATTAGAAGGATTTTACAACAGTGTGGTATACAGAAATGTACATGTCTTATAACTAAACAATAAAAATCATAAACGTCTACTCCGTCCAGAACGTTTGCCCCATCACCCACAAATGTCTGAAGACTCAAAGCGTGCATGATGATAATCACATCTACGAGAAAGGTCAGATGCCCTTCATAAATAATCAGCATGCTGGACATTGAAGGCTCCATCCAAAGGCAAGATTCCAGTCTTTCCAGTATAAAGCTAAATGTGATGCAATCAGTTTTAGAACTTCTATTTTTAAGGAAAGAAAATGTGCTGTTTTCAGGTTGAAGTTGCTGGTACACACTGGGAAGAGATTTATTTTCTCTTTGATTTAAAAGGCTAATACAGTATGTTAAACACCCATTGCACTTTGATTAGAAATGTAATTAATTTGGTTTATGTACAGTGTATAGGACTTTCTTGTAAAGGTTTTTTTTTTTTTTAATGGGATCAGCATGCTGTATAATGTATGAAATATAAATTGTTCTCCCTATAGTTCAAATATAATAGGGGGGTTAACTGAAAATAAGACTAAGTGAGTAGGCAAGTAAATTCTTTTTTCAGAGAAATAAGCATTTCCACTAATACGTTTATATAAGAGATAACCAAATATCTAATTATAAAAAAAAACATTACCAAGACAATTTAGCATTCTGTGGTTTGGAATTTTGTTATTCTGTGAAGATGTTCTGTATTAAAATTGTAGGAACATGCAATAAAAATGCATCAATTCCACTGGCTTCTGGCGTCATCATAATAAACACAAAATAATGGAACTGAATGATATTCTTTAATTAACCACCATGACTGCATTCTGCATGAAACATAATAATATATAATAATAATATAATTGCAATAGTGTGTAATCATCCTTGCTTTTATCAACAAGTATTTCAATATATTTGATATTATAATAGGAGGTGCAACTGATCACGGGTTGAATCATATTACACATTTTGGTCACAGATCAAATAATTTTTCAGGTCAGAGAAGGGGGGGGGGGGGGGGGGGGGGAAAATTTTC
>JAQQZT010000040.1:13628434-13643818 GCA_030068275.1 Clarias platycephalus
TAGCGGTAGACCAATCATAAAGGACCGCGCCATCTGACCAATCACAGCAGTGAGGGCTCACGGAAAGGAGGGGTTTAAACAGACTGAATCTTCAAACTGCTTCACACGAGTCGTTTACGAATCATTTAGAAATGAGGTAAAATTGAATCTATTTTTGGAGAAAACTAAAGTGTGACTCATAAAGCAACATACAACCTTTAAAATGGCATAATAGGGGCACTTTAAAAGCTAACATAGTCATGTTAGTAATTTTGTGCAGCTACAGTAGCCCATTGCATATTTTATATATCTTGAATACCATTGCTCTTTAAGATAGTAGGATAAGAAACAGACTCATTCATATATCTGATCACAGCAGTGCTTTTTCTTTTTCTGCCTTCAAAAATGTGCTCTTACTAGGCGGCCGAGTCATTCAGTTGATACTCTCGCGATCTGGCAAAGCAGTTCTGAACTCCGTTATCCCTCCACAGTCTGCGGATAACCCCAGCCAACTCAAGGGTCATGACCCCTTCCTCCGCTGTCCCAGCCAGCACAAACAACTGCCGGGCGTCGTCCTGGAGACCAAACACAATGTCAAAATGCAATACACCCTGCATCAACAACATTTTTGATTTGAGTAAACAAGAGACTCACAGCTCTTGCTGGGTCACCAAAGTCAATCTTTAAACGGCCCATAGCCCTGATGATGGCAATGATTGACTGGATCGTGTTGCTGTACACCACCACCTTGTACTGCTTGCACTCCTCTTCAGAGTAGCCGTCTTCATGGATGATCCTGAAAGGAATTTGTTTACATGTTGATTTAATCTCTATAATACGGTCATTATTTACTTACTGTGAATCTACGTCTGAGAGTTGCAACAATGTAACTGTAAAGTCTCTTTAATAATACTGACCATATAATGACTATTTACAGTGCAATAAGTAACAACATAAACGATCTTCCTGCAAACAAACAGGACTGAAAGTAGAAGAGATAAGAGAGAGAAGGAAATGACGGCAGCAATGGGACTAAACTAATCTGTAAGTAGCAGATTTACAGTCATTTTAAGTTTTTATTTTGGTGGTCAAAATGTCTGGAACATAATGGAACAAACTCATGAAAAAATAAAGCTGCAAGATTTGGTCAAAAATTTACATTGCGATTATTTTACCACACTATAACTGCAATTTAAACTGTGATATGTAACTATTCAATGTACTACTTACCATTTAAATGCATTTGCCTAAGTTAGAAGCAAATATTCAATCCCTACATTACACAAGTCCAATAATGAACAAAAAGACTCACTTCATCTGTTTAACGATTGTGCTCTTCCCTGATTCCCCAGCACCTGAAAAAGAAAAGGGGGAGAAAAAAAAAAAAGTCACAAAGAAGTTTTTGGAAATCTGGCTCAACAAACAAAAATATATCCCCAGAGGTCCGAGTCACATGCTCAGGATAAGGTCTGCCATGAATGAATATGATCTTTGAGCTTGATTTGTAGCATCACAAGCCCAGCAGGAGCAGGAGATCTATTTTAGGTGTTGCTTGCCATCCACCAAGATTAAATGCCAGGCACATGAAAGGTTCTTGTGATGTTCGGATCCTGAATCCTGCTGTTCCTCAGGATACGATGGAGATAGAACGATGCTTTTTAGAAACCAGGTCTAATGACACACTATGAACGCTAATTTCACATGTTCTCTGGAGGAGGACGGGATACATCTGTCAAACAAGCTTTTAGCAAACTGGTGATGCGCAGAGGCTTTTGACTTGGTGCCCTGGCATTCTGTAGGCCTCTGAGGCATGAGAAACTTCACGCAGAGATTATTTGTGGAGCCACCATTATCAGCTATAAATGGTTTAAACGAAGCATCTACTGGGAAATAACAGGGTCATTTAGAGTACAATTTAACGGCACATTAATTTTACCAGCATTAACTTTTGAATTCAACTTTTTTCTTAACACTTTATAGACTAGTGTGACTATTGACTGATCACAATTATTAGAACAATCCAAATCTCTGATGAGTATGCAACTAGTGCTGCACAATTAATTACATAAAAATCTAAATCACAATATGAACCTGTGCAGATAATTTAATTTTCAAAACCTGCAATTTATTACAAGTAATATAAGCATAGTTAGGATTCTATGAAGAGTTTGTCAGTAATTTTCCTTTTATATAATTTTGAGGTGATAAACCTTGTCTTAATGAGATCATTTGTGGCTTTATTTGTTATCAATAAATACATTTCAATACATAACAGTACATTAATAATTAAATAGTGCAGTATAGATCATAATCGCAATGTGTCAAAATAAACGCAATGCCTTTTTAAAATTATTATTATATCATGCAGCACTAGGAGCAACATATGCAGATTGCGTAGGACAAGAAAAGTATTAACATCAGTCTGACAGTTTTTTAGGATAAAAGCACTGTTATGCTGGCCGCATAGATGTTGTAATATGTACTGTACATCACTGCAATTTCAAGTATTATATACGTCATGTCATCCTGCCCAGTATTATATTTGTAATATAATAGAAAAACTAATTTAATTAATTAAAGGGGGAAAAACTATACTGAAGAACTCTACATACATACAGTAACTTTAATAAATACTACTGCGTTTTGAATTCGTTGTATACAAGTATATACAAATCCTGAGCAAAAGCAACTGCTATTTAGTAAAAAGAAAAATTTAACATAAAATAATGTGTGTAAATGATAATATGATATGATAACAATAATAAATGTGTGTAAATGACTATATCCTGAAGGATTTACACATTTTAGAAATTGTCTTTCATTTCTTTTTTCGTACTCGTGTGCACATGATGAAAGCCATGCACCCATAAATTACCAGGTGCATACATGAAATAAATGATTTGCATATGGTGCCGACCACAAACCTTCCTACAAGGCAAAGTTTACGGAGCAAAGATGTAAATGAGTAAACAGGAAAAAGACTTTCGCGGAGGTGGAAGCAGAAGTTATTTTGATTCACACCTGTGCCTATAAATAACTATATTATTTATAAAGCTTCAACAATACACTCCTTTCATGATTCAATTCGACTGATAAATACTGGGTTCATCATTCATTTTGCTTCGCTGAATATTTTGAACAAAAATAAAGACAATGGGTATGGAAAAAAAATATTCTTGAATCATGAACAATGCAAAAATGTCTTAAATAACAAATGTAAAATTAAATAAATTGCTATGGTTTCTTTTATTTAAATTGCATTACCTTTTTTCATGAATACATTTATTAATTTACACAAAATTCTGATTGAATGAACCTTTAGCAGACTTTAGCAGACTGGGAGAGTGGGCAGGGGGATCATTTTAACCAGAAACAGAACTTTAAATTCAGATTATATATATATATATATATATACACACACTTTTTTTTTTAACCCTAGGTCCCATTCTCCACTGTAGTTTGGCTGGTGTCTTTTGAAAGGTACTAAAGAACTCTTTAACTCTTATAATATGGTGTTCAACCATGAACTGTATAACGCGTGTAGGTAGTTGCAATCTGGAGCTACGTGGAGCAGAATGCTTACAATATATTTTCTGGGCCGCGATTAGGGCCGCTGGTGTTCTATCTTTGACACCAAGCACCTCGGCAGTGGAGTTTTTCATGTGTTTGGTTAGGGCATGGTGCTGTACACTGTCCATTCTGGATAATAACAAAGCACATGGTTTCAAGTTGTTCGTATGTACAGCATAGCAACCACAACAAAACAGTGAAACAAGGAGACACACTATACACATATTAATCTAAACTTTCTCACACAGGACAGTAAATCATATTTACGTTAATGTTTATATTCTGTTTGACTTTACATCCAGTGTGTGAGAATGTGTGCGCTTCTGAAAGTCTATCCTTTGGGAAAATGCATTTAGCCATAGGAAATAATGTAAATGCAGATAATCTGTTCCAGCCACCCAAAAATAGTACTAATATTACCAATTTCCATCACGATAATCATATTTTTACATTTAAAAACAATCAAAACATTTAGAAAAGACGAAGTAAGAAAGTTGTGTGTTGTCCGTGTGTACACACACACACTCAAAGACACAAAGCAGCAGCAATGCTTTTTGTGACCTTGTACAGGATAAACAAGAGTATTTTGCTAGTGCTTTTCAGAAGATGCAAACAGTTTGTATTTCCTGCAAAGGCTTTGGCATAAGGAAGTCATCATTTTAGTCCATTTAATGTTCATATGTTTACCTAAATAATAAGTGTGAATGGATTCTGAATCGAAAAATTCAGTTATTAAAATTAAAAGAGCCAGTTATTTGACCAACAAAAGAACAAGTAACCCGTAGAATCGATTAAAGCTATAATTGATTAACTAGACTGTATGAATTCAACAGAAAGACGGCTTGAGCAGAAGCTGACCTTGTATTCACATATTTCCACTTCATGTGCTATGATTTGCCAAGCATGTGACAAAGCACAAGTAACCACGTTTCTTTTTCTTTTTTTTCTTTTTACTAAATAGAGAAAACTTATTCTAAAATGTACAATGTACCACAAACATGTTAAACACATGGGATTTTCTGGATATTCATGAGTATCACTGCTGTACAAAATACTACAGGTTGACCCATCATAGCAATAATATAAAGATTATGATCTTACATAACATTTACAGTGTACATAAAATCCAATGAGTTTATATCAAGGCCATGCCTCATTTATGTGTGCAGCAATTTTAAAAAGGTTTAAACATTTCATGACCAAAATAGGAATTATTATTATTATTATAATAAAACTTAAAAATATAAAACTAAATATAAAAATATAAAACTAAATTTATTATTATTGATGTGTTTTCTACACTAAAAATTTTTTTATGGTGGTGTAGTAGTTAGCACTGTCGCCTTGCACCTCCAGGGTCCGGGTTCGAGTCCTGGCCAGACTCGATTCCCGTCTCTGTGTGCATGGAGTTTGCATGTTCTCCCCGTGCTTGGTGGGTTTCCTCCCACAGTCTAAAGACTTGCAGATTCGGCTGATTGGCGTTCCCAAATTGCCCGTAGTGTGTGAATGAGTGTGTGAGTATGTGTGTGTGTGCCCGCTGATGGACCCTGCCCCATGCCCTAAGCCTTCTGGGATAGGCTCCAGGTCCCCGCGACCCTGAATACAGGATAAAGCGGTATAGATGATGAGTGGGTGAGAGAACTGAAACCACAATGACTAGTTTATTACACTGTAAAAGTTTTCCATAACTATTTCATTGTGGAATTAGATTCAGCCCTAGAGTTTAACCCAAAACACAAGGCATTTGGCCAACATTTTTGCCCTAAGTCATGGAAAAGAACCAATAGGAGCACACTTCTTGTGTTTGAGATGTAGAGCCCTGCATCTGCACATATACCTACAGTACAAAACAAAAAGCATTATTTATAGGAACTCCCTACCATGTTTCATTCCTTACGTGCATCTCACTTTTATGTCCAATACGTGATATTTCAGCTAAAAACATTATAACAAAAAGCAGGGCTATTAGTTGTTTAGCTGGGCTGTTCAAATTCAAGCCTTTATGGCTAGTGTTCAAGCACAGTGTGGTGATTCTTCTGCTCGAGCTGATTCAACTAATTCTTTAATTGTCAGGTTCATTGAGTGCGTTTAACTGCTGGTGAATTACAAACTGTGCTGGACACCAGAAACGTCAGACTGGATTTGAACAGCCCTGTTGTACCGTATAGTTAAGCCACACAACATTTATTCAGTTTTAGTTTTTACAGCTTAGAATGACTATAATTAGTGATAAAAGTTGGTAACCATTCCATATCCATCACTTGATTGAATAAACCAGTGGATGACTGATTAATAATCAGTTCAATTGCACAGTACAGCGCTTCTTGCACTCATTATGTCCTCTGAAAATCAATCGCACCATTTACTATTCCTACACCCAGAGTACATTACACATAAGTACATCACCTAGGATTACTGAATATATTACCATGGCAAACACGGCACAGCTGTCAAAGCGCAAGCACACCATCATGGTAGGCAGGCCTGCTAATATTCACCACTGCACGCATACTCCTTGTGACAGATTTTGCACATCACGCTCTTCATGTTAAGATTTTCCTTCATTGGTGGTTTATTTTGAAATAATTTTTCCTAAAACCAAAGTAGACCTACATCTGGGAGCAGCCTTTTATTCATCAAGAATGTATAACAGCTCACAATGAGATACACGACACACCTGCGTTGTGAGCATGTGCAGTTATTGGATGCATGTACACATTGAACGAATGCAGGTTCTCAGACTTGGATGGATGTCTCCGCTACACAGCAGTTGTTAGGGTGCGCAAAAAAACGCTTGCAACAAGGCATGCTTTAGGAATTTTTAACAATTAAAATTTATTGGCATTTTTCATAAATCAACTGATCAACTATAATAATCAACTTGAATAATCGTCTCATGAATATTACCAATCAACTCTGAACAACGAAAGATGGTAAATAACAGTGTACCTCTACAGCTACTGTTAGAGCATAATAATAATGATAATAATAATAATAATAAATCTTTTCAAATTGCAGGACTCAATAGAGGTATTTAAAATACTGAGACTCGCTACCAATAAAGAAAAAAAAAGGACAATAAAATAGAATACGCTTATTTAGTGACAAGGATTAAATATCCATCATAATTACGCTGCCATTTGCTGGTCCAACAAGAATAAATAAATAATAAATAAATGACAGTCTTCAGATCTTCCATTAGAAATAAGTGATCATTCATGATGATGAATCCAGATAAATCCTGCTCACAAGACACCTGAAAGCCATCAGTGTTTCCTTACTGTAAATGAGCGAACATCGATTTCTATAAAACATCTGTAAATGGTTTGCATGGGCGTATGACTAGCTGCACAGCTCCTGTAATTACATGCTGAGCTGTGGTGGCATTTGTATTGTGGTTCTCATCCCTGCTATTAGAAAGATCAGCTGAGCATTTCAGCTCTGTTTGATTTACTGAGACTTATTATGGTGCAGCATAACAGCATGCACAGCCTCGAGCCCGCGTCCCTGAAAGTGCAATAACCTCCCATCAGCCTCGGAGGTAGACACTAATCATATTACTGTTGTTAATCCTAAACAGCCTTCTGTGGGCAAGCAATATTATGAGACGTTACTGCATGTTGTTGTTTTTTTGTTTGTTTAATGCAGGTGTTAAACAAGCCCTGTTTATAGCAGACTTATCACTTGTATTAGACAAAGCAGAGCGTGAATGAGAAACCCTCATGCAAAAAAGAGGATCTAAACCTTTAGAAGCAAGGATTAAGGGTGATGTTTCAGGGAAATTAAGTCTTTTGTAGAAGTAAACCAAATGGCTCAGGGTTGATCAGTGTTACAACATACGCCGTACTACTGTATATCCAGCTGCAGTTCAGTGTCACAAGGCTTATTCCTCTGAGATGGATTTTCTGCAACATTAGTGACTTATTATATGTTCAGCTGTGAATTAATTTAGCAAAACTTTATGATGTACACTTTTTTTTATAATTAGTAGACCTAAAGAAACATTGAAAATGTGCACCCCAAAACAAAAACCTATATTGATTTTGGTATTTCATAATTAATCTACGGCAATGCAACATGATGCAGGTGTAGCTAATTACTGTCCAACAGCAGCACAAGTGCTGTATTTCTCATGTACTATTTCGCCAACATTGATCATTTTTGTTTAACATTAGTTTAGCTATCCTTACTAGCCAGGATCCTCATATGCATGCCAAAACTTTTGAGGAGTCAGGTCTCTATGATTCCTTTTCTGAACTCCAGATCGAGTCTGCCTGATTACGATCCAGTTCCACTAGGTGCACTTAAATAAGATTTAAAACATTTTTAAAAAGAAGGAAAATTTCTATGTGGAGGTCAGTGTGGAAAGTGTGACGGGTCACCACACATAAATCAGTGTATGGGAAACACTGAACTGTGCAGCTAGAACTGGTTAAATAAAACACCCCACCTCCAGGGATGAGGGTTCGATTCCCACCTCGGGTCTTTGCATGTTCTCCGTGTGCATGGTGGGTTTCCTCTGGGTACTTCGGTTTCCTCCTACATTCCAAAAAAATGCAGAGTACGTGTTCGACTGGTGGTTCGAAAATCCTCCTAGTGCGTGTGTGTATGCTTGTGTGCCCCTGTGCCCCGAGTCCCCTGTTCTAATCTCCGGGCCTCCCGCAAGACAAGCTGTACAGAGAATGACTGAGAGGGTGATTGTTAATGTTTTTCACCATCAGTTAAGATAACTCTGCAAAAAATAAACCTTATTTATAGAATACATGGGGAGCAGGTTGGCTCCTGTTATCACTAAGAAACGGTTACATCATCCACAGCCTCTCTTTATCATCTCTCTTGTAGCTGATAATGCATCTCGGCTTATAATGTTACTGAGAAACTGCAACTTTTTTCTCGAAACCTACCCCACGCCAGAGAAAAAGAACAGTGCTGCCTTTGTCGGTTAAACAGCACTAACACTGGAGGCTCCTTCCACAAATGCTAAATACACGCTCAGGCTCCTCTGTATTCATTTGTTCATTTAGTGCAATTTGCCTTGCAGCCAAAATCTCTGCCAGAGCTACACTTATGCAAAATCAATCAACAACTTCTGATCATTCAGATGTTATAGGTGAATTTATTGCCAATATTCAGTGAGACAAATTGGTGCGCTCATTTCTTGGTTAGAAATCAGCCTGCAATATGTTGACGATTTACCTTTTGCAATGCATTGGTGCTTTAGGTGTATGTATCAGCCTTGCGCTATATTATTATGGAAAAGATCAATCTAGATGACAACAAAGGAAGTGATGTAATAAAATATCCGGCTATGACAACCAGAATTTCAAACAAGATTGAGAATGCTGTTGTAATATCGTTTTAATGAGCACATGATTTACATTCCAAGTGAGCAGCGCAAGTAAGGAGAACTGGGAGCATTGTTTGTGGTTACATGTACAAACAGGTAAATTATCACTGACTAAACTTTCTAGTTTGTGCTCATTCCCCATGCTGCTGAGACTTTGTTAAAGCATGCACACCGAGTAATAAAAGCTGTACTGAGTGCAATAGCTGTATCTGCTGTGCGATTGTTAAGGATGAACCTGACACAAGCTTTTAAGCTGCCTGGTGACTGGCATGAGCAAAAAACGTCCACGGGCTACACTCAGTTTACATTAAAGATAAACCAAGTCTATTGAAGGAGATGTAGTAGTGGAAATTCTGCACATATTAATTTGCCTAAAAGAGCAACAATAACCTTTTTTGAATGGAATCATGGATTTAGGCTGCTATATTTTTTCACCTTAAAAGGCTCGCACAAAGCCATACGAACTGAGAATAGCAGATTAATTCCAGTCCAGTGGTGATAGTGGAGTAGCAGCAATCTTGAAACTGCTGATGTCAGGAGAGCTGTGCGGTGCACACACACGAACCAAAAAAAAAAAAAAACATTCCCCCAAAAGTTGTACAATTTAATGCAGTCCAAGCTTCGATTCATTTAGTTTGCACAAACATGACTGCTGCTTTGATTTCCATCTCATTGCTGTTGTCAGTAAAGATTAGCAAATGTTAACATTATCCAAAGAACACACCAGAGCTAAATAAAGAATTAATGTGCTATTGGGACGCCACCCAAATCCAGACCCTTCACTTCAACCTCAACAGAACTGATCTTCATCCAGCTAAACCTCCATTTCCCAGGATAAATGTTTGTGCTTTTGGTGAAACCTTTTATTTTATGCACTGCATACTGGGCTAAACAGCCTGTGCAGAATTGGGCACACTGAATAGCTCACCCCACTTCATGCATTCAGAGTATAAACCAAGCGCATTTCCATGCTCCAGTAAGCCGCACAGTTTAGACAAGGGCACAAGGATCTGGAGAGAAAAGCCCATAATGTCCTGTTTTCAGTCCAGGTGGGAATCTGAAGCAATGGAATTTTAAGAACTGTTAAAAGCCTGCCCCGGAGAGCTGAACTCTCGGGATCCCTTTTGATCTCGTCTAAAGGTGTAGTTTGCATGGAAAGAAAAGCAACAAAGAATGTGATAATGCATTAGAAATAGAATATAAAAGTGTCAAAAACACTAGTGTGCATGATAGAAGAGGGCAGGTTAAGATGTGTGTCTAAATCTAAACAACTTTAAGTGGCAAGATTTTTTTGGGAGACAAAAAAAAAAGGTTTTATATAAGATATATATATATTTTTTATTAGCAGTTCCCAGATAGGCCAGTAAGTTCAACAACCAGAAAGAAAATAAACTTCCAGTTTTGCAAAACAAAAGGCCATTTAGTACGTGTTTAAATGAAATGCATGCACATCAGTGATGTAATTATGTACACTTAAATTTTATCATTTTAAAATTATTTGTGTTAAACTTATAACGTGCATGGACAACATTTATGGATACATGGATGGATGGATGGATGGATAGATGGATGGATGGATGGATGGATGTAGGCTTAAATATTATTGTAGATTGTAGATGTGAAAGAACACCACATCTGACTGCTAAAACTTTCACCTTTTTTGTTGTGCTTACAATCATGAAACATTATCAGGAGAGAATAAGGACTAGAGCTACATAGTTGTCCTCAGCACAGGAATCTATATACTCATTACTTTCCCAGCTGATAAATACAGTATACTGTATTTTTACCATTTGGACTTGGTCTAAATTTAGATTTGAATTATCCAAAAGTGATTTCAGTTCAATTCAGTTTTATTTATATAGCACTTTTAACAATGGTCACTGTCGCAAAACAACTTTACAGAATAAAAAAAATTATTGAAATGAGTTTGAAATGCGTCTAAATTATAATTATCTGGATGCATGTGGCAACTGATGTACTGTTCACGAGTCATATTGACTTTGTGCAGCTGAGACAGGTTTTTTTTTTAGATGAGATTATTACTTTAGGCAAGAGTACAGATATACAAAGCCTGGATTGCTCCTACTAGTGTATATGTAGATACAGGACATTAAGGTAACTTAACAGCAAAATCACAGATTTATTTTATTTTCAAAAAAGTTCTTGTAGCGCTTTGATATGTCACTGCTATTGTAATGTTTATTGTAAAAATGACAAGATAACCTATGAAATAAAATGTGAAGGGTGTTATAGCAGTTGCACTACTGGTAAATTTGTCCTGGTTTATGTTTAGTAAAGAAAATGAGGCAAGCACATAAAAGTTCAGCTTAAAGTAGAGATCAAAATTGATGCATACAGGTTAAAAAAAAAAAAAGAAGAAAAAAAAGTCACAGACTGGTACTAAAAAGTCACCGTTACATCCCTAAATGGCAGACCGCGATGGCCCCAGACTGAGTGACAATTCTATCTGGAGTAGGGCTGCAACAACTGCAGCCCTACTCGCGCACATTACTGAGGAGCGCGACCACAAGATGCACAAATACACAAATATACACACAGCCGCATGCGCAATGACGGTTACAGAAGCGTCTGCAGGAAAAAGCGCGCGCCCCAAGTCCTCCAAGGTATGGGAGCAATTCACATTAAATGCCTCTAAAAACACGGTAAATATATATTTAGGGCTGCAACAACTAATCGACAAAATCGATAATTATAGATAATGAAATTCGTTGTCAAGAATACCGTTATCGATTAGTTGGGCTGCTCACGTTACTGAGGATACACCCAGATACACAGCCGCTTGCGCAGTGGCGGTTACAGAAGCGTCTGCAGGAAAAAGCGCGCGCCCCAAGTCCTCCAAGGTTTATATATATAAAAAACGCTGTCAACTTGCCATCAGCAATTATTGTTAAAAACTAAACAAATGTTGGTATGGTTTTATATATAATTATAAGCAAAACATAAAATTAAAGAAGCGTTTAGCTTTTATCCGATTAATCGAAAAATTATTCGCCCAACTAATCGATTATCAAAATAATCGTTAGTTGCAGCCCTAATCTGGAGTATGATGATTTTCTGATAAATGAGAATAATTAACATACCAGTAACATACTGCTTTATTCCCTTGAGGTAGGCACAGCAATCCGCACTTAATAGAGCCAGTCAAAAAACCAAAGCATGACAAAATGGATTACTTCAAAAAATTATATATATATATATATATATATATATATATATATAAAGAAACAGACTGAAAAACAAAACAAAACTTTAAAGATGAATGTACATTAAGACTTCCTGCAGGAAGTTTAAAACCAGTTTGTCTTATTTGTTCTGAAACTGGTGCAATAATAAAAATCAGTAACGTGAGAAAAAAGCAGTACAGTATTAGAGGAAGGGGGGTGGGGGGGAGACAAAGGGTGTTTGAGCAAAATTATCTACAGCAGTGTGAGGTGAGGGTGTGTAAAATACCTGAACTGAGAGACTGCTATTACAGAGCAATTATTGCAGAGTCCTTTCACATTCATCAACTAAGAAGATTGATTAAAGATTGCTGTTTGTAATTGATACCAATGCAATGCCATCAAAATTTTAACTGCCCACATGTTTAACAAAGTTACTGAAAATTGACATACATTACTGAAATGCTATGGGCATTTTAAATTGCTTATTTTCTTTTTTTATAGAATACACTTGATTTTTATAGACCTATAAACAAAGACTGCATATATAGACTTCTGAATCCTAACACAAATTAATTAAGGAAATTTAGCTGACTAGACCTTCTTAGATTTTTATTCAGAACCTCTGCTTTGAAGAATATTCATCAGATGTGTTCTATTGTCTCATGTTAAACCATCATCTCCCTTTAAACAGTGCCGTGTACTGTTACTAACCACCAGCAACCAACAGAAGCATCTCATCAATTTTCTTATTGTTTTCTTGTTTTTAAAGGCCGCTGCATTCTGTTCACATGAACCCAAGAGGAAATACACAATACAATGCGGTCCGTTAGGTTAACTTCTTATTTACATGAAAGCGACGCCTTCTTCTCAAACCTACAAATCTTCACTGAAGTCAGAAACTCGGGAGGTTTTACTCACTGCCTGACTACACAGAATTCAGTTAAAGCGCACTGAACTGGCGCGCGCGCGTGTGTGTATGGATATAGAAAGCGGATAAATGGTGCGTTCACTGAGCCCAAACGCACACACTTACCGAGCAGCAGCAGTTTGACTTCTCTGGACGCTTTCTCTCCGTCTTCCCGCAGGTTCCTGTCGATTATTTTGCTCCTTTCTATCGCCGCTTTATCCTCCGCGCTCAGGGTGCAGCCCATCTTCAGCCAGAAAGCCGTTCAAACAACCGAAACGACGCGAGGGTGAGAGAGAAAGTGATGGCGCACGAGCGGTACGGGGCTGCTGGTGTGTGTGTGTGTGTGTGTGTGAGAACGTGTGTGTTCACACCATAAGGTTCACGGCTCACACACAGCAAAGGCGTTGGTTGGCGCTACCGATTCTCACATGGGAAAGAGACGAATTGCCATCCAGCGAAATAGAAACGAATCCGTTTGAACACCACACTAATTCTAAACAAAGTGGTGTGCAAAAGCATGCACTGCTCGCTTACAGAAATGCAATGCAAGATCAAGTGTTCTGACCAAACAGCGTGTGTGCGCGTGTCTCCGAGAAAGAAAAGCAGCCCAGTTCGATGTTTCTTTGAGTAAAAAAAATAAATAAAAAGTGACTACTGGTTACCAAGTATCACCCTGTCTATCAAGACCTGTAGGACAAACACGAGACGACAAGATCCTTCTTTAAAATGTATTTTAAGGAAGAAAAAAAACTCGCCGAAGGAAAAGAAAATGCAGTAACTATGGAAATCCTCAAAGTTGGTGGCAGCCTTGTGAAAAGCTGGAGAGCGCGCTCTCGGGAAAAAATGCAGCTCTGCTTGGGAGAGGGAGGGGGGGGGCTGTTGCCCATGCATGCTGGGAAATGTAGTCACTCTGCTCTCTAGTCACCGAGCGCATTTTTTGCTGAGTGTTTGCAAGACGTTGTGTATATTTGTTTCAAATTTTTTTCCTTCACACGTAAAATGTTGCCATATTATTTGTCGTCATAATAGAAAGGTATCTGAATACGTTAGCATAATGCCAGCTAGGGCACAGATATATTGTGATAACTGTCCTAGGATTTAAAGGAGATTTGGTGCCTTTGCACCCTCTGCTGTAGGGATTTAAATAGTTCATTCATTCATTCATTCATTTACACACTTATTTTTTTATTTTTAATAAAGTCTTGGAGCAGTGGGTTTAAGCAGGGAATATGCACTGGAT
Source organism: Clarias platycephalus (assembly GCA_030068275.1). Lineage (NCBI taxonomy): Eukaryota > Metazoa > Chordata > Actinopteri > Siluriformes > Clariidae > Clarias > Clarias platycephalus. The sequence goes on from JAQQZT010000040.1 coordinate 13,642,666, forward strand.
ATACAGTAGAAGCAACCCAGGAATAAAAAGGGGTGCCATTGTGGCTCAGTGGTTAGCATGGTGGCATCGCGTCTCCAGGATCGGGATTCAATTCCCCCCTCTGAGTTTGCATGCTTGGAGTTTGCATGTTCTCCCTGTGCTTGGTGGGTTTCCTCAACGTACTCCGGTTTCCTCCCACAGTCCAAAGACATGCATTAGATTAGGCTACTTAGCATTCCCAAAATTGCCCATAGTGTGTGAATGAGCATGTGAACTCTGTGTGTGTGTCCTGCGATAAATTGGAACCCTGTTCAGTCACTAGATAACAAATTCACTTCTATAAAAAAACAAAACATAATTATATAGAAAAGTACTTTTTTATTTTACAGTTTCATAAAATAATGATATACAGAATAAATAGATATTAATTTTGTTATAAAGATGCTGGCATTGAAAACGTTATTGAGATCAAAGTTAAAACATCTTATCTCTAAACTCATATATACACTTTATAAAATGTCCCCTCCTTTTTAAAAACTGTTTACTCCTTTTTTAACACTTTAAAAAAAAGTGTTACAAAAGTGTTAAATGTAATTCAAATCACAGCTATACGTATATCAATAATAGATAGATAGATAGATAGATAGATAGATAGATAGATAGATAGTGGAATATATGATAATTTCAACAGTAACACACACATGGATGGAAATCTGCATACAGTAGTTTAACTCTAATAATAAATGGATCAACAACATGTGACTTAACAAATTAAAACATTTAATCCTTTATCTGTTGATTTATATGACGCATTTATATGATTCACTTTATTTAACACATGTTTTTCACCACAAACTGGTGGAACTGGTTTTACTCAATGGAACTGGTTTTACTCAAAGAATCAAAATACATGTATAACAATCATGTCACTGGCTGAATGTTTAAAAAACTATTAAAATATTTACTTAGTTAAAACAATTTGTACAACATAAATCCCCTGGACCTCAAATAATTGAAGAAATAGATATGCAAAATTTTCATTAACATTTCTGAATGTTTTCGAAAGGATTAGTTCATCAGGTGACTAGGCTATCATCACATACAGTGGCTTGCAAAAGTATTTGGCCCCCTTGAACTTTTCCACATTTTGTCACATTACAGCCACAAACATGAA
>JAQQZT010000040.1:13652234-13662499 GCA_030068275.1 Clarias platycephalus
ATATATATATATATATATATATATATATATATATATATATATATATATACAGTGTATACACACACACACGTACATTAGATGTATTAAATAACTTAGAACATAGCACTAGAACATGGCAAACACCAAAATAAGTGAATTTTTTTTCCTGCTATTCAGCCACAGTGTAAAACCGCAGTACTAATTGTGCATTAACAGTGTCAAGAACTTTGCTTTTTTATAGCAGAATTCTGGCCCAATATTGAATATTCTTTCTCAATCATAGACCTTTTGCGATAAACAGTGCTCAAGAGCAGATGCACACATGATTTTGCAGCAAAATCTGCCTGTCCATAAGGTTTTCACGGTGAACTGAGAAATGTTTTAACAATTTCAATTTCACGCAAAGAAATGCTAAACACAGTGAAAAGCTCTTTCTCTATTAAATCTATCCATTGTCATTTTGATTGTTTTGTTGAGTCGTGTTTCATATCGGAAACTCAGACATTGCACTCAAAAGTATTTAAGTTTCTAGAAGACTTACTGTATAAGCAAAACAGAGCTTTTTGGTAGGTTTGAAGGTGACATTGTGTGTGAAGGTGATTGATTTTAAAATTTGTACACTAACTTTAATAGGAAACCTTGTTAGCATATTCAAAGTTGAAAAGGTACATACTGTATGTGCAATTTGAGACATGAGGGTAGTTTGTTTAATGGAGGTAGGTGGATAAATTTTTGCATTTTATTGTTGAACTTTGTTAATGCTGCAGGTCAGGAAAGTAGGAGTGTAAAATAAATGAACCATAATGTAAATATGGGTTGTCTGAAAATGATTCCCAGTAACGTTTACATAAAGTAAAGTGCACATAATTCATCTTTAACATTCCAAAAAAATTTATTTGAAAAATAAATTAATAAAATGTAGGAGGAGATTCTCTGACTGCATTTGTAAAGTAATTCACAACGCTTCATTTTGTTATAATACAGCCTTATTCCAAAATTCATTAAATTCATTATTTTCCACGAACAATACCTACATGAAAGAAGTTTGTTTGTTGTTTGCAATGTACAGAGACATCCTTGATGAAAATCTGCAACTAACCTTCCAACAGGACAACGATCTATGCACTATGCACCGATGCTCCCCATCCAACCTGCTGGAGCTTGAGAGGTCCTGCAAAGAATAATGGGACAAACTGCCCAACACTAGGTTTGCCAAGCTTGTAGCATCACACTAAAAAAAAAACAGAAGCTGTAATTGGTGCCAAAGGTGTTTCAACTAAGTATTGAGCAAAAGCTGTGAATACTTACAGTATGTACATTTGATTTTTCCTAAACAAACTTTTTTCACATTGTCATTATGGGGCATTAATTAATTGAATCCTTTTGGAATAAGCTGTAACATAACAAAATGTGGAAAAAGTGAAGCGCTGTGAATCTTTTCCGGACGCACTGCAAATAAAGCAGCCCCATATGGAGTCATAAACCATACTCTGGGAAACACTGTCTTGGTTTATGGGTTTAACTTTTTAGAATTTTCTACTTTATTTATGAAAATAAATAATAAGAAAGAAAGAATCATAAGACTTAAAGACTCAAAGGAAGAAAATGCTATAATCAGGCTTAGGGTTAATAAGGGCAAAAGAACAACATGTGTAAGTATTGCCTTTATTGTGTACTGTCGCCACAACAGGTTGATGCTCCTAATTCAACAGTTCTGTATTGCAGGGAACAGACATGTGTTTACCCTTTTATAACAGGACATTGGCAGTGTCTATTCACAAATCAGAAGAACCCCTTCCTCTCTGTTAAACCAAAGCTACAATACTGCTCACCTTATAAGACCATTGGCATTTGACTCTTCAACAGCAGGATTTTTTTTTTTCAAAGCTGATGGCTGCATACATCACAAGTCAAATACGCATGTGATCTGTTTTTCTTCATAGCACAGTACTCCTTAAAGTGAGAAGCTAACCAGTCTGACACATTGTACCTGACTGTTATGTTTAAACAAAATGGCCTCCTTTGATCATTAAGATCTATAACTTGTTTCCGTTGTCGGATAATGGGGAGAAAACGGGGTTGAAATTGGGTTGAAATTATTTTACTTTTTTATAGATCTATTTTGATGAAGCTAAATAAGATCTTTGAGGACATTTAAACTGTTCTATGTACCCAGCTAACCCTATTTGACCCAGTTGTCTGATGCGCCACTATTCTGATATTCAAAAAAAAAAAAAAGGACAAAGCCCAGGATATACTGTGCTTGTCAAATGCCAATGTTTGTTTGCAACCTTTTTTTAAAATTGCAAAATGTTTCCTTTTATATTGGTTAACTCAATATATTTACCTCAAATTAAAAAGAAGATCCTTCATAGATCATGTTGCATTTATGCCACAGTTTAAAAACTCAGTTTATGGGACTTCCAAGGACACCATAGTTTATACACTTTGGTACGTGTAGAAACTGTAAACCTGCATGACAATGTAACTGGCAAGGACACATCAAGCCAACGCTGAGAGTCATGTGGGTCAAATCACACTTCTAATGCCAAGTATTAGGCCTAATTAAGCAATGGCTTGTTCCTGTAACAGGCAACGCCTAATATCTCATAATTGATGGATTGAAAAAATAAAGGATTAGAAACCAATCTTCTGCCAATTCTTGTCAATCCCACACAGAATAACTGTTGTCTGTTCTGAGGTCTACCTGAACGCCTTCCATAAAATTGAATCCTAAAAATCAAACATTTCCTTTATCTCCAAATACAAAGAATCAGGCAGGTTATCAAAAAGAATGCACAACAAATTATTCTAACAATAAGACATATATTCCATAAATATTCTGTAAATATTAACCCTGCAGCTCAGACACTGTTTTGAAACATTTGCCTGTTATATTAAGATCATTCAGCTGCCGCTGATCTGTGAATTCTGACGTCTCTTCCATGATCTGTCCAGGGATGTGGAAGTCAACTGAAGGCCTGTGATGAGCAGAAAGAGTATCCTCGTCATCTTTCTGAGGGACTGAGATGCTTTGTGAGTTTCTGGGCCCCAGGTTACAACCAGTTCCCTGAAGGAACTGAAGGAAGTTCTCTTCGATTGAAGCCTCTCTGCTGGGCAACTGCTCTTCTTCGTCACGTGGCCGCCTCCACTTAAAGACGCACGCCACGTTTCTCGCCAACTCCTCACGGATCTGCCGGTTCAGACAGCCGTAGAAAATGGGATTGGAGGTGAAGCAGAAGTAACCTATCCAAGTGACCACATCTTCTATTTGAGCCAGTGAGGCAGGAGAGGAGGCGACAATGGCTGAGTAGAGGTGAAAAGAGAAATAGGGGAGCCAGCAGCCTAGGAACTGACCCCCAACAGCCACCAGTACAATCGCCGCCTTTCCACCACCAAAAGTCCTCTGAGGTGTGTTGCGAGTTGTTGTGAGGCTTGCTGCTGTGCTGGAACGGCTGCTTAAAGAGTCCGAACGAGGCCGTGGAGTCTCCACCCATGTAGGCACAGGACCTGGTTGCATAGCCGCTACTCTGGCTACCTTGAACATGTTACAGTAAACCACAAGAATTATAAATACTGGGCAGAGGAAGTATATGAGTGCAAAGAGGAGCATAAAAATTAAGCGGTGGGGTCCCCTATTCATTGAATGCAAAGAGCAGCATCTTGGTTCCAACAAAAGGTTCGACTTCACTTCCTCCTCCCTTTGCAGCGTCCATCCCAGCAAGGGAAGAGCAGCCATAAGTGTTGCTTTGATCCATATGCCAACCAGAACAGAAACTACCAAACCAATGGTCATTTTAACCTCATAGCGCATCGGGTGCACAATATAGTAGTACCGTTCCACATTAATGGCTGAGATGGTGAGGATGGTGGCGCTGATGAGGCCAACACTCAAGCACAGGTATGCCTTACACACTGTTTCATTAAAGAACGCTTGTTCGGTCATCATCCCTAGAGGCATTAGAACTAGAGCGGCTAAGAGGTCCACCAGACACAGGTGGAAGACAAAGATGAACTTGTGCAGGCGCGGTACCCTGGCAATGACAGCCATTATAGTCAGGTTGCCTACCACAGCCAGGATGTCCATCAAGACCATGGTGCAGAGGGCCAACATGTGGAAGAGAGTTCCATCATTGGTTAAAGATACTCCTGAGCCATTGGCCAAGCCACTATTGAGCTGACCTTGGCTTGTGAGGTTCCTTGGTGTGTGCAGAGAGGCAGAAGGATCCATGTGAGGATGGGGTGAGGAGTTTGTTCAAAAATTACATTCATGGGCCTATCACCCATCCTCCTTTACCTGAGACAAGCCCAAGTAGAGGGCTTAACAGAGTCTGTATTATTAGTATAATGGCATGATGATGGGGATTAAGCTTGCTATTTAGCTTAGAGTTCGAACGATGCCATAAAGTTGCCTTGGTACACCTGGTTACCTCATTTCTAAGCATTGTTTTCGGCCTGCCTCCATGTTGGCAGCGACTTCATCACACTCAATGTCCAGGATCTTCTGATGGGATGTGCTCTGCCTAATGAAAGAGAGAAATGATGTTAATATTCATGTTAAATCAAATGAGACTTTTTTCCCTATATAAACAAGGCTTTTCCTCATTAGCAATGTGAACCTGAAAATCTGGAAAATAATTTCTAGATAGATGATAAGTAAATCAGCGAAAAGATCTATAGTTTGTCTTCTCATGGGTTAGCATAATTTGCTCTCTCTATGAACAAAGGCAGATATTGGCCACATTTATTTTAAAATGCTAGAAGCCTGGCTTGCAAGTCAAGCGCATATGTAAATGTTGCAGTTTAATAATATAAAGTTTGTAACTTTCGAAACAAATACTTATTGTAATTAATGATGTTACTAGATATTTAAGGCTAATCCGAACAGACACTGCTTTTAGGCATGGCAATTGATTTGAGGAACAAGCTGTTCAACATATTAATGACATAATGTTGTTAAAGCAGCATTCATCTTCATTGTTTTATCAGAAAATACTACTATATTTCTCCCCAAAAAATGGGACAGCATTTTCAGCAAAGTGAAGCCCTTACGTTGACCACTACTCGAGATAAATTGGACATAGGCTAACAGCAACAGTGCTATATGGTAAGACTGTCATCTTGGCCTGATTTGGGTTTAAAAAGATGGGCAGTAACCTATTACTGTCTGATTTACTGCACAGTGACTTCCAAAGACAACCTCACAATACGCACAATACACTGCTTTTATAAAAGTTGATTTAAGGTGAACCAGTTACTTTCAACTTTGTGCTCTTACGTGAAAATGAAGCATACATCACTGAAAGCCAAAATGCACAACTGTGTTCACTGCCTTTTACTTTAGACCTGAGGTTTGAAGAAATAATCAAGAAATTGAAATGAAGAGCTGTCATAAGAAAATTGGCTGATGTTTCTGGAGGCCCTTAAGTAAGATATCTAATATATATGCATATATATTGTCCTCATTTTTTTTTTTTTTTTTTTTTTTACAAATGTCATAAATATACAGTACACAAATAGTGTATAAAATAAAGTTTGGAGAGCAAGAGCTATTAAGACTGTCTGTAAAATTATATATTTTTTTATTCCCACACTTTTATTCTTTTATACACATTCTGGAGTAAATCTGGTATAATCCATATATCCATTAAAATATTTCTGTAATATTTACATCATCAAGATTAAAGCATTTGTTGAATAACAGGGAAATGACCAAAATGATTACTGACATATGAACTAAATAAAAAAATAAACCTGGCTGAAAATGAAGTAGGCTGGTCTTAAAGCACATGCAAAAAAACAAAAACACTTCTTCAAAAGGAAACTTGTGTTTTTCTGAACTTGGAAAATGCAACCAACAACAAAAACAAAAACACTGCATCTGCCAGCTGAAAATTATATGAAATGCACAGAACTAAAACCAACACTGTTTTTTGACTTCTTTACTGCTTTCCTTTTCCCCTGTTCACTGTCCAGAGATCTGCTGTGCTAAATGGTTTACAGATTTATTTATATATTTTTTTGAACATCTGTACTGTTTCGGTCCTCATTGAACATGATGATATGAGGCCTGTGTTCTTTGCACCAGATCAGATATCCCAGTACAGTCTTAAGTTCATGTCACTTATTACTCGAATATTATAGTACAAACACTTGCATTTGCGCATCCAAATTTTACCACCATGACTATTTTTAGTCTATTTTGAACCTATATGTAGGTTTCTGTGGAAAGTCGGTGTGTTTACATCCTCGAAAGCTTGTTGCATGGGAAAGTGTTGCGGAAGGATGCTGGAGAGGTTTAAACTACCTTGCCTTCACAGGAGGAGTGATGGAGACCAGGTGAGCTCAGATGAGTGCAGTATATTCGGCCCATGTGGATGGAAAGGGAGGCAGCAGAGCTTGAGGGAGAACCGACAGGATTGGGAAGATACCCCAGCCTCCAGGATGTTGCTATGGAGTGCAGGTCCAGGATAGAGGTTCTCCGTCCACGCTCCTAGTGCTCCAGGCGGACGTGCGGAGAGAATGAGAGTGTGATAAGGGATGGAAAGATCGAAAGCGAGAGAAAGAAGAAGAGAGGCATCTGACACCTCTTCTCACCTGGTCCTTTCATCTCACAGCTACCCCCTCTTCACCCACCTATCCGCCCACCCACCCACCCACCCTTATACACACACACACACACACACACATACATACATACACACCATTCCATCCTGTCGATCGCCGATGCTTCCTCCGCTACACTGTGCTCCAGACAGGCAAGCGGTCCAGGTGATCGGGTTGCTGCTTGAGCTTGAGTGGAAAGAGGCGCCGATGAAATCCTCTCTGCTTAGAAATCTGCCTTTAGCGCACACACACACACTCGCATGCACTCGCGCACACATCCCCTCTATCACACACACACACATCCACGCATAAACATGTGCTCCGGCTTGCGCGCGCGCGCACACACACACAGGGTAATTGCAGATCAGTGTGTAGTGGAGAGGGATGCAGGCAGGCAGGCAGGCAGGCGCGAGGCAGTCTTCACAGGGTCCTAATGCCCTCTCACATCCTCAGTCACAGACAAGCACAATGGGGTCAACTGTCCTTCCAGACACGCGAAGAAAACGCAAAAGTCTGGAAATTCAATGTTTTTAATAGCTCTTGACTATGATAATAAACATAGGGGGCAGTTGGACACTGGTAATATTGGTTCAAATCGAAAGCTCATTGTTAGGCCCTAAGGCAATTGTCCTGAACCCTGAACCCTGGACCTGGAGGATCCCCTGCCCTGCACATTTTACTGTCTTCCCTGCTCTGTAGCACCCACTTAATCAAGAAAAGGCAGTTAATTAGCTGATTAGTTAAATGACGTGTGCTGAGAGCTGAGGAAACACTGAAATATGCATAGCAGAATGTCCTCCAGGATCAGAGTTAAGAACCACCTCCCTAGAGCAAGTCCTTAACTCTCAATCACTTATATAAACGAATGTCAAAGTAATAAATGTGACAATTAATTAATACATTGTTGCAAGAATCAGCCTATTTATGTCATGCCTTGAGCAATTTAACATAGCTATTCCGCTACCTGGCATGTTTTTAGAAGATGAACCAGAAAATCAGTAAATCTAGAGGTAGAGCATGCACAGGGAGAACATGCACATGAATGCCACACAGGTAGGATCTAACCAGACAGTAACCCAATACATAAAATCATGCATGATGCATGTAAAGAGCTTCCGTTTGATCCATCAAACATCAGGTGGAGATAAAGTGTGATCTCTCTGATTTTAACCATCATTCGGTTCGGCTCGGTCATTGGTGCCAAATGGGCTCATTTAAGTTATTTGGGGGGGTTGTGGTGAGCAGAAAAGCATCTCAACATGCAAAACATCAAATGTTAAAATGCATGGGCTCCAATAGCAGAAAATGGTCAGAATGAGTCAGTTAAAATATTAATATAGTGTAAACTAGTATGGTATCAACAGAAGAGCAATATAAAAAAGGCAACAAATTGAGCTATAATTATGCCAATAAAAGAAAAAGCAGTTGTAAAGCTACTAATACCGTAACCCAGAAATTAACAACGACATTTTTGTAATGTTGATGTCTGCAGGTCATATTATACAATCACTTCCCAGAATCCAAAATTATTTCAAGGCAATAGTGCATAAAGGATTTTTTTTTTCCATGTACCCTGTAAATCAGTGCTTAAATTCAAGAAACAAGGAGTTCTTTGTTTTATTTAAAGGTCGACAGAATGGTGAGCAGCTCTGCTGTCTTTTTTGTCTAAGTCGGAGTGTGTGACATTGCTCATGTGGCACTGGTTTAGAGTGATGCTGCAGAGTGATGTTGCACTTATCACCCACAGGGTGTGAAAAGTGGATCATCTGGCAGCACTACATCTTCACCTCTTCCTCAGTGCTGCTCGGATTTTTTTTTTTTCCAGGGAACTTCATTAGACCTGCTCCTCCTCAGTCATGGGCAGCAAGGACATCATATGATAAAGCTTATGCACTACAGGTTTATCTGCAGATTCATGCACATGCTCTTGGAAGTGTGTGGAGTGACTTAAATTAAGAGTGTTCTGAGGAATGCATGGTGGAGAGGATAGAAAGGACAGAAATATAAATGGCACAAAGATTTTAACATGAAACCACATCATTCCATCTGTGTGTATGTGTATGAGAGAGAGAGAGAGAATTAGATTGTGTGTGTGCGCGCGCGCGTGTTGAAGGTGTTGAATAAAGACAGAAATAGCACACACTTGCTCACCCCAGCAGCGCCAATCATGGCAGAGACAAAATACAATGGTCTCCATGACAACCCGGGAGCCCATAGACTCGGAGCTGCCTCCGAGAAATAACCGTTCATCCGTCTCCCTGCACAACAGCCACTTATACGCAACTATAAATGTGGCAAGACCATCCCAAAATAAGCACGCACGCACACACACACACACACAGTCAAAAGAACATGACTCATAATGCACGATCCCTGTACACCAGAAGCACACAGTTAGGGAATGTTGCTGCAACACCCATTCCTGTGCATTTCTACCCATAATTCGATTTGCTGAAAGGGGGTCTATATGATTTCCACATGATTGCTTGTGAATACTACAGTCAATGTCCTGAAAATGCACTGACAGTTTGATTTACATTCGGACTGTTAACGCATTATGCCTTGTACTTCAGGCGCTTCGCCACTTTCTTATTAGATTTTTAAAAATTTTCCCTAATATCATAAACCACCAGATGGGGGCACTGTTACACCAGGGTGCTAAAGCAGACAACAATCACCTAGATATCACAAACACCATGGTCATGGACTGTGCTCCAGAACCGGTGGGATATCATATACGATCGGGGAGGATTACTTCTTGAAAGGATTTCAAAGAATCAGACCTTAAAGGAAACATCAAGCAGACATATCATAAAGCGTAGTTAAAGCTCTCCTTTTCTGCTGTCTTGCTTAAAAATAGCGCCCAAGTCGCAGCAGTCTGTGCTTGGGAATTTGATCATGAATAATTAAGCACATCATTTCCTTAGGGCCATTTAAAAGTAAAAAAAAAAAAAACAGTAAGGTAAGTCCCAAACTTATGAACGAGTTAACTTCTGGCAGCACATTCATAAATCGGATTAATTCGTAAATCGGATAAAGTGAGTCTTATACAACTTTGACACAAATATACAATGTAAAGCATATTAAATCCAAACACGGGTTTGGTGTTTTGGTCTCGCGTTATACTCTCTCGAGAATGCGCCTCCAAATCGCGACGTACTGTAACAGGGTTAGCTGACCTCTTTTAAAGGGAACCCGGGAAAACACCAGGGAAAGAAAAAAGCTACATGATGGTTACTGCGCTTTTGTTTCAAAGATGTTTCAGACTGTGAACTCTGTCTCGTTGAGGATTTTCCGAAATTAGGATTATTCACTATCAGGACAGCTTTACAGGACAGCCATATTCTATCATCGTGTTTCCGGACTGATTCATTGAAACTGGTGAGGCTGACTCATTTCTCCTGCACCCCCACATGCACACACATAAAATATACCGGACCTTTATACATTCACTTACACACTGAAAATATTGTATAAAAATTGGTATCTGGAGCACTGCAGTGTCTATTTTTTGTTTAATACACAAGCGATTTGTTCACATCTATGAATGTTTGTAGGTCCGAGGTCCGTTTGTAAGTCGGGGACTTAATGTATTATGAATGAGCAGGGGCGTAGCAAGCTTTTCAAAAGTGTGGGGGATGAATGTGGTTTGTTTGTTAACAATAAAAATGATGAATACA
>JAQQZT010000040.1:13671067-13682727 GCA_030068275.1 Clarias platycephalus
GTTTCGTTTCACTGTGTACTAACTGTATATGGTTGAAATGACAATAAAGCCTTTGAACTTTGAACTTTGAACTTTGAATTTAAAGTCAAGTAGGCTTTTATTGTCATTTCGACCAGTTCAGTACACAGTGAAACGAAACAACGTTCCTCCAGGACCAAGGTGCTACATACAACATAAATTAACAACATAATTTAACAAAAACTAGCAAGCTAACTAAAAAACCTAATTAGCTGACTAGCTAAGACAAGACAAATGGACAGGACGACATAAATTTACAACACAATTTAACAAAAAACTAACTAGCTAACTTAGAAACCTGATTAGCTGGCTAGCTGATACAAGACAGATTGAAATGGATATTTTGCAGAAGTGCATTTAGAGTTTGGTGTGTACAATAGTTTGATAGTGTTGATAAGTGTATGCGCATGTGTAGATTTATCAGTCCAGTCACAATGTTTTGAAGTACAGTAGTTGCTCTCGATAGTCCCTCTATAGAAGGTGGTAAGGATCTGTGGTGGAAGCTGTTGAGTTTTTTTGTGTAAGGAGCTGGGGACCAGGTGAGGTTCTCCTCAAGGTGGACACCCAGGAATTTGGTGCTGTTGACGATCTCCACAGAGGAGCCGTTGTCACTCAGCGGAGAGTGGTCGCTCTGTGTCCTCCTGAAGTCCACAACCATCTTTTGGTCTTTTGGTCATCACAAGTCATCTTTTGTCTTATTGACATTCAGAGACAGGTTGTTGTCTTTACACCAGTCCGTTAACCTCTGCACTTCCTTTCTGTATGCTGACTCGTCATTCTTGCTGATGAGACCCACCATGGTTGTGTCATCAGCAAACTTGGATTTGGTTGTGGTTGGAACTGTGTGTCGCTACACAATTGAGAGTCAGCAGTGTGAATAGCAGGGGACTGAGCACACAGCTCTGGGGGGGGCCCAGTACTCAGTGTGGTGGTGCAGTTCCCGATCTGTACTGACTAAGACTTTCCAGGCAGAAAGTCCAGGATCCAGTTACAGAGGGAGGTGTTCAGGCCCAACAGGCTCAGCCTTCCGATTAGGTGGTGGGAAATGATAGTGTTGATGTAGCTCGTCACTGATGATGTGTACTCCTCCAAGTCGGTGAAGTCGCCGTAAGTTGCAGCCTCCCTGGACATGTTCCAGTCAATGTTCTCAAAACAGTCCTGAAGAGCAGAGATGGCTCCTGCTGGCTAAGTTTTCTCCTGCTTCAGAACCGGTTTTGAACGCCTGATGAGTGGTCTGTATGCTGAAATTAACCTAACAAAGATGTGGTCTGAGTAGCTGAGGTGGGGGCGGGGCTCTGCTCGATATGCGCCGGCAATGTTTTCCACTCTCGTTAGTCCACATACTGATGGTTTGTGTTCTGCAGTGATCTTTGCATACAGTTCCCATGCAAAGATCAGTGAATTGCAGAATAACACACCCAGATGGACTGTTTATTGTTTATTGTTAAATTGCTAATAACTGTTATAACACACAGTATGATGAAGTGGTTGACTTCCTTGATTCAGTGTAATTGGCAAGCACCTGTGAGACCTTTTCTTTGTAACTGCAGGCACATTAATTACTAATACTGGAAAAACTAATTGAAGCATTACAAAAAAATTTATACATCAACGATTTTCTGCTATTTAACTGGCATTAGTTGGTATATATTAGTTGGAAAAGCCTGTTGGCTAAAAATAAAACATACAATCATACTTCTGGGAGGGGAGTGGTGGGAGAATGTTCTCAAACACCCACTACATAGATGATCTCACTTACCCCAGTGTTAAACCAAAAGTTACACCCTTGCATAGGAGTGTAAAGTTTGATGATTTGAGATTACATGTGTCCATCACTAATAAGCCATCAGGTATCTTTTTCGTTTATTTGAAGGTTTCTATGTAAGGAGTATACTGATAACAAAGGTAAAATAAACGTTATCATTAATTTTATGACATGTTAATTTGACCACTACCGGAATATGGGAATGAAGTCGCAAAAATGTAGAACTCTCAAAATAAGAATATTATTACTCACTCTCACTCACTATGGGAACGCTAATTTGCCTAATCTGCATGTCTTTGGACTGTGGGAGGAAACCTGAGAACCTGAAGCCCACCAAGCACGGGGAGAACATGCAAATTCCATGCACACAGAGGTGAGAATCAAGCCTGGCTGAGAATCGAACCAAGACCCTGGAGGTGCAAGGTGACAGTGCTCACCACTAAGCCAACGTGCACAATTCTGAGCCATGATGACTGAAATCAAGAATGATTGAAAACAGAAAATGCCTAAAAGGCCCAGGGTTTTAAGGGGCATTATCTGAATCGTTCGCGCTTGAGGATGGGGGAAAAGAAGATATGTATTTATGTGGATTCTATTTCACTTAAGAAATGTATCTCAGAATTTGCAAAAAGTGACATTGTGGGTAAACAGACAATGACTCTGACATAGTAGTCTTTAATAAACATGATTATACTTTGAGCTTGTTAAAAGTGCTGTCTTGCAGATAGTTTGTTTCCTTAAATGCTATAAGGGAAATGTGTGTCTAGTGTATTAGACCACTTATATGTGTGTGTGAAAATACAGACAATCCAGGAAATCTATTGGGTAATTTAAAATGTTAACAATTATCACATGCAATAAAATTATTACAGATTAGTTCAACATGGAGTTGTTGAGTTATGACTCTTATTTTGAAATCTGCAAGTATGGAGAGCAGGCCACCATGAGTGAGTCACGCTGAAGCAGGCTCCCCTTCTCAAGCTGTACATTCTTGGGCCTACATGCCCAACATAAGCATCCTCATCAGTGCTCTCACTGGAGCATGGAGAAGAACATTTTCTTTAAACCTAGTAAAAAGCTTTCCCAGAAGAGTTGCGGCACAAAATCAATATTAATGCACAAGTGTGTAGATGTGATGTCAATTGGATATGTTGCATGTATGCGTCATAAAGATGAACATCCCTTGAAAGTATACTATAAATCACATCCAGGAGCTACGATGGTCATGATAAGGTCTAATTTACTTTGCATCCAAGAAAACCAAAGCATGTGAAGACAGTAATAGTATAAACACAGAAACATAAATCTGTGTTTACAGATTGGAGAGTGGGTAGTGTTGCCACCTTCCAGCTCTTGGGTTCAAGGTTTGATTTTGTGCTTGGATTTCAATAGAATTTAGTTTCACATGTTTTCCAAATGTTTGTGTAGGTTTCGTCCAGGTTTTCCGGTCTCTTTCTAAAAATGCATCAGCACTTATTTGAAGCTGAACTATTCTCTTAAAATGATCGGCTCTGCACCAGCGCAACCCCACTACGTTATGAATGTTATCTCCAATCAGTGACAAATATAGGACATGACAATTATAATTTCATAATAAAAATATTTGAACATTTTAACAGGAAAACAGACTTTTACTTATTTTGGCAAATTATTGTTCTCTTTTAACAAAATATATAGTCTGAAATAAAAACTTTAATCTGAAATTAAAACTGCTATATAACTGTATTTTAGAGGCTTTGGACATACATCTGGTGGCATGGTGGCTTAGTGGTTAGAACTGTTGCCTTACAACTCCAGGGTGCGGGTTCGATTCCCACCTCTCTGTGCATGGAGTTTGCCACATGCTTGGTGGGTTTTCTCCCACTGTCCAAAGACATGCAGATTAGGCTAATTTGCATTCCCAAATTTCCTGTAGTGTGACTGGGTATGCAATTGGCACCCTCCCCTTGGTGTACCCCACCTCTTGCCCTATGTCTCCTGGGATATTCTCCAGGCACCACAGGACCCTGTATACAGGATAAAATGGTATAGACAATGAGTGAATGAGAGAGTGAGAACACTGATCTTTTGAGCAAAGCAGGACACATGGCCATCACATTTTCAAGCAGTTTAAATGTGTTTAAGGTGTTTTTGGAAAATGGTGAAGCAAAGGAAAAGGACATTTACAATCTGTTGCTGGCATTGCAGTCACTCACTCATCTTCTATACTGCTTTATCCTGTATTCAGGGTCATGGGGGCCTGGAGCCTATCCCAGGAGGCTTAGGGCACAAGGTGGGGGACACCCTGGACAGGGTGCCAATTCATCGGAGGGCACACACACATACACTCAGTCACGCACTACAGGCAATTTGGGAACCTACATGGCTTTGGACTGTGGGAGGAAACCGGAGTAGCCGGAGGAAACCCACCAAACACAGGGAGAACATGCAAACTCCATGCACACAGAGACGGGAATCGAGCCTGGCCGGGAATCGAACCCGGACCCTGGAGGTGCAAGGCGACAGTGCTAACCACCTCACCACCGTGCGGCCTCCATTGCAGTCACTCCAGCAATAATAAATGACAGGTATTACTTAATGTTGACACATTAAGATGCAATTATTTGTCACTCTTATACCTTACAGCACAGTGAAATTATTTTTTTTACATAACCCAGTTAGGAAGCTGTGGTCAGAGCGCAATGGTGGGGCTTGAACCAGCAACTTTCCAATCAGTAACTCAGAGCCTTGGAACATTTCAGCCACCATTGCCCTTTTCTGTGAAATAGGACATGTGTGATTTGGATGTTGTTTGGTCACCATGTTATATAATTCTCAGAACTATGTGGGATACTGAAGTGGAAGCGCAGTGGTGAAGCAGATGACACAGTTCAGGCACTGTGTGTGTGGAAAACTGTTGCATTTCCTTCATCTGGTCTTGTCAGCTGTTACTGTAATGTTCTAAACCTTAGGGGACGACTAATGGACGACTTTATTTATAAATTTATTTATTTATTTTATACATATAATACAGACAATGTGTGTGCCAGACAAGGTACTTCTGAAGTTTATGCAACAAGACCAATCTTGCTTTCCTAAAATGTGTTAATTTAGGCCATTTTGAAAAGATGTTAATGTGCCCCAAAAAAGGCAATTTTTCATCGTTATACTGTCTCGCTTCTAACAACAATAATTCAAAATGTAAATTATTTATATTTCTTTATGAGCATTGATACTAAAATTGGTGTAAGATTCCAGAAGCGTGTGTCCTGTAAAAAGTGTTGCTTAAATTAAAAAGAGATGATTTTTGGCAAAAGCTTAAAAAGCTAAAAATCTGTAGTGTCCATAACGACATCAAATTCATGTTGCAATATCTTAACAATTTAGCATTTTAGAATAATACACTCTTTCAGGTTTATTTCTTTTTCTGTGACATCTAAATTGGCCCAGTTTCATCTGAATGACAATTAAGATCAGTGAAAGATTTCAAAAAAAGTTACAGACACTACATAAAAAGTCTGAAATTGTATGTAGCAAATGTGTTTTTTTTTTTTTTTTCCTGATAAAAATATAAATGTGTACGCATAGTTACAAAAAAAGGCATGGATCGGGCGATAAGAAACATTAAGTATTATGAAAAATGGTGTTACAGTATATGATCCTGTATAAAAATTAATTTTTAACACCAATACAAATGTTTTGGATTTGTAGATTTTTTTTTCTGTGGACTCCAATTATTTATTGCGTATAATGCACCAAAATGAACCCCATACATTTAAATTTTTAAAGGGTTGAACCTATATATTTGATTTTACAGTTACATTTATGGCACTTAATCCTGTGACTTACAGAAATGATGTGAAGTCTTGGTCAATAAATACATCCTGAGACTGGTTTAATAGGTCATGGACTAAGCGTTCTATCCGTCTAAAAATTCTGTCGGAGAGATAATATAGTATGAAAAGCAAGACAAAAAAATTATACAGGGAGTTCATTCCACCACCTAGTGTCGTCCTTGTAGCATGATGGAGGTTGAGTCTAGTTAAGAAGCGTTAAGAGGACCGGATCAAAGGGCACATGGCGCAGTTGGGGGAGTGATAAATGCTTTGAGGTAGGTTGGTGCTTTGACACCAGTGTTTTAAATGCAGCTACAGGAAGCCAGCAGAGGGTGTATAGCAATGGGTTGGTGTTGAAGAATTTGTAGATCTGTCACAGAGGTTGAACATCATGCAGAGGCAAAGCTGCAGGAGTGAGTTGGAGTAGTCTAGATTCAAAATGACTAGGAAGTGAATAAATACCTGAATGTTCTCTATGCTTAGAAATAGAAACCCCATATCAGATAACTTTCATCACATAACATGGAACATTATAACTTCATCTTAATGAAGCAAATAAATGAGATATAATTATATATATGACATTAAAATACACATATAAGTATGAAAACAATGCTGGATCTTTGATACTGGTTGGTCATTATATACCTTTACTGTACATATGAGAGAGAGATATGAGTCTGATGATAGCATCCTCATCAAAGTCTAAGCCACATTAATAATGGAGGAATGGAGGAAGGTGAGTATGTGAAATTTCATCTGTTTCTAGTTTGATACATGCAATGTTGCATGGTGTAAAGAAAGCTGTTTTTTATGTTGAACACACACACACACACACACACACACACACACACACACACACACACACACACACACACACACACACACACACACAGTACTGCTTAATTCCAAACAGGACACTAATCCCTAACAGCATTATTGTTTTAAGCATATAGCATTTGAATAAATGTCTATCATTATGAACACAGACAAAATTGGAAAAATGTGGGGGGGAAATTTTTATATAACTTTTTATTAGATTCATATTTAACATCCTTCTGTTTTGTATTCATTAATAGCTGTGCCATATGCATAACTTATTTTTCCTGTAGTTTGACATAGCTTTATAAATGGAATGTTTTTCTAGCATTAGATTCCATCAAGCAAGTGTGAATCATGAGGCAGTTGGAAAACAATTAATGGCCTTCTCTTGTTCAAAATGTCCAGAGTGGTATCTCAGATTAATGGAGAAAGCCTATAGTGCAGAGGATGCCTGCAAATCCCTTAAAGCTCACTGCAAGGTCTGATGACCGAGAGCATGATGACTGCAGATAACGCCCTTCTTTCCATAATAACAAAAAAACAAATCTGTTTAATTTCTCCACAACAGGCGAAAGTACAAATCTGCTTCTCCTTTTATGATGAAAAGCTGATAGATGTATTACAACAATAATCAAAATACTACTCCTGCTTTGTTCTGCTCAAGTATAAATTTTTTCCAAAATGTGAAACACTTAGTACTGCAGCTTCATAATTATATGTCCTATTCCAGCTGAAACCATCCTCTCAGTCTGTGTACTCATTACATAAGCTCTGTTAGAGGGTCAGGAAAAGACTCTGTAAGTTGAGACAGTATTCCTAAGTGTCCTTAAAAATCAATTTGCAAAAGAATAATCTGCCCTTGTCTTAAGCTCTGAGATTATTATTATTTTTTTTGCTAATTTAAATTTTTAAGGACACTGAGGAATACTATTTAAACTTTCACTGTGTGGTGCCTAATAACAAAAACTTTCGTCAACAGTATGCTTGAATTTAAATGTGTTTAATTACTAAACACACTCTTATGCTACATTTTTTTGCAGTTTGAATACTGGAATATGCCTGTACCATCAAGTGTAAAAAAAAAAAAATCATCGATGGGGTAACCTCAGCTGACTTCATTTTAGTGCCATGTATTATTGCTGATACCAGATCTGACCAACTGAAGCAACCCCAGAAAACAAACAAGAACACCAAGTTCCTATGGTCTTATATTATCTTATATTAATACATATACTTTAATGTACAGAAAACAACTAAGACAACAGCCCCAGATCATATCACTGCCTTCAGAGGCTTGCACAATGGCCACTATGCATGATGGATGTATCGCTTCATGCTCTTCCTTCTTACCCTGACACACCCATCACTCTGAATAACTCTGACTCTGGTTAATAATAGTCTCATCAGACCACATGACTTTCATGCAACTTCACAAAGTGTTTATGTGATCTCTGGTTACAGTCATTCATGTTTGTTTTTGTTTGTTTGTTTGTTTATTGTTTTGACTTATATTTCATTCACGAAGTTGATAATGGTTCAGCATTAATAAGGGGGTTGGACAGTTCTTAACCTATTCCCAGTAAAAAAAAATTTGTTTGATACGTTCCATTAATATGACCCTTCTGTAACAAGCAACTTTTTATTTTCCCAGGCAGTGTATTTGTGGTACTAAATGATACAGGGCAAAAAGTGCAATGTACCAAAAAGGTCATACCAAGTATTTATTTTCTCTAAAAGCAAGATGTTTTTGTAACTGGAAAAAAATAACTCCCACAAACCATGCTAGGATCCTTTTAAAGTGTTATTGTGCATGAGTGGGAAGTTTGGCACTGTGCATACATTAGATTAAAACCCACATTCTGATTAAATAATGTATTTATACGCAAATCCTAACTGACCCCAAAATCAACATAAACCCATACTGTCATGGAAACGCCAAAATCACTTCCTTAGTTCTTAATTCAGCATGCACTGACAGCCAGTGAAATGGTCTACTCATTCTCATAGTTGTTTTCTGTAAATTAAAGTATATGCATTAATACAAGACTATAGGAACTTGGTGGAAGAATTATTTCTAAGAACATTTTTATTAAGAAGTTTTATTACTGTTCTGTTAAGTTCTGCTCTATGCCTTTGAATTCTGAAAGCCTGTGATGTTCATGCCAGGAGAAGACTTAAATATGTGGATAATAATCTTACAGTATTTGGGATATAGACTGAATTAATTGCAGATATTTATGGTATAATGGGGGGAAATCACTACTAAAAATCGAACTTGTAGCAGTTAATTATTTATTTATTTATTTATTTATTTATTTTGGATTATTAACTACAACTCAAATTCAAATTCAAATTTTATTTGTCACATACGCAGTCATACACAGTACGAAATGCAGTGAAATGCTTAAGAAGAAGCACGTGCATTGGCCGGGAATCGAACCCGGGCATCCCGCGTGGCAGGCGAGAATTCTACCACTCATTGAACAAGAACATTTGATGTTGGGTTCCCTGCAATGGGAACATTGATAATAAATGTTAAATCCTGATATCAATAAGGGGGCAAAATATTGCTATAAAGCTTTGAGATTTAAATATTAAAATATATTTATAGGTCATAGTTATGGTTTTATAGTTTAAAAGAATGTGAAGAGGCGAAGATGTGTTTTGTGTAAAAGTTCTGCACTCTTTTTACATAGGACTGAAGCATTAGTAACAACTACAAATGTATTCTTAGTACCTGCAGCTATATACAAATATATAAATTAAATAATAATGAAAGAAATGATTGTAAATCAGAATGATTTTCATAGTAACTATTAAAATATATAATTAACAATATAATGATCTTTGCAAGTGTTCACTCTGTTATCAGAAGATAGCAGGTTCAAATCCAAATGATACCATAAGGGAGCAAAACTGCATGTAATTTATTGGAGGCATGTATTTTATTTGTTGAGGGAGTTACATTACTCTCTCTTTTTCCTGCCAATCAATTCAATTCAATTTTGTTTGTATAGCACTTTTTAATCAATCTTTGCAAAGCAGTTTTACACAAGTAAAAAGTCTGGATATAAATTTGCATTAAAAAAATAATAGACTTATAGCTTTGTCGATCTGCTGCTAATGATCAAGCCCGAGGAAAAAAAATCAAAAGGAAATGACCCTGCAATGACATGAAACCTTGAGAGAAACTAAACTCAAAAGGAAACCTGCCCTCATTTGAGTGATACTAGATCATAGGTCCATACACAAATTACTTTTATAATAGTTACAGTATGTGGTCAAAAGAGCAACCGTATAACAAGTATTGTGTGTGAGTTAACATAAAGTCTGTGTATGTATGTGGATGAGAAGACATAACACTTTCTTCTGAGTGTGTTATGCTGCCCTTTGGCATAGCTTGAGCAGTAAATGGAAAATATGAACCTTTGTGTGTCTTGTAGGAAGTATGTTTTAGCCTTCAACCTCAATGATTACTAGCTTTAGTGCAATAGTGTAGAGCATAGAGTGGGTAGAAACTGGCAGTTGATCAAAGTGGGGAAAAAATGGGAAGAACAATTAATAAATAACATTAATTATTAATATGAACAGCAAAAATTAAAAATACAGATGCAACTGTAACAATTAAAACATAGAACCGCAGTGCATGACTTCTGAAATTTAAAGTATTACAATATGTTTTGGCACATTCACTCATAGTGGGAAAATTTATCACCTTATCATTTGTGATTATCACTAATGCATGCTGCAAGCCACCATTACAGTGCCACAAGAAAGCCCAAGAGCCATAGTCTCCCTTAATATTGTATGAGATTCTTATGTATTTCACCAGTTGGACCTACCACAAAGCCATTATTTACACTAATCAATTTCTCTTTCAGACACTTCTTCCCTCACTCAGTCACATTTTTTTTCTCATTCTCTTACTGAAATAATCAATCACTGTCAGCAGTGGGTCTGAAGGAGTGATGCATACAGTATTATATTAACCTATTTTGCAGAGTCATTAACTCAGAGGCAGAAAGCTGTTAGCTTGAACATAATTACATGGAAATCATCTGAAATTTCTGAGAATTTTGAGCACAGGCTAGAGACCGTCTGTCTTGGCCTGCTTTTGGTAATTAAGCAGATGAGTGAAGGGTGATTGATGTACCCCAGATCATCACTGAATCACTCAATCCAGACAATGACCTAGCCATCTATCGCCTATAATTTAAAGAAGCATAATTGACAACATTTTGTGAAAAGGGTAGGAAGGACTTGGGTAGGATCCTCTATATCTCCAAGCCAATCACAGACTTCATTTATTTGTTCTTGTTGTTATTTATTAGTAACCAGTAATAGGCAATTAAGGGTAGACAACATACAATCACAATCATCTTATAGCTTGCTGTCACTGGTTTTCAAGTGTGTTTGAGGTAGTATCTACTGTATCAGTAATCCGACTTTTAACAAAATCTCAAAAGCAACACAAAAAGTGTAGAAAACCTAAACATTGGAAAAGTGCAAAAGTTATTTTCTTCAGAACTTCCATGAGAGAGAAATTATTTACTCACTCTCTATACTGCTTATCCTGTACAGGATAACGAGATTGGAGCCTATTCCAAGGGACTCGGGCACTATAGCAGGGTACACCCTGAATGGGGTGCCAATCCATCATAGAGCACACAACACATTTACACACTATGGGGAAATTGGAAACACCAGTTAGCCTAATCTGCATGTCTTTGGACTTTGATAGGGAATCTGAGTACTGTGAGGAAACCCACCAAGCACATGGAGAACATGCTCAACCCAGGAAATGCGGGGCCACAGGGCTAACCACTATGCCACCTTGCTGCCAGCATAAGAATTATTGTATGTATTTGTATGTGCAGACATTAGCTACTTAATAATCCCACTTTTCCTCTCTCAGTGTTTGGGATGGTTTTGATGGCTCTGGTTCTGTTTGTCTAATATGGAAACTTATTAGATTAGAGAATTAGTGCTTATAATGGTAGCCAAGAGTATAGTAGCCAAAGAGTATTGTGACAGAATGTTAATCAGAATCTGGCAACCCCGTCATTAACAATCTGTTCACTCCTCCTCCTCCACTAAAACTGTTTATAAAGTGAAAATGGGGCAACTATACAGTGTTTGCAATGGACTTGGCCCGGATGGCCTTGATATATGGAGGACTAAACATGACATAATTATAAATAAATAAATGTGTGAATAAATAAGTAAATATAGAAATAAAT
>JAQQZT010000040.1:13682827-13706063 GCA_030068275.1 Clarias platycephalus
TCAAGATTTATTTATTTCTGAATTTCCACATTTCTTCATTTATTTATTTTTGTGTTGTCACATTTCTTTATTTATCTCTTTTAGATTTTCCACATTTTTACATATATTTATTTCGGCATTTCCACATTTATTTCTTTGTTGATGTATGCTGATAAGGTAGGCGGTCCCAGCCTTAGTCGAAACCGTGATTGGGAGTCCTCCATATTGATACACTTCTGGCAGTCTGTTTCCTTGACTGCTGACATTTTATTTATTCTGTTTTATTAGTAGTTTGATGTCAATAAAATCTAAAATATCGAAGAAATGTTGCATGTAATGATGGTCCCAGCAGAGGGACAAAAATATTTTTTTAAAGAATTCTTAGTGAGGAGGACCCAGACCATAGATCCAGGTGGAAATGACTTGATCAATACATATTTTATATAGGCTTGATCAATATTTACTGTAACATGAGGGTCTGTGGTTGACATTGCTCTGTCTGCTATGTACTTTAAATGAGTTTTTATATTTTTAGTAAAGTTATAATGTCAAGTAGAATTAATCTGCCAACCTGCTGTTTGTCTGTTCCACTCTTTTTGGTTTATTTAATGTTAAATTCACTACTAATCACATTTATTCATTTAGATTAATATTAAAATTACAACAATGCTGGGAATCCTTTATCCTTAATGCCGAGATATATAGCTGAGGTTATAGCTGGACCATTAGCATGGCTGAATAGCAACATCCAGTCACAAAACACATGCGAACACTCCATAGATGTCGATTAGCACGTCCCTATCTTTGACCACTAGATGAAATAGTAATTATGGAGGTTAATGAGTCAGGACTTTGTGGAGTTTAAAATTTTGCTGAAAGCACTTATGGATCAGCCCTGTCAGCTACTAGTATTGTGAATTACAAAAAAGTGAATTACAATCAAATTTGGATCCAGCTAAATATTTCAGATGATGGAATAGAGTACTTCAATAATGCTGTCGTAAAACAGATTCTGGGGGGGATTTCCCATATTTCAGTAAATAATTTTTCCCAACATGATCCCAACTCAGATTCTGCAGCACATCCTGGGTCATGGTCGGTTGCAGCCAATCATATGCATTCATGTATATTATTTAGATAAAATCAGCTCATCAGACAAGAGACTAGATACAGGCAAAAAAAATTTATAAATAAAAAACATTAGGTCAGAGAGGCTAATGTAACTGCATGGCTTGTTTAACAAAAATGTGTGTTTGTGTGGTGGGGGTGTAGCAGGGTTGACGAGGTCACTGGGTCTTGATGATGGATTGCCATGGTGCAGGGCATTAGTGATGTGGCCTTTAGTCCCTACACACACCACGCTAATAAATCACTATTCACCCGTAGTCATAAATCCTCTTTATTTCAATAATAGAAATGATTGCTCTTTGTTTCCTAAATGAAAATACTAAGCTTGCACAATATGCTCTCATATTATTTAAACCTTTTTCCACAGCTACTGAATTGTAAATTTATACAACTGTAATACTTTAAATGCTTCATGATGTAAAGGATTTCACCATACATACTTAACAACCTCTTTAATAGAAAGACTTATACACCAGCTACAACAGATAATTATGAAGCGGAGTTACAATGAATAATATCATACAGATACAGGATCATGAGCTCCGGTTAAATCAAAGATTAATGGAAGAAATGGTATTTTGATGCTCAACAGTCTGCTCAAGAGGTTTTACAGAATCAAGAAAAAAGCACCCAGTGAGTGTGAGTTAACCAGGTGTAAATACCTTGATGGGAGAAGTGTAGTGCTAAATGTGTACCTATGGTGTGCATGGTGTGCATGTGCATGGTCAAGTTGTGGCTCATATCCACTTGTCAGAGCGTGGTTGTTATAGCCATAGATAATTATAGATAATCTCTGGATCGTCTCCACTAACTTCAGATGCTCTGTGTTCTGGAGTATTATCATTGTCATCAATGCTAGTTCGCTGGCTAGCATAGAATCCAACCTGTTAGCTTGTCTGAACTGGGCATGGGTAGTTAGCAACCCAGCTATATTCACTGTGCTGGTGATAGGTGGTTTCTGGCATGTTACTCAATGTACAGTCATGTTCAAAAGTTATTACCCCCTCTTTTAAATCTATGTCTTTTGTCGAAAAGCATAATATAAAGCATCTGATCACAATGGGTAATCACACTGATCACACAGTTTTGGCCAAATACAAGGTAAAGTTTTTGGCATTATTTCTGTTTGCCAAAAATTAAGCCAAAAAAAAAAAAAAAAAACATGTGGGCAATATGATTCAATAGCTTGCAGATCCACCTTTAGCAGCTTTAGAAGTAATAATTTAATGTATGACTTTATCAGTCTCTCAAGTCATTATAGAGGAATTTTGTCCAATTCTCCTTTATAACATTGCTTCAGTTCATTTACGTTTTGGGGTAGTCGCTTGTGTATGCAAAGCTCTCGTAGGATCCCACTGCAACATTTCAATTGGGTTGATGGGGTTGGGTCACCACAGGATTTCAACTGGGTTAAGGTCTGGCCTTTGACTAAGCCATTCCAAAACCTTAATTGTTTCTTTTTCAGCCATTTTGATGTAGGATTACTGGTGAGCTACAGATCACTATATTTTTACATGTATTATTACAATTTCAAACATGCTTTAGCTCTTAGACATATGCCCACATCTGCCTCTAGTATACTCTGATATATAGAGAAGTTCATGGTCAAATCAATGATTAGAAGGTGCCTAAAAAACCCTGAATCATCATCCCTCGATCATCGTGGATATGAAGCGTTTCTGCTGAAATGCTGTATGTTTATTGCCAAAAATGGCACTGGGCATTAAGGTCAAAAACCACCACTTTGGTCTCATCTGTCCATAGGACATTTGCGAATCTCAGTTTTGCTTCCATGTTCTTTTTAGACAAAAGAGGCTTCACCTGGCAACCCTGCCAAACAAACCGTATTGTTCTGTCTTTTTCTAATTTTCAGTAAGGCCTGTGAGTTCTGAGATGTAGCTTTTCAGGATTTTTTTTGTTGTAGTTTTTCTTTTTTTAGGGTTGCATGATTAACAACTTAAAAAGTCTTAAATGCTTTCTACTTGTGAATAATAATACAATTATCATTATAGAATGCTGGATTCCAAATTGTTTGAAAATTGTTTTATAACCCTTTCCAAATTAATGTGCAGCAACACTTATGCCTTTCCTTCTTGGCATTGAACACACATCCAAAAGCTCCAGACCAGCAAACTGCCAAAACTTCTGATGATTAGCAACAACTGGCTGCAACATATCTTTCCAAATAAAATTTGGAATAAAATTTCCAATAAAATTTTTAATCCTGTGGAAGTCGTATGGGATACTTAGTCTTGCTTGCATGTTTTAAATAAATAAGTGAATATGGTGAAAAATAAATGTTTGCTTGTAAGTTATATTAAGACTAAGACCTACTGTGATAAGATGATTTTATTTGAAAGCAAACACATAAAATTAAAAGAGGGGGTACTAACTTTTCAACATAACTTAAGCTGAAATTCTGAACCACAAAAAGCACCTTAAATTTAGGCCATTTCATTTGGGATTTTGTTGGATATCTTGAATGACATACACTTTGCTATATGATTGGATTTTCAGGAGCGACGGTTAGGGTTTAGGGTTTGTTTGCTGCAGTAGACCTGTGTGCATGAAGTTTGCATGTTCTCCCCATCCTTTGTGGGTTTCCTCTGGGTACTCCAGTTTCCTCCCACAGTCCAAATACATGCAGAGTAGGTTCAATGTCATTCCTAAATTAACCTCCCTTGAGGATATATAGGATAAGCAGTATAGAAAATGAAACAATGAATGGATCTTCAAGTGCATACAAAAATGTTTTCAACCAATATCGTTCATTCTCACTTGGTGTATGCGGATTATTGTAACTTTACTTTACAATCATACTGAGCAGAAAAGCACAACACATCAAACCTTGAGTCAAATGGCTACAAAAGAAGAACACATCAGTCCCACTCCTGTCGGTCAAGAACACAAACATTTTTTCCATTCTTTATTTGTACAGTTCCTCATACATTTCTCACCTGTCTATTAGATGTCTATTCAAAATTACAATAAAATCTTATCACTAACATATTCAAGTCATTTCCAGATTACATAAATACTAAATGTTACAAGCTGGGAGAGAGCAATCAAGAGACCCAAGAAAGCCTCCTCACATTTCATGACATCAGTATGCTCTAAGACTTGATGTAAAGAGCATAATGGAGTAGTGTAATCAGGCACCATGGTTACTTAGCATAAGTACTTCAAACTCACTGCTTAGTGTCAAGATCATCCTCTGTAAAGGGATGGGCAGGAAGGTCATTAAATAATTATCAAGAGAAAAATCTAATTTTGCATGTTATTTAGGCTGAAATACTGTAGGTCTTCTCCGTAGTCTTTTCCCCAAAATGTTTAAAAAAAATAATTTAAAAAATCATTACTAGGGTACATTTAAAGTGACTTTTTACCTGCAACCACAGGTGATAATTAAAGCATGTGTCCTGCTTTGTTCCATTTGACACAATTCCAGCTATTAATGCAGGATGTGGGTGAATACCCAGCCGGTAGCGCAGACACAGTCACTGGTTTCCTATCTGCACTCACTAATGGACTGAGATGGATCTGTTCAGCTGGAAAGAACATTGGTGGAAAAAAAATGTAATAAGGAATTAGCAGATGGAGGAGAGAAGCACTGTGCTACATTTGTAGTAGCAGAGCATTGTGGCTATAAGACTAGTTGTTTATGACAGAATGTACATAATACCCAGCTGACAGGATGGATTCAGAGACTAGTGGCGATGATGAAAGTTAATGAGAGACTGACATTTCATGCCTTTACAGAGCTTAGTACAAAGACCTGCAGTGCCTGGCATGGAAAGATCACAAAGAAAGGACACAAAACATGGTCTGAATATGTTCTAAGCCCAATTATATAGGTATACTGTATGTAAATAGTATGTTGTTGTGCACCCTATAACCATGCTTCCAAAATGTAACCCTGTCTCAAGGTTTGGACAGGCTTTGTTTGCTGTGCATTTGTTTATTTAGTAATTAGTGAGAATGGCTGTTGAGCTGCTTGGCTGCACTATTGGTGAATCAGCAGGTGGTTTCTATCCAGTTAGTGAAATTTGTGTTGGATCAACGTCACGTCTGTAGATGAGTTTGTGATTGGCCCACATTGTGGGCATTTAAAAAGTCTTAGTTAGACAAAAAATATAGCTTTCCTAGGGTTAAAAAATTCCATTCATTCATGCTTGATACTTTTTAAGGATTGTCTTATGCCTACATTAACAAAACTGAAAATTTCACACTTGCTTATGCATGCTAATGTAAGTATTTCTAAAAAGAAAAAGAAAAAAAAAGTAATATTGTGAAAGGTGTTCAAGGCAATCTGGGCTTTGTAAAGAAATTTCTGATGAATGAAGACATAAATGAGATTTACAGAAGAATTTAATCACAGTATGGTAATAAGACTCTTTATTATTTAGCCGTAATAAAACATTGAGCAAACGTTTTTTAAGAATGCCGCACATAAGTGAATGACAATCTCAGCTGAAGTGACTCAGAGCCACTGCCATCGTTCCTGTGAACATTCAGTGAGTGAAATGCTTGATCATTGAAAATCGATTGATAACTTGTCTCCAACTTGCAGGAGGGAGGCATCTGTCTGTGGGAACAGTACACACGATCATTCACGAACACCACTTGCACATTACCGGAACTCAAGCACAAATCATGACAAAAATAAACATGATTATTAATATCTGAAAATATCTTTCTAATTCGAAATTTGGATCGGAGCCACATCAGTGAGTCCTTCAGTCTAATTTGGTCAAATTACATTTAACATACATGGAAAAATTTTTAGTAAGTGTACTTACTAAAGTGTACTATTTTTATATATTCATATAAGTGTATGTATATATAGGCACCAGACTGCAGCTGAACTTGACAATGAGTGCGCTGGCTCAGGCTCAGTGAAAGGTTTCTGTATGCTGGCGTAAGCAAGGAACAGGTGTCTTTTTTTGCTTCCTTAGAAAGCATTAGCTCCATCTAATTTCAAAACACTATTTTATTAATTCGCTAACATTGTTTATTTGCCAGGTTAAATTCACAAAATTATTTAAGCAGACTTTTAAAAAAAGGTGTTTGCATGTTCTCCATGGGTATGTTGGGTTTCCTCCAGGCGCTCTGTTTTCCTCCCACAGTTCAAAGAAATGCAGATTAGGCTAACTGGAATTTCTAAATTCCCTTTAATGTGTCAGTGACTATGAGTGTGCGTGCTTGTGTGCCCTGCGACAGACTGGCACCCCATCCAGTTTGTATCCTGCCTCATGCCCCTTGTCCCCTGGGATAGGCTTCAGGCTTCCCATGACCATGTATAGGATAGATTGTAAAATAAGTAAGTGAAATGCAGAAAAGATTTCCTACCCTTGTTTTAATAATATACATAATATAGTCGGTAGCTTGATAAAAGATTTGTAAGATTTGTAACTAGTATTCAAATGGACCCCAGGCACTGGATGCAGTGCCTGTCCCAAGCCCAAATAAAATGGGAAGGTTGCATCTGGCGTAAAACATTTGCAATGTTGTTTGCTGATCAGATGAACCTAGACCAACAACAACATTTAAGATCTAAATACAATTTTACGGAGTAAAAACAAGTACTCAGTTTCAATTACACCAGAGTGAAGCAAAAATGCACTGCAAATAATGATTAAGGATAGGGAGGAAATACAATTACTCAATATTTAAAGCAAATTTAACCTGTCGGATTAAATCAGTTTTCAAATAAATTGCTGCAAAAATACCACTGAGCAAGGTTACTTGCATAAAACTGGATCTGAAACAGTAAACTCCTGCAACTCTCTGCTTGTGTTACAGATAATCCCAGGCCGTATTTACCCCCACACCCCCATCCCCATCCCAACGCCCACCAACCACTCTCCCTATACACACACACATGCAATGTGCATTTATTACAGCAGTTGGGGAGGATTCTGGTCAAATATGAATACTGAGAACTGACACCAAAAGCAAAACATGTATTGTGATATGGTTCCAGGAATCAACTGAACTCCTTTATAAATAATCACAATTTGTTTTTTGCTTTTAAGAGCCATTTGGGCCTATTATTCCCATTGTTTTCATGACAGGTGCAGTGAGATATATAGGCTCATATAACAGCAACACAACCAGCCCAGCACACACAGCATATGAAAAAAGCATACACAGATACACCCATGAACTATGCTATAAAATGTATATAATATTCATATTTATTTAATGTTGTATTAAATACTCCTTTACTATTTTATTTTAGTGCCAAGTGTTTATTTGTTACTACATAAACCATGTTACCATCATTGTGCTGCTCATGTTAATCTAAAAAATGATATATTTCCGCAAATGGACACTTAATTGGATAAGTTTTCCCAGTTTCAGTTATTTGAAATGATCTTTCACGATAATGACCACTTTGCAATGAATCTCAGCTGAATAGAAAACCCTAGATCATGTCCTCATGTCCTCGGTTAAATTACAGATTGCTGTAATCTCTTTGTTACAGCTGTCTTATCCTTTCCTAAGATGCAATCCAATCTGGATGGTAAATATATCAATTTCAGCTTAATGTCTCAAGTAAGCTTATGGGTGTTTATAATAGATTTGGAATAATGAAACATAAGATTAAAAGAGAAGGGCACTATAAATAAGGATAGGAAGATAAAGGTTTTGTTTTTGCTGGTGTCTACGCAGGAAACAAGAACAGAAATTCACAAGGTCTTAAACCAAAGGACCATCCTTTCTTTACATGATCTTAAGCAATGGCACCCCATCATCCATCACAGACAAACCTCTGCAGAACCATGGCATATGGAAGATCAACAACAGTTACCAGGCACCAATATCCCAATCACATAATAAGTAGGAGTCTGACAGATGATGAATTATCTAAAATGCAAATTTAGATGCATTTACATGGCCAAGTTAATGAAACATGAGATGTGTAGTAACAGACCACAGTGAGTCATCTCAAGTCCACTGAAGGCTCATGGGAAATAAAATGCTAAAACAGATGTGTTCATTAGCAGCTGTGATGTACTCATTAATATCGATAGTTTATTTTGTGACTATTGTGAAGGATTGAATAAGGAACTCTGAGTAAGCATAGGCCTTATCAGGTTTAATGTCAGTATGAGGATTTAAGCAGGTTCTTCTTGGTTAATTTTGAGTACTTCCTTTCAGCATTAGGCATAAAACATTACTGGAGTGCCCCTTCATGAGCAGTCTCTGTGAAAGGCTTCTAGTTTATATATGATCTTAAAGAGCAGTTTAAATCCCTTCTAACTTCTCAGACGTAAATGGTATTGTTAAGCTATTGATATTTTCTACACTTGGTGCCAGTGCTACAGATAATAAACATATGAAACATTTAGAAGCAAGGATAGAAGCATTGGACAAAGCACGCGGCCGAATTTAGCCTAATATAATGCTGTCTCCCAGGGTGTAATTACAACCCCCCATGAGAGAGAGTGTGAGAAAGCTGTGGGAGCTACTCTCTGTTCCCCAGCTGGGCCTGTCTAATGTGATGGGAAGAAAACTCCCTCTCTCTAATCCAGTCCAAAAGCTGGGGCTAGTTAACTGTTTTCATGGTTTACTTAAATTTCAAGAGCATCTTGACACTTCTGTATTATCCTATTCCAGGCAAGTAACCAAAGCAAAGCTAATGTAGCCAGCAAGCCATATTTATAATGTTAATGTGTCACTGTAATTGGGCAAAGGGATGTAGGTTCATATTTCTAAGTTATGGTTGACATTTTATCTTCTACTGTATTCTATGCTATTTTGGTGAAACTTGAGCATCCAAATTCCTTATCTAGTATTAGTATAGAGACCGAGTGGCACTCATACACAGATATGGAAGAATTCAATAGACCCATACAATTGTATAATCAAGTGCATGCACCAAAATATATAACATTTTTGAACATATAAAATTTGGCTGTTAATACATTATATAGTATGGCAAATGAATTTAGAATTCCTGTAGCCACAAAAATCTGATTCTCTATTCGAATCCTGCAATGGCCTGGCAAAGGGTGCATTTCTTTGTAAGTCACAATGTTTCTGGTACAGGCTCTGGATCCACTACAACCCTGAACAGTTCCCACTTTCATTATTTTTGCTGCAAATCACTATGAATTCGCAAGTCGTGATAAGCCGTGGGTAGTCGTATGGTAAGATCATGGCTTACTTGGATGTGTCATCATGACCCGTTACAATTTCCAGCTTGCTGGAATGGGCTAAGTTTTTTAATATAGCTTTTTATGACCCATAGGTCCGCTTTATGTTTCCATAAGCCTACCCATGGTCATTTGTGACCTAGCCGTGGCGAGATCGTGTCACATAAAGGCAAGGCGCCATGATGGTATCACTGGTAAGTAAACTTCAATATTTTCTGCAATTCTTCTTGATAATGACATTAAAAACTGTCGGAAAGTAGGAACTGGATACTGAAAATGAGTGAGTGTTATCTTGATTCCTGATTTTTCACTAGAAGGCAAAATAAAGTAACTCCCGCAGGGCTAAAAACATAGCTAATGAAAAAATATGATCAAATGTAATTCTTAAACAAAGTATTATCGATTTGTTAACTATTTCCAAAAGAAATGTGGTTTCCACAGAAAAGAGGGTGACTGCATATGCAAATGCAAAAATATTTATTTATATTTTTAGTATATTTCCACAAAGGTAAATATATTTCCATCATTGAATTGCATAAGAAGTGATGGAGAATGGAGGGGGCGCATACCTATACACGCATGGCATAATTCTGGGGAAATATGTTAAATCTAATCATCGGCACGGTGGTGTAGTGGTTAGCACTGTCGCCTTGCACCTCCAGGTTCCGGGTTCAATTCCCAGCCAGGCTCGATTCCCGTCTTTGTGTGCATGGAGTTTGCATGTTCTCCCATGCTTGGTGAGCTTCCTCTGGGTACTCCGGTTTCCTCCCACAGTCCTGCAAAGATATGCAGGTTAGGCTAATTGGCATTCCCAAATTGCCCATACTGTGTAAATAGGTGTACCCTGCCTCATACCCTAAGCCTCCTGGGATAGGCTCCAGGCCCCCCACCACCCTGAATACAGGATAAAGCGGTATAGAAGATGAGTGAGGTGAGAGTGAGTAAGTGTGCATTCAGAATGTACATCACAGGGTCTGATCTAATTTAGGAGTTGTAAGAACTGCATGAATTTATTTTGTTTTATTCATTTATTTATTTATTTGGCAGCATGGTGACTTAAGTGGTTACGGTAAGCACTGCACCTCCAGGATCCGGGTTCGATTCCAGCCTCTGGTTTGGAGTTTGGGGTCTGCATGTTCTCGCTGTGCTTGGTGGGTTTCCTCCTGGTACTCAGGTTTTCTTTCACATTCCAACGACATGCAGATTAAGCTACGTACTGTAACTGGCGTTCCCTAATTGCCTGTATTGTGTCCATGCTATCTATCTACCTATAATTTTTTGTTCTTCGCATGCAAAGACATTAGAAACTGTGTAATTTATTTTGTTGATCTGTTTACTAAGAATATGCTACTCCGAAATTCTTTAATAAATATATGCTATAATAATGGATCAGAACGTGCTCCACTTACTGTTATAGTACATTTACCACTTTAGCATGTAGCATTTTTCGATAGGGTAGTGCGAATCTATTAATACATTCTATGGTAGCATCTCTTGGTGTCCAGGGGCCTCCACGGTCCCTAGTTGGACTACAAAGATTCTTAAATTTATTTATTTATTTATCTGTTTGTTTATATATATATATTTATTTATTTATTTATTTAATAATTTATAATTCGATAAGGGTTCCCATAAAAAAGAAAATGCCGTATTCTGCACGGTTTGGTTCATTCAAAGATTACATGTATATTCAACTAAAGGCACCTGTTAAGAAAATAACGTGACGGATCTGTTCCTCTATGAATTGAAAGTGCGTATCTGTAGAATTTACAGGATTGAATAACACCAGGGGAAGCGTTAGGACTGAGCCGGCTGTGTGAATGAAATCCGCCGGAGTGTTTTTATGCGCGTGAGAAAGGCAGAGGGAAAGCGCGCGCGACTGCTCATGCGCTCCGGAGAGTGAGTGCGCGTGAAGAGATGCTGCTCATCAGATAGTCCGTGCGGCGTCTGATCAGGGGTCGGACAGAAGCTCATTTCTTCTCCTGACACACACACACACACACACACACACTGCATCTGCATCTGCAAGCCTCATGGATCTTCGGCTGCTTTGGCTAGACTGATATCTAAAATGGATGCATTCACATCTGCAGTAGTACGTCTCGCTGATTATAAGAAGCGCGCCCTTTCTTTACGTAATGTCGTAACTATTTGCGCATTTCTCCTTAGCCGAGTTCAACTGCATTAAAAAAATATATATATATGAATAATCTATTAATTTCGTGTTCGAAACGTTTCCCGGAAGGACACGTCGTTCTTGTATCCGTATATCTCCATCTGGCTTTTGTTTCTGAATGGGAAAAGCATGGCACGTTACTGTGATGGGAAATGGATAAACAAACGCCAGTTCTGGGCATTATTTACTCACAAACCTTGATGTGTCGTTACCCGAAGCGAAATATTCTAAGGTAATGTAGGATTGCATGCGCAAATCGTTTTTATGTTTGTTTGTTTTGTTTTCATTTTTGTTTTAGAGAATTGCATTACATGGGCACGTTGAAAGATGGGACAGTGCAAATGGGAAATGGTGCAATGCAACGCTGCTGTCTAGGAGCACTACAGGCCATAACATCTCACCTTTCCTTTCCAAAGTGTTTTTATTGATCGTTGTTCGCAGGATGTTTCACCGAGGATATGAATGTACATTTAATGCTAATATACTTAAGATTGCTCTCCTTTATGTGCCTCTGGCTTGTTTGTATGCATGCAAGTGTAAAAGCGTACACTTTTATTCAGAAGTGACATCAATGTCTAAATGCACACTGTAAACAAATTCCTTAGATTTCAGCCTTGTATGATCTTATTTGTTTGTTCCCCTGTTTGCAGCCTATACTCAACAACTCAGTCAGCTCTTTCAGTTAATATCTTCATTGTGGGGGAAGAAGTCAAAAACATCTTATTGCAAAAGTAGATTTGACTCTTAAGAGAGTGGAAGATATGCCATCCTCCATGGAACTGTTCATTAAGTGGGCTGTCTGCACTTCCCTGGTTCTTATCCATATGCCAGGAACTGATGGCTCGATAGTGAATTATCACAAAACATGCATATGTGCCAGTAACATTGTGAGCTGCTCCAAAATGAGCTTAACGACCATTCCATCAGACCTGCCCAAGTACACGGCAGTGCTCGATCTGAGCTATAATGACATCACCAGACTACGTGCAGAATGGACGCAATACAAACTCCCCAAACTCCACAACCTTTTACTGAGCCATAATGGCTTGCACTTTATCTCTACTGAAGCTTTTGTTTATGTTAAGCACTTGCGCTATTTAGACCTGTCGTCTAACAGCATCCGCCAACTGGATGAGTACATCTTTGAGCAGCTAGAGTATCTAGAGGTGCTGCTGCTTTACAACAACCACATCTCCCAGATTGACCGCACTGCCTTCACAGGCCTCAGCAAATTACAGAAGCTCTACCTGAGCCAGAATCAGATTTCCCGCTTCCCTCTGGAGCTGGTTAAGGACAAGACACGCCTGGAAAAGCTGAGCTTATTGGATTTGTCTTCCAATAGGATCAAGGTCCTCCCCATTCAAGACCTAAAGGACCTGCCAGCCTGGCTTAAGAATGGATTATATTTCCACAATAATACGCTCACCTGTGACTGTGAGCTGTACAGCTTGATGGCACACTGGTATCTGCGACGACTGAACTCAGCTGTGGATTTCAAAGATGACTACACCTGCATACTTCCAGGGCCCGATAAGAAAATTTTGCGTGTTTTTGAGCTAAACATGCATATGAACTGCAGCACATATAATGAATCAGTGGAAGAAGCCTTTTTGGAGCAGTCTCTAATCCTTAAATGTGATACACGGCATCGGGACATGTCCAAGACCTGGATGTTACCTGGCAATGTAGCAGTAAAAAACCAGACTGATTTTGTTCTTAGCGACGGCAACCTGGAGATCAGTTCAGTAAAACTCGAGGATTCTGGTCAGTACACCTGCTTTGCTGTAAGTGAGTACCTCAATGAAACCCTATATGTGTGGGTGAAGGTGCATAACTTCACTCTCAGTGGAAATGGGGAGACCCTCAATACAGCATACACAACTCTGGTGGGATGCTTGGCCAGTGTGGTCCTGGTGCTTATCTACCTGTACTTGACCCCTTGCCGGTGCTTCTGCTGTCCAGGGCAAGGGAAGTCCAAGAACAATAATGAGGATAGTATTCATTCATCCATGCTCAGCGCCACCCCAACACACGAGGATCTGGCAACCAAAGCAGAACCCAACAGGCATGTTGCCTTCATAGATCCAAAGGACCTGCCGGGCCAGAATGGGAAAGTAAATCGCAATGGAGAAGAGGAGCTGGAGGATGAGGCTAAGCATGGGAAAGGAAAGAGAAAGAAATCAGTAACAGACTCTATTAGCTCAGTCTTCTCTGACACACCCATTGTGGTCTGAATGGATCCTGTCCAGACTTGAAACTGGGCAGCCTTCTGTGATGGATGCAAATTGTGTGATACGAAGTTGTTGAGACATCTTTGGAAAAAGAGCAACAGAAATGCAGTTTGCACCCTTCAGCATGTGGCTAATTAAAGACACAGTGTTTTATAGCTTTCCTCTGTGAATTTGACAAGGACAAGTTAGAGAAGCCTTTCCAGCATTTTAATCTGTAGCACTTAAGTATATACTGTGAAAAGGTCTTGCCATATACAGTTAGTGGACTTTTAGGTACTGAGAAGTGTGGAAGGTGATAGGGAACAAGGCTAAATAAATTTCTCCATGAATAGGCACTGTCAAGCCTTATTATTCAGAAATATATCAAATATATAAACCATATATTATGATTCTTAGACTGCTGAGAGTAGAAAGATTATAGCTGTGTGTCCTGTAGCCATTAGTATTTACAATATTTATTCCTCCCTTCCCCAAATGCTAACTTGCCAGCATCACCACTTTATATATAGACTTCAGTCATGAGTCATTGCTAGAGGAGTGGCATGCCATTAACCACCATTACGGTGAATGCTGAACACTTTCAAGTGCATTTGAAAGGGCGTAGCAGATTTCAATGTACTTGTAGAAATTCAGCCCCGCACCTTCTAAGCTTATCAAAATGTCAGAACGTAGAGGTCAATACGTCAGAACGTAGAGGTCAATATGTCAAAGTGTAGAGGTCAAGATGTCAAAATGTAGAGGTCAAGATGTCAAAATGTAGAGGTCAAGATGTCAAAACTTGGGTCAGTTTTAATAGCAAAGTCATAGAAGAGAATATTCAGTTGTTACATAGGCATTACCATTACATTTATATTGGTTGTTGTTGTTGTTAATAAGGTCATTAAACCAAAGTTAAACTTCACTGCATTGCAATTCTATAGATATTTGCAATAATGCCACAAGACTACAGCTGTTGTTGGACTTAACAAAAAACATGCTGGATTTTAGGAGAAATAGCTAAAATATATATTAAGTAGATGTCACCTGTTGCTTTTGGTTATTGAAACTTTGGGTAGTTGTAGCACCAGAAATGTAACCTGACATGCAAGCTACTGTGAGCCCCATGGATGAGTGAAAAATGATGCCAGATGCACAATAGCCTTTCTTGTAATCTCCAGCTTAAGAGTAATTTAAATCAGCAGGTTGTGTGCACAGCAAATGTATACCTTAAACAATGACTCGTAATCACGTTATGACTGCCATTCTCTGTCCAAAAATATGGCCTATTATTTGCACAATGCCATTTGCATGAGGCTGTCTGTCATGACAACGAGAGAGAGAGAGAGAGAGAGAGAGAGAGAGAGATTTCCTGAATGCTAATAACCTCTTAAAATAGAATAAGGCATTTCTCTGGTTTTCTCTAGTACATGAGGACAGTCCATACCTAACATCTCTGATTCTCCAACCGTCTCAAGTTAAATTATTTTATTTTGCTATTTTTGCTAACATTGCTGAGTGACCCATTGTCAAAATGTTTTTTAAATCTTTAAATGATTGGGCCCATTTAGTTACAAAACGAGCCCAAAACGATGCTTGTAATCTTAAACAGAAAAAAAGGAGAGAGTCATAGGTTTGTGTATTTTTTTATTTTTTTATTTTGCAAAAGAGCCTGATTTGACTTATTATGCATGTCACTACCCAGAGTCACAGTCGGCATTAACGAACATGATAAACACAGCGGGAGAGTTCCTCGGATATAGCACACAAAATGCACATTTCAGAATGTTGGATCAACTGTATTCTTACATAACATGCATTCTATGTAGCATTCACCCGGCATACTCTATCTGTAACTCTATCCCAGCACCATAATAGTTTCGATGTTCTGGCTTCATATTTGCCTAGAGTGAAATAAGACAGTGGTTTGACAGCCCTATCATTCTTGTTTCCACCCCACTTGTGAAGTCAAAGACAGGCTAATTCCAAACGCATTGATTCTCAATGGTAACGACATACGGAGGACACTAGCAGTGGAAGTGTTTTAGCGCATTCCAGTTACAATCTGTGTAATAAGGGACTGAAACCTCTAAGATTCTGATTTTACGCAAGAGGGGAGAGCCCATCTGGTTTGCACAGCATCATCTCAGGAAAAAAAAGCATTGGAAAATGAGAGCAGCTATGATGGACAGCGGCAGGCAGTGGCCAGTTCAGGCCTATTAAGCGCCTCCTCAGCTGAAGCCAAAATCCTGTGACGTCCTCGCCATCGTGATCTCTATGGGAAGAGGCCAGTGTCTCAGTTGCTTTCAAACATGCTTCTACTTGGCAAGAGACGCAACACCCAAAACATGTTCTAATGGCGTTTCAGCCACTGCCATTTGTTTTCATTCAGTATAAGTCCTTGGATATTGTTAGATGGCAGCCGTGTTTTATTAATCTGTTCATCATTTAGCATTTTATGGGTGGTACATCTGTGCTTTTTTTGTGTGTTGATTCCATGTTTGTTTACAGTGTTTTTTAACCAGCAAGCTATTTTGTCTGATTTCCTTGTTTGTTTTTTCAGAAGTGCAGGAGTCACTCCTCTAGTTTAATACTGCTAGCTCTAATACGGACATGTATTAGACGTATCAATTTAATACAGCTGGCTTTGATGCAGATGGTTCTGAAGAACCTGTTTAGGTCGATCATGTGGGTTAAAGCTGAAAATAACCTGTGAGAAAGTAGATCACATGGAGCATATTGGACCTCCTTCTTCTTTATATAGTGCTCTTTATGCTGTTGTCTGGATTCCATTTGTGACAAAAGATGTTGAGCATTTCCTCACATTAACTGTTGTAATTTCTGTTTCCGTCATATGAAATCTTAAAGCTATGTTTACAATCTTCTCAGTAGGTCTGTACAGTAAATTAAGAAGTTAAGAAGTAAATAGACCAGAAACTTCAGTAAGCCATCACAGACTATACCTATGGAGGCAACAAAGCACTGTATCACTAAGCAGTAGGTTATATGCTCTATTTCAGGAATACACTGTTATATGTAGAAACGTTTGTGACAACAAACCCAGAGAACTGCCTTGACATTACATTATGCGCCTCTGATACCTTTCGTTAGGATAATGTATAATGTAAGCACACTAAATTGTGTACCAGTATACCTATTTCTTATCTAGCCACTTTGAATCCTGTCTGTGAGTACGTTCTGTTGACTTTGTCCAATTTTTAAGTGCCATATCCTGTCTGTAACATGTATGTACTATTTCACAAATCTGTATGTCAAGTATTTGATCTTGTTTAATTTTGAATCTCTGGCTTCTAGAGACTATTAATATAAAGTGGCTGTGTCTGTCTGTTGTCTACAGTTGCATAAACAAAGTCTTTTAGTATATGACATGTACGCTGACCACATCACTATCATTTCAACAAAAGTGCGTGTCTTTGGTTTTTGTAAAAGGAAAATAACAAAGAGACACATAAACCAAGCGACCGGAAATCACATTAGTGCACACTGAATGCTTTGAAGGTAGTAATAGCCTTACAGTGGAAACATGGTCTGTGTCTTAGTAAGCAAAATATGAGTGCAATATCCATTATATTTTGCCTAGTGCTGGTCCTGTATATTAGAGTTAGAGAGGTTCTGACTGTGACTGACAGTTGGGTAATGCTTAAGCCAGAGATTTTATTATAGACAATTACTACAATGGTAAAAAATTATTTGCAAAACTAATAAAAAAAAGGTCACAGCTTCATTTTGGAGTCAGCTTTGCTTTTTTTTTTGTTTCAAGCCAGCATATTTACTTATTATTATAATTATATATTTTCTTACAGTAACGTAAGTCATCCTCAATAAAGTCACTTCCTAAATAAGTCACAATTTTCCTACTTATCTGGAGTACAGCAATACCAACACAAGCTCTATCATTCAAATAATAACAATTTTATTGGAGATCCAGGTTTCCTAGAATACGCATCAGTAATCTAACTGTCTGAAGTTCATTTTGTGTCTGAGTAGGTTTCCTTGGGGCACTTTGGATTACGCCCACTTCTCAAATAATATCTGCAGAGGAATTGCCTGGTGTTTTTACCCTGAAACAGGATACAACTGAGCCGTTTGAGGTTTCAGGCTCTATATCTACAATGCTGGGATATGAACACATGACGCTCCGGTCATTAGCAGATTGGTAACCCAATGTTTTCATTGCTGAATCACCACTAATTGGTTCCTTTGAACTGCACACAAAACAAACAGGTCATCTAGGAATCAAACACCCAAATCAAAAATCAATGCATTAAAATTTGTGTCATTTACAACACTAGTAATTAACACAGGTATAGAATTTAATTACTTACAGTTACATTAGTTACATTACTTAAATATTGTCTATTCTGTAAACAACAACAATTATTGCCATAATGCTTTCGGAAGTATGTGGACCCCTGCAAGACCTTGGTAGTGTAGAAGATACACGGTGGTGCCATCTCCTGGTCATATAGCATCTCTACATGTATAACAGAATGAGAAAGAAGAATTGTTTGTGTGTGTGTGTGTACAGTGCAGGGTTTAGTTTGATATCTAAATGCTATTTTGCAAAGTAGGTTAGGACGTGAAAGATTTGTATGCAAAATCCACCCCAACACTAACATGTAATCTCCTAAATCACACTGGGAAGATTTGTTCATTCTGTGCTAAAAGTGTTGTGGCATGTGTTACGTTTTATGGCAGACCACCCCACTATAAAATAAGAACAGTACCTCAAGCCCTTTCAAGATGCCAACACACACATGGTCAGCTTGTTAAGGGATTTACAATCAACTAGGGATTATGCAAACTTAAATTAAGATGAACTGTGAGGTCCATCAGAGACAAACACATGCAAGATATAGGCTTAGTGCGCCAAAGAAGCTTTTCCTGAGGAACTTGTCTTCAGGAACACCTAAACACCCTCCAACTCTCTAAGGGGCACAAGTGGTATAACTGATGATGGCAAATTTCTTTGTCCATTTAGGACAGAAATACAGAGCCCCTCTGGTGACAGTGGAGAGAAAAAAATTCAGTGGCCATGGGGAACAAAATAGTATAATGCGAGGCCACAAGATACTATGTTGTAGCCACAACTTAATAACACATGGAGATGAAATAATTTAATTTGTGGCCACAAGATACTATGCTGTAGCTACAACTTAATAATCTCAAAACATTTCTCATAAACTGCAGGTAAAATTAAATTGATTTCATTCAACTGTTAGTATACATAGATAGATGATTACCTTTTTCACTCCCTGACACACAGCATAACTCTAAAACCACAATCATCCTGTCACATCTGAGACATGAATGATCTCATAACCACATGTTCCCTCGCCTTAGTAAGTCGTGACCACAACATACTATCTCGTTCCTACGCCTTAGTTAGTAGTGGTAACAACATAGTTTCTCGTTCCCACACCTTGTCACCAAAGGGGCTCCGTACAGAAGAGCAGATCAGGGATAAAACGTTCAGTAGTGGAACATGAGGTCTACTGTGCAGTCAGCTGTAATGAAGAAAATGCTTATGCTGTCCTACGGGCCAGATCCTGCCTTTGAGAACCAGAGGAGACACAATTGGCTACTTAGTAATGGTCATAACATTCAACCTCTTCTGTTGAATCCTGTTGAATGGACTCACTCGAGGAGATTCCGTACAAGGTAGCCAGCCTACTGATCATGATGGATGACAGAACTGACTATAACATGGTTTGAGCAAGTCAAAACCTGGTGACATCTTGGCACTGGTAAGAATATGACAGCCAAATAGTCTCTCCTTAATCACAGCTTGTTGATTAAAGTTGGAGACTATTTTGTTCTACTGTATACGTACGTGTATATGGCTAGAAAGCGACAAAGTATATAATATAATATTTTGAAATGGAAAGAATATGGCACAATTGAGACTGTGTAGAGGAGACAGACATCTGGGGAAGATGGGACAGTTTCATTAGAGGTTCTACCGTGACTGATCTAGTGGGGTGAATACGTATACAACAGATAACTGCTTATTTTATTTTTGCATCACACAATTACTTTGCTTTTTCAACTGCTAGGTGCATTGTATGAAAATACAAAAGTAAAAGTTCTTTTCAAATGTGGAAAGGATTGGCAGGGGTAAATGTAATTAGATGTATTTTTGTAGAAATACGCTGAGCTGTTTATGTACAACTTTCTCTATCAATTTTCCAAGGATGGGCAGATTTGAAATTGGACTATAATTACATGTTATTGAAGCGTACAAGTTCTTGAGTAGTGGTCTTGTAGAAGCCGTTTTAATTGATTCTGGAATGCAACTCATTCTAATAAGATGTTTACTATAATTACACCAGTGCCGTGATACCTGTTTAAAGAAGAAAGTCAAGCGGCTGCAACAGTTCACCACACTCACCACGCCAGAAAATATTCTGGTCTGTGCAGCTTTTACGTACAGTATTGATGTTGTGTATTGATTTCATCAGTTTAACCTAAATATATATATTTTATTACAATTATGCACCATTATGTATTTTTATTCAGCATATTTAACTAGAGTTGAAACTTTGTCCTCAGTTTAAATATTTTGATCCATTAAGTTTTTTTTTTTTTTCCCAGTCTTCTTCAGTCTAATCTGCTCATTCGACTTGGTGCAGATTTTATGCAGGAAGCCCTTCTTGATGCAACCCTGCTATCCTCATCTAGGCTTGGGACCGGCACTAACGATGCCAGTATCCAGTAGTTGGGTTTGAGCATTTGCTGGGAATCAAACATGGGGCTTCAGCATGGCTGATGAGAAGCCTAACATTGAGCCTCCAATATCCATAGCTCTCCCCTGTTACCGGTCAATTTCACACGCAAACCAAATGAACCACTTTTTTTTCTTTTTTTTTTTTAAGTGGGTCATCAATGCATTCACAGAACAAAATTTGCAAATGCAATATGAATACAGTAAATGTCTCTTTGCTATGATGTATTTGGATATCATGTGCAAAAACTAATTACTGGGTAATGGATGGACAATGAGCACTATTCGGAATACAACAAAAAGGTGATAAAAGACGGACATGAACAGGAAACCATTCAGTAGTCAGCACTCATTTTAAATAGCAGAGTATCATCCATGCTTGAGATTATGGATAAAGAAATTTCATTGTTACTGTAGAACCATTAGAAAGTATTTTAAAAACAGATTTTTCTGTTGAACAACCATTTTGAGTGTCACATTTAGGACTAGAAAACAAACAATATGCAATAAAGTAACAAATGTTTTATTTCATGAGAGGTCTGTAGTAAAATCTAAAATAACAAAAATGACAGCACAATATCATCATATTTTGATTTATTTTGTATGCATTGTTTCTGTAACAAATGTCTCCAGATGTAAAAATCTAGCAGCATGTAAAGGTAATTTATTGGTTCGTGGTTTTTCTGAATATGTAAAATTTTATGCCATAAGAGTTTTTGAGCTAAAGCCCAAACATTTTTTTTTTGTAAAACACAAAGTTGTGTGAAATGAATTAAAATATAGAACTAAACAGTTCTTTCAATAAAAAAGGATGCATTTATATCTATGACCTTGGTCATTTAAATCATTTGTTCAATGTGGAGTGTGTGTAAAATGTGACTTTCTTTCAGAAGCACATATAGATCAGATCACATTAATGAATCGTATACATGATTATACATATACACGTTTCCTCACAGCTTGATAACTTGAAACTGACTGAGTAATTTAGAGCAGTTATATAGTAGTGGGCTAGAGTGAACTGAGTGTATGAACTGCACAGAGACCGCTGTTTCCTGTGCAATGTGCAGTGTCACACAGGAAGTCTACTCTCTGAACCTCAACTGCTGTCTGAACTGCAACGGATAACTGTTGCCTTCTCTTTTATAACTTTAAGGCTGCCTTGTTGCTTATTGCTGAGTTGCTGAAGGGTTGGCTTGTGTATGGAAGTGTGTCTCCTTAAAGATGAACCAGCAGTTTCCTGCCCATAAGATGATGTTAAGAAACCCAGAAATCTAGAAAAGAAGCACAAAACGTCTTAATGTGAAGAAGAAACTTTTTCAGCTATTAAGCATAAT
The DNA here is from genome assembly GCA_030068275.1 of Clarias platycephalus. NCBI lineage: Eukaryota > Metazoa > Chordata > Actinopteri > Siluriformes > Clariidae > Clarias > Clarias platycephalus. Next base: position 13,704,562 of record JAQQZT010000040.1, read on the forward strand.
GAATAGCACCATGTGTTCTGTATTTGCTAAATAGATCAAATGTCTAAAACGTTTGTATTCAAAAGTAATTTCTGGTAAAAGTACAAAATAGTAAACCATGAATGTGTAGCTATCACACCTGGCTTGTAGAAAGAAGGTCTTTACTCTGCCATATCAAGTCGAAAACTGAGCCACACACATAAACCACCATAGATAACCATTGCTTTATATTAATGTAAAAATAACATGGGAAAAAAAGCATGATGGTTAAAGACACACCGAAATGGACAGGCAATTACAGCTGCCATTTTCATGTGTCTCCAATACTTTTCAGGAATGCTAATACTAAAATAAAGCCAGAATTAGCAGATATTCCTTCAAAGTCACACACAATATAAATGAATAAATACATTAATTAATATATAGTTTATATATATTATATAATATTCAATACCAAAACAAAAAGTGCCTATATTATATTAGTTTTTCGGCTATTCCCTTTCAGTGGTCACTATAGCGAATTATCTGCCTCCATCAAACCCTATCCTCTGCAACCTCTTCTCTCACCCTAACTAACTTCATGTCCTCTCTCACTGCATCCATAAATCTCATCTTTGGTCTTCCTTTAGTTCCAACCTCAGCATCCTTCTACCAATATGCTCACAATCTCTCCTCTGAACATGTCCAAACCACCTCAATCTAGCCTCTCAGACTTTATCTCCAAAACATCTAACATGGGTTCTCCCTCTGATTAACTAATTTTTGATCCTATCTATAGTTGTCACTGTTGCTTATTGCTGAGTTGCTGAAGGGTTGGCTTGTGTAAGAAAGTGTGTCTGCTTAAAGATGAACCAGCAGTTTCCTGCCCATAAGATGATGTAAAGAAACATCTTCAGCTCTGCTACCTCCAACTCTGCCTCCTGTCTTTTCTTCAGTGCCACTGTCTCTAAGACGTAGAGCATCGCTGGTCTCACCACTGTCTTGTACACCCTTCATTTTCGCTGAGAAGAGTGTGATTTTTTTATCACACCTGACACTTTTCTCCACCCGTTCCAACTTGCCTGCTAACCTTCATTCATCTGCTTTCCAAGGCATACCTCCACCTGTCATACACTTTATCTAAATTTACAAAGACACAATGCAACTCCCTATTAGCTTCTCGGTACTTCTCTATCAGCATCCTCAAAGCAAATACTTTGCAAAAAAGCAAAAACAAATCATCCTCTTTAATGCCCTCCTCACCCAAGTCTTGCTGATTTTTGCTACTTCCTGCTCCACAACAGTCACCTCTTGTACTCTTCGTTCTCTTTTATTTTCTTCATTCATCAACTCTTCAAACTACTCCTTCCATCTTCCCATAACTCTCCTGGCATCTGTCAGTACATTTCTGACCCAATCTTTAATCAGTCTAACATGCTGCACATCCTTCCCATCACTATCTCGCCAACCTGTACAGATCCACCTCTCCCTCCTTACTGTCCAGCCTAGCATACAAGTTCTCATATGCTCTTTGTTTGGCCTTT
>JAQQZT010000040.1:13706163-13729806 GCA_030068275.1 Clarias platycephalus
TTTCTCGGATTAAACTTTTGATCTGTCATCTATGTTCTATTACAAATAAAATATTGACATTTGCCATCTCCACATCAGTGCATTCAGTTTTTATTCACAATTTGTTAAGTGTCCCAACTTTTTTGGAATCCGGTTTGTAATAATTATTGTGTAATATGGTAAACTGTAGTACATACCATAATATACAGTACCATGGTATTACTGTGGTAATTCCTATTAGTAAAATAGGACTTACAAAGTACCAGTAGAATTGCTATTACACTTCTGTGGGTACCATGGTTGTACCATGGTGTTACCCCAATAGTCTGGTGAACACCATTGTACTTTGGTGTAGCCAATTGGGTGTGGTAGTTACGAAAGTGGCTACCTGAAACCCTAAAAGTTAGCTGATTAAGTGAACCTTTTAACTTTTTTAGGACTGTCCACCACCTCCATGGCGATCACTAGGTCTCCTCACCTTTTTTTCTGGTACTTCATAGTACCAGTAAGAATTTATAACTATGTTGACCCTTGTTAAGTACACTAATTGTTGATAGCCAGCTCAACACTAGTTCTGCCAGTCTGGGAAGGATATGTTTTGGCTAAATAACTGGTTAAATACAAATCATAATCTGTTGATAATAAAACGCTCTCATATAAATAAAGTCCCTCTCATGTGATAGTTTTTAAACAAATATAGTATTTCATTTACACAATATATATACACCAACTTAAACAACTACAACCAGATTCTGAGCTGTCAAAAATAGCTCAATCAAAAATGGGTTATAAAATGCATAAACAATGGTTTTAAGGTATCTTCTTAGCAGCTTTCACAACTATACAGTATATTAAAAAAAATCTAAATTTTGGACACCACACTACCTACAGTATAGCCACTTCAAAGAAATCTACATTTTGGACACCACACTACTGTACCTACAGTATAGCCACTTCAAAGTCTTACCACTGAAGAGTTGAGGGGGCCAAAGGTAGGAAGGGCACCTGGTGAACACTTGTTTTCAGGGATCATACAAGCATGGATTAAAGAAACAAGTTTTGTTGGACTCGTAGCCGATTTAACATCAGTCAGGCCTTTTCCCCAAGCAGAAGAAGCCACCAGCCACAAGAATGTGAAGATTCCAGTTATTATCAGATCCTGTGGAAAAAAGGTAGAGGTTTAAGTGGTCTTTCTTGGAACGTAGCACTAATAATTGCATATAATCTGCTTCATTCCTCATACACCTGCACCTTACACTATATACTGATCAGCAATAACATTAACACCACCACATTGATTATCAATTCTACCAGTAAAGTGGTGACAGGATCATGGGAATCCCAGGCCAAAGGCTAGCCTGTCCAATCCAATCCCACAGAAAAGCCAATGCAGCCCCAATTGCCAAATGACCTGCCAATGCTGATCATGATAGAAAGGTATCAGGATACCCAGTGCATCACAGCCTGCCATGCATGGGGGCTACCACAGCTGCCCACCAAACTGCCCAGATTCCAATCCAAGCAAGCATTCACGGGATGCACCAGACAAACAGACACCACAGCACACCACCACAAAGGTCTTGTGTACTCATGCCCCAAGGAGCCAGATTTGTTTTAGTGGCACTAGATGAATCCAATCCTTGGTGGTTTTAATGTTCAGGTTTTAATGTTAAGGCTGATCAATGTACAGTATGGTCATGTATCCATGTATTCGTCATTGATACCCCTCTAACTAATGACTAATGTTTTAGTCATGCCCACCGCTAACACATTCATAAAATCAATCATATAACCATGCAATCTCTATTGACAAACCAATCTTCATTGAAAAATACTGGCAGTAAAATAAGTCATACTAAAAAGTTCAGTGAATTTAAATATGGTACTTTTATATGCTGAAAAAAAATATTCATGTATCAAAACATTTAAATTAAGAGTAGAAGCTCCACAAAAGAAGAATGTGTACAACAATAAATAGGGTAGAAACTTGGTATATTTAGGTTAAATGCATTAAACTAATAGGAGTACATTTACAAACTTAAAGATCATACATGGTTCTCAAAATGTATATTATGTGTGTAAGAATGTATGTTAAAATGAAGATACAAAATTAAATAAGTCACTATAGCAAATACAATATGTTATATAAATATGTACTCGCCCATCTTTGGCAGACATTAATGAATATTAACGAGTATGCAAATGCAATGGTCACGCGACAAGGTGTCAAAAACTCTTGTTTTGTCTAAACTAGTCTGATATGCCAGTCTTCTCTTTTTCTTGGCAGATTTCATAAAAAGCTTGCATCTCTTTTTGCAAGTGGGCTCTGTGTCCGCCATTATGATTGTTTTAAACAAAATTATAATGAGGTTTCAGGTCACGTGATCTCAGTGACCTGAAACCATGAAAGGGAGGCTGGATATAATTATCATACTAAAAGTACAGGCTGCAAAAAACAAATTTTTTTTTTTTTCCTTTTTCATAGATAGATGTGCAAGGCAGAGACAATAACGGTATAACTTGTCATTTTTATGAATATTCTTCTTATTTATTGAGTACTTGTATTGTCTGTGTCAATCTTTAATTGATTTTAGTAAAATAAACAGACAGTAATATCAATATGTAAAAGCTACACAAGCCAAAATATTTTTTCTGAGTGTGAGTTACCACCATTGACATAAGTGCCACAGCTTGTGAAACTTCTGCCTTACTAGGTCTGCCCGAGGCAACTGCAAGTACCTTTATTGTAAAATGAAAGCATCTATGGTCAACAACAGCTTAGCCATGAAGCAGTTGACCATGTAGTATCAAAAACTGTGATGGCTGAAGTGCAGAAGTATGTAGTGCTTAAAATCACCTGTTCTGTTCAATGTGTCACTTATGACATACACAGATCTAAACTGCCTCTGGAAGCAACATCACCACAAAAACTGTGCATGAGTTGCACTATGCGGGTGTGGGTTTATAGCCAAGCCTAAAATCACTATGCACAATGCCAAGTATTGGCTGGACTGGTGTAAAGCACATTGCTTAAGTTACTTAAAGATTGCAAATGATCCAGCTGTACAGACACTTCAATTCAATGTTTTTGGTTTTGCAGATGCCTTATATATGTATATTTATTCCCTTGTTTATTCATTCAATCATTTAAATGCAGTGATAGCTTTATCCTCGAGGCCCCAGCCATTCTCCTAACCTTTTTCATCAACAAAGCACAACCACTGCAAAACTGCACCATCAACCATGTCATGATCAAAGACACTGTTATCACATCCACCCATTCTGATGATGCTGATGCTTTTGACCATGTTTTTTTTTTTGCAAGATATTATAGATTACTGTATGCCTTTAAAACTTGTTTATCTAAATTTGCAGTGTGTATCGAATGAAGGGGATTGTATAGCTAGCTCTCAAATACCTCTAGTCTGTTTCTTGCAGCTGCTGTCTACAAACCACACCCTTCTACTTCTTCATTTACACATAAGTGAGAAGAGTTAACTTGAAATGCCTCATTAGGTGTCTGGGGGGCAGAAGAACGTGTCACTCTATCTGGCCACATGACCTGAAAGTTTCAACTAAGAACTTTTATGGTGCAACATTTTTTTTTCATAGTCACACACTTTTTCCTTAATGATAAATTCTGTACAGGAACTCAGCCATAGGTTTAAAGCAAGTTTTACTTTCAACTTCAATAGCACTGCACTCACATACCTAAAAATGTGTGCGGCCTCTCAGGGCACACACACATACATTCAGACACGATGCGCAATTTGGAAGCGCCAATTACCCTAATCTGCGGAGGTCTTTGGACTCTAGGAGGAAACCCACCAAGCACAGGGAGAACATGCAAACTCCATGCACACAGAGACAGGAATCGATACTGGGAATTAGAGGCTAGAGACTGGAGGCTGGGAATCAAACACGAACTCTGGAGGTGCAAGGCAACAGTGCTAACCACTACATCACAATTCCGCCTCATGAAACTCAATTTATAATAAAACTAAAGGAGACTCACAAAAACAGGGCCACGGTTTGACTCGCGATACATATGCTGGTAGCCAACATACACCACAAGTATGCTGGTACAGTAGAGGAAACCCAGCACTCCAACTGAAACAAAGAACTGAGCTGAGGATGAAAAGTCTCCGCTCAGATAGTACTTTTTCATTTCTCCTGTTTTGTTGGCGATGCAGGTCGGCACATCAAACTCAAGTGCATGAAGTCTGTGGGAAACAAGATAAATTAAGGTTTGCATTTTCCAAAAACAAGGATATATTCAGTAATATCTGGTAGTGTGCAGTACAAAGGGTAATAATGTTTAGGAATATTTACCTAAAAGGGTATTTAAAGGAGATATTGATCTGATGGATTGGTCCAGCCCCTTGACATTGGATATTGAAGCTTGTGTTGCCAGAATAATCAACAGTCGACGCAAATGCAAATATGACAAACACAGTAAAAGCAGATGAAGCAACTAAATAAAATAAGTTTTTGTCTTAGGATGAGTGCCTTTGGTCAAAGTAAAGATGAGTCAATTGTATGATATTTCTGTTAAATCTTTAGTCATTAAGAAAAACACCTTAAAGCTAACATACACCACAAGACCACCTTGAGACCACCTGGTCCACTCTTAAATAAAGGTTTAGAGAAGCTTGGGGTTGTGAATTCATTAGAATGTCCTTTAAAGAACCATGAATATTCACAATTCACCAGTGAAGAAGGCGTTTACAAGACAGCAGTGCCATGGTGGTTAAGACTCTGAGCTACTGATAGAAAGGAACGACGAAGCATTTAGCAAAGGTTTTCAACCTATTTATCGTCATCATATTCGCGCAAAACAGTTATGTTACAACTAATGGAAATCCCCCATTTACTTTCATTTGAAGGTAGAACATTTCCACTAAAGAAAGTGAACACCCTTTTTCCATGAAAGTTTGACTAACTAGACCAGAAACATCATCACGGGTAAATACAAAAGGTCATAGAAAAATAATAGATAATAGAACTAATATTTGTAGCTGTAGTTTGGTCATGCTTTAGCTGTGTATGACAAGAAAAGCAACTGCATGTGTTGTAATAAACATATAGACAGACAGGAAAAGATCAATGTTCCTGGAGGTGTAAAAACACGGCCTAAAGAAAGAGATAAATACGCAGCACGATCACGGCTGAATTAGAACCCATACGCTAGATCTAGCAGGACACAACAGTGTAAGAGTTATTGATTCATACAAATTTGTAGATTCTGTAGAAAAACGAGGGATTCTTGGGAAGAGTTGTGTGTTAAGGTTACAATCTGTGTATAGTGCAAGGCATTCTTAGCTAAGCCTAATGTGTAGAGGAAGTGCACTTTGACTGAGAACTTTGAGTGGGTTCTAAGATGGCGTTATAACAGTAATACTTGTTAAGTTATGTTTCCTTTCAAAACACACACACACACACACACATATTGTGTGCTTCACTGGTTCACAGTTTTTTTTTTTTCATCCTTAGACACAAATGTCCTATGACATTACACCTGAAATCGAATCAAATTTTTTAAGTAAACTAAAGGATCTGAAAAACTTTTTTTTAACTATTACCATTTCCTTTGAAAATGTATTCAAAGGAATTTTGTGAAAGCATGAACTTACCCATTCCAGAAGTCGTATAAATCCCAGAGGCTCTTTCAGAGGGCTGATATCTAACCGGAAACCTGACATGATTTTCTGCAAAATAAATCCACAATCAACTGAAACAGCTCAACTTCTTCTAATAACTGATAATCTGTAGCCCACTCGGGCTGCTTCGAGGGTGAGCATTTTTTTCACACTGATTTTCTAGTTACCTACCTGACCAACATTCTCCATAATACAGCTCTAGTTAAGTAAACACAATTAGTTAAGAAAGTCCAATTCCTTCATACCGTTAAAGGAAGAGATAACCGCAAATTTGTCACTTTGACTTTTTTCCTTTTTCCACTTTTGGTAAAGAGGTGGTCACGTGATTCATGACGGAACAGGCTGGGGCTGGACTGTTGCGCGAGAGTAACGGCTCCCTGGAGAATGTTAGCGCGAGCTGCTGGTGCTCAGTTCCTGTTGTTTAAGTGACATTGTAAATGACATTTTACCCCAAATGAAAAGAAGAACACCGCTTAATATGGAGTTTTGTATTATTTGTTAGCAGTATAAGTGCCTTGCACATCCAGGATTGGGGGTTTCAATATTGCCTCCCGTGTGTGTGTGTGTGTGTGTGTGAGCTTTGCAGTTTCTGCCTGTCCTTGAAGGGTTTGTTTTGCTTTCCTTCAGTCTGAAGATGTGTTGAAAGACGTGTTTCAAATTCAAAATTAAGATTTCATTTGTCACGTACACAAACATACAAAATTCTGATACGCAATGAAATGTTTACTGTGATAGGATGGATAGACGATGAAAGGTTTCACTTCAGTAAAAGAAAAACGGCACTAAGAAAAATGAACGAATCTACAAATTTACTGATTTACAAAAGGTTACAATAAAATATAATTAAAATAGATACATAAAAAAAACTATATAAATTACACAGAATGTGCAGAAAGTACAATAGTCTATGTGTATATGTATGTATGTTTTATACTGTTGAACAGTGAGTTGTGGGTTGTCACACAGTGTTTTGGAACAACCTGTCATTTTTGTACATTTTTATACAAATAACAACCTTTTCGGTACATTACAGATTTTTGTCAACACCATCAGACATTACAATATATATTACAATTATATTTATTTTCTTGAAAACATAGGTTTTGTCTAATAACTAAATGTTTTTTTTAGTAAAACTATAATTACTTCAAACTTAAATGAAGCACCTTTTAATAGTATTCAATTAGGATAAAAACTGTCTTCCTCTAACTTATTAGGAAAAATCCATCCTTGCTTTTTTCCCAAAAGGTAAATTCATCCCAAGGTATTCTTTCAGGTGGAAGTTAGGACTCTGTGCAGGCCAGTCACACTAAACTTATAAATACAGCTAATCTGTATTTATAGCCCTCCTTTTTGCACTGGTACACAGTTATGTGGAAACAGAAAGGGGCCATCCACAAATCGTTCCCACAAAGTTGGAAACATGAAATTGTCCAAAATGTCTTGGTACGCTGAAGCATTTTGAGAGTCCTTTCACTGGAACTAAGGGGCCAAGGCCAACTCCTGAAAAACAACTCCACATCATAATCCCCCTCCACCAAACTTTATACTTGTTGGCACAATAAATTCAGACAAGTACCATTCTCCTGGCAACCTTCAAGCCCGGACTCGTCCATCAGATTGCCAGACAGACAAACTTTATACTTGGCACAATGAATTCAGACAAGTACCATTCTCCTCTCAACCTTCAAGTCCAGACACAGGAGCATTAATCGTCACTCCAGAGAAAACATATAGAGTCGAGTGGTGGTCTGCTTTACACCACTGCATCTGATGCTTTGCATTGCACTTGGTGATGTAAGGCTTGGATGCAGCTGCTTGGCCGTGAAAACCTATTCTACGTATGAAGCTCTCTATGCACTGTTCTTGAGCTAATCTGACGGCCATATGAAGTTTGGAGGTCTGTAGCTATTGATTGTGCAGAAAGTTGACAACCTCTGTGCACTATGCATCTCAGCATGAGATGGTTTTGACTTTATGTACCACTTTGTGGCTGAACTGTCATTCCCAATTCCCAACTAACACTTTACTGTGGAATATTTAGTAGCAAGGAAGCTTCACAACTGGACTTATTGAACAAGTGGCATCCTATCACAGTATCATGCTGGAATTCAAGTTCCCGAGAGCACCATTTCATAAATGTTTTCAGAAGTGGTCTGCGTGCCAAGGTGCTTGATTTTATACACCTATAATCATGGAAGTGATTGGAACACCTGAATTCAAAGATTTGGTTGGGTGAGTGGTAAAGATATGGTGTATGGGTATGACAGTAGCAGTATGAGTGAAACATGAAGTATGGAATGAAATGATGTGTGTGTCAGCAGTGTCAACCAGTTATTGCCCATGTTCTTAAGTGCGATGTACAAGAACAAGAAATGTGCAACATATAAGCAGCTGTGCAAGTGTGCAATGTGGTGAGTAATGTTTTGCACTTGCCCATTGTATACTGTACAGTATCATTGGGTTAAGGGGTGCTCCTCGAAATTCTGTGCCCCTTGAAAACCTAAGATACTGGGCTCCCCACCTTGAATAAAAAAACAAACAGTTTTGAGGCCTCAGGACCCCTGGAATAATCCATATTTACCCCTGATGCATCCCAACAACATCCCTGATGGGAGTGCTCGTGCCTCCCTTCGGTGTTCCCCACCTTCTGCTATTCTCCCTGGTCTAGGCTCCAGCTCATACACAGATTGTGGTGTGGGGGAAGGATTGTTTTATTATCACTGCCCCCTCACTATAAAAAAGCCAACTGTCTTGTTGTTTAGCCTTTCCAGACCCAAACACTGGGTGATCTACACTGTAATTTCTTCTCACTGTTTATTTCCGTGTACTGTTTACAGCATCAGTTAAAGTGATTTGGGTTCATGCTAGGTGTTTTGTTTTCATTCATCATTTTCCATTATGGAATTTTTATCTGTCCCATGTTTCTCATCATCCTTTGACCAATTCCTACTGGTGGCTTTTAGACAAACATAGCAGCAGTTACACTAAGATTTTAATAATAACTTAGACACCGACAGAATTGCCAGTCAAGGTCTTTGTTGCAATAGTACTCTCATACTGAGCATGCTACATTATGCATCCAAAAAATAGCTATTTTTGTTGGTGACAGCAAAATTACCCCAAATAGTATTAAATGTAAAGCCAGTGTAAGACATTGGCAGAAAATACCTGTGAGATTCTCCTTTCATATATACAGTACAGTGTGTAATATAGTGTCCTACCCCATAACTTATGGGAAAACATTCATGCACTATAGTTGGCCAGCTTGAAAAACTATTTTTTTGTTAAGCCAAACTCCATGTTTTCTTACAATTTTGTCAGACTTGCCATCTTCTGTGACTGTCATCTATGACCTGAATACAACTGCCAAATGACACAGTTTACTTTGAGGACTTTGGTTTTACTGTAAGAAATTAACTAAAAACTTTTAAGCTTGATGAGTCATAGAATTAAAAAAAACATAAATAAAAAGCATTAATGAATTCTGATGCACAACCACCCATCAACATGGTGACCTAATATATTAGGTCAAAAATGAGTTACAATGAGTCAATCACTCATTCCTGCGCTGTGTTTTATGGTCAAGTATCACTAAAAGGCAGCTTAACATTTAGACCGGGCAGGCTTGAGAAAACAAGACAACACTTGAGAAAACAAAAGTCAAAACAGAGCCTAATTTCAATATATACAGTAAGTATAAACATGGAATAATAAACATCCGTGCACACGTGTACTGTTTACTATAACACTGTGACCACGTGTGTGTGTGAAACATATTTTATTTTGTGTTTGTAAGCGTGTGTGTACACATTAGAGGGTAAAGATCCATTTTTTCTCTCAAATGCTCTCAGATGCAAATCAAATGCTCTCTGGAAGGCATAAGACCTAAAAATTTAATTAGATTGAATTAGTTGATGCGCAAACAGTTCTGAGAACAGTTTTAGACTCACAGAACTAATTCAGTGTAATAGGCTCTGCTTCTGAAACTGTACTCAGAACTGTTTCCATTTGTAAATCTACCAAGTCTATTTCTAGAATTTGTCGTGCCCTAAGTGTCCTGTAATAGGCTCTAGGGCCCTGTGACCCTAAATATAGGATAAAGCGTTATGGACACTGAGTGAGTGAGTAGATGACCAGTATTCAAAAATTACATTGTAAAATATTTAGAAGACAAAATTCCACCATTTGAAACACCCTATGACCTCATCGTTGTATAAATCATTTCCTCAATGCGTAACCCTAGTTAACATAAGCACATTGGATACCTGTTGCTGCTCCTGTGGAAATTCCACACTACTGAAATGACATATTGACTATTTACTGAAACAAATACTGATACCATTACAAAATGTATACTACTGAATTTTGTAAAAATTGAAACTTAAATATGAAACTTGTGAATAAATTATTGGATTAATTTACAAGATATACAGAGAAATTAATCTGTTTACTAGCCTATGTAATAATAAGGATTAATAATAAGGATTGATTAAATAGATTATTTAATTAAATTAAAATATTACATTAAAGGAAAAATATTATTCATATTCCTACAGTATGGTAACACTGTCATATTAATATTATGTTGTCCTTGAAAATAATGACAATAAACATATACGTAAATCCCTTTTTCGAGCTCCATTTTGTCCCCCATTCCAGTGAGGCGCAAAGTCGACTGATGGGAGATTTTGTATGTTCACTTCCACTGAAGTGAAAACATTGTTCACTTGTGCCCCACACTGTCTCGAAGTACCCTTTAACCTAAACAGTTTTGCTCCCAGCAGTTTGGAATTGTCGTAAAATGGCTGAATATGACATGCAGTCCACTTCACAGGGAACTACTTGCTGATCGCAATGCAGCTACAGAGCTAGTGCATGGTTCATAAGCCATTTAATTGGAACTTAAAAACATATTGGTGTTTGCTTCTGATGTTCATGCTTAGCCAAACTGAAAGCTATAGTTGCATAATAAAATTAAATGCAATACATAGGCTACATGAAATAACAGCTTGCACTAAGCATACATGTGATGGCGGAATAAAACTTCTTGTTGCTGTAAAGACCCTTAGAAGAGAAAATTTTATTATGTACTGAAATAGAAATACACACTAGTGGGCCCAGATAGGGCTGTAGGATGTCTCCAGGGCCCAAGAAATCTGGATAAATGGTAACACCCCATTTCCTTATAAGTCCTTATAATTATTATATCGAAGCAATCTTAGTTTTGAGTTTAAAAGACCTACTGCAGAGCAACTGGCTAGTCTGCATGCCCACTAATAATTTAAGAAAATTTTAAAGTACCAATTCTGCACATTTTCTTTTCTATGTTTACATAAGTCTTTTTGGGTGAAGAGAGGTGCAGAGCCAGAGATGGAAAAGCCTAGTGATACCCATTGATCTTCAAAGATCCCAGTTGGAAGAATTACTATTCTTCATAACATATAATTATATAAGCCCAATCCTGACACACACCATAGTGACACTGTATTTTTCATACTGCATAAAAATGTGGTTTAGCCTTTTTTATTTTTTTTTTATTTTTTTTTAATCAACACTGAAAATTCTTGCTATGCCTTTATTTGTAAAATCCTTATAGGAAACTTAAATTTCTGGTTTGTCCCAGCTACACAGTACAACATTACTGCATCTTTCTCATGACTTGTTTGGTGCTCATAGTTAAAAATGAGGTTCAGACTGCTCATATATAAACTCTTTCTCCAGTATTGACTGTTTACTTAACAGAGTAAGCTACTGTGTGGCTGTCTTTTGTGTTTTGCCTATGAACAAATCAATTATATTGATCCCTTTGAAGTATCTTATCATAAATTTATGTCTGTGATAGCTTTTACCACATATGAATTAGGCATTTGGATCCTCACAGCTCCAGTTTTGCAGTTTAGATAAGCCTAAATTATTTGCCTGGATCGTTAGAACACATGGTTTGTATTGGCACCAACACAATAATTCCTATTATGCAGTTATCACATGATTGCAGTCATGAGATATTCCATGCTACAGAGCCGGCTGGCAAATCACGTGCACAATCTATTTATCAATGGCATCTGACACCCAAGATGCACTAATAAAGATCTGTGATCTGTAAGTCTTTGGATTATTGGGTATTTGTTATAATACATAAAATTTTTTATGTCATTTTTAAAGTTTGAGTTTTTCTCAAACTTATGGTTGCTATATTTTAAAAGAAAGTGAAAATTAATTAGCATCACATACAAACCTTGTTCACTGTCATTACCATTTATCCTTTACAGGGTTGCCGGAGACCTGGAGCCTTCCCAGGTAACTCAGGGCATGAGGTGGGTTACACCCTGGACAGGGACCCAATCCACTGAAGAGCACACAAGCACACAATTGCATACATTCACACACTATTGATGAAATTAGGCAATTTGGAAATGCCAACTATCCTATCCTGCATGTTCTTGGACTATAGGAGGAAATCCACCAAGCACAGAGAGATCATGCAAACTCCATGCAAGAATTAAATGCTCAACCTTCAAACCTCCTATACAAAAAGACATAGAGATCAGTTGGATAAATGTGCACTATACTAACTCTGTATTTTATTATTTACATTTTTTGTGGCATATTTTATTTTTTTCCCCTGCCAGTACTTACTGTACATGATAAACTTTCTGTTATTTCTTACCACATATATTGATTAAAGTTGCATATTAAAGCTATCGATAAGACACAATGCTACGTAATTGAAAAGAAGATTTGTGGGAGATGAATTGAAGAAGACGGCAAATAGGCTTGAGACTAGATTTAATTTTGTGGTGCTGGGAAAAGAAAATATATATACACATTTGCCACTTCCTTACTTAGTGCAGTGAATTAATAAAGTAATTTCATAGTATATAGTAAATAACATAGTAATTAAAAAAGGAAAACTGGAGCATGCATCAGTTCAGTTGTATTTTGTTCATAACATATTTAAGGGCAGATTTAATAATTGTGGTACACGGGATTTGTTTTAAAATAAGCTAATTCACCAAAGCTGACTTTCATCTCTCTCTCTCATATTTTATATTGTACACATCTTTAGCAAGCCTGACAATACTTTTGGAGATGACTATTCTGCAGACCCTGGGTCTGTAACCCTATTCATAGTAATTTCACTTTATGTATATGCATCTTTTTAATGTGAACACACAAGCTGATTTCCTTTAAAGCATTTCTACACAAAGACAATTGATAACTGGTAGTGCAAACATAATATAAATTGAGATTATCTTAACTGGGTACGTGCTGTTTTTTTTAAAACTTAACATAAAAATGCAACAAAAAAAAAGTTTATTGCTTTTTGTTTTTACATAAGACAAGGCTAAATGTAACATATAATCGCCTTACTTATGAATTTACTTGTATAAATATAAAATTAAAGTTGTTGTTGTTGTTGTCGTCCTTGTCGTCGTGGTCAGGTGCCCGGATGTTCCCAGGGCACCAGGATTCTGTCCGTGCTGTTATTCAAACGAATGCGGCTCTCACGAATGCCTTCTCAACCAAACAAGCCAGGGCTCATACAAACCCTGAACACAAATTTCACAACCAATCATAATCGAGTCGTTCGCCACATCAGCCAATCAACGCGAGGTCATTGCAAGGTGCATAGCTACTTTCATCGCCGTACCTTTTCGTTACCTAGTTGGAGGTCCGAGTGCGCTAGTTATTGTTATCGGATATATTTTGTACATGGTAATTCTTTTCTAGGTTTGAAATAGGTTTAGGTGTAGTTTCGAACGCGACTTTAATTTGCTCAAAAACTAATTTTCTGCTGAAAGCCCGCTGAGACTGTGATGAGGAGAGAGAGCTCGGTGTCTCAGTCACTGTGTTTTTGTTGATGTTGGCGGCGGCGAAGCTGGGGACAGTCGCGATTTGACTATTTAGCAAAAAAAACAAAAGACGTGGAATAATAATAAAAAGAGCACTGGATATCGAAAATGGCACGGCGGTCGCAGTATATTTTCGCATTATTTTTCTTTCCTGCGGTATTTTGTTTGGATTTCAGCGGAACGAGGGTGTCGCGTAAGACGCACTCTCTTCACATGGATGTAGCGGGACAGACGAGCAGGTCCGCCGTGGAGTTTTCAGATTATGAGCATATGATAAAAAAGAGAAGCGCAGATGACAGCGGGGACACATGTAATAGTCTACAGGGATACAACGCCAAATTACACAGCAACACTCACAGTGTAAGTTTAAACCGGCTCTTCCAGTTACACCCCTGT
Organism: Clarias platycephalus; assembly: GCA_030068275.1. Lineage (NCBI taxonomy): Eukaryota > Metazoa > Chordata > Actinopteri > Siluriformes > Clariidae > Clarias > Clarias platycephalus. Next base: position 13,720,055 of record JAQQZT010000040.1, read on the forward strand.
CATTTAACATTTGCCTTTTGCCAGACTGTCCAGTCAGGCCATTTGACTTTCAATTATTGGGCGTTAATAATACAGGAATGTTTTAGTGCTCTGTTTTATTTCTCATTTATTTATTAGGTTTTATTATACGTCACTGAAATGTTAATATACTGTACTTTATGTGTTTAATAATCAGTATTCCTTAAAACAACATGCTATGCATGCACGCGCCCTCTTTCTTTTTTTTAATTAAACTTAATTAGTGCAACGGCCAAATCATCAACTGTCACTATTTGCTCCTTTCTCTCTTCCTCCACTACCGTGTATATTTATTTGCTCTTAGAGATTCCTTTCACATTGTTGTGTGTTAGATATTAACTCTAGACAACACTCTGTTTATGTTTCCGAACATTTCTGTCATTCTTAACTCATAACTGGAGAGAAGTGCGGTTGCCCTATTAACATGGTGATTAACATATGAGTAATAACTTTTACTAACTTAAACAGGACAGAACAATCACACCTTTTAAAGTGCTAAAATGCCAGATTCAATCAAGACCATCTTTAAGATTTCACTCAATCATTTAAGGATGACAGGCAAAAAAAAAAAAAAAAGCTTTAAAAAGATCAGAAAGCAAGCTGCAGGTTAATACAGGTAACTTTATTGAGTGTTTATCTAAACAGGAAGGTATGGGCTCCACCTGCTGTGAAGTTTTGCTTTTCGTCCAACCAGCAGGACAGCTCTTCGAACCTGCTCGACTAACTCCGAGCTCAAATATTAAAAGCATGAACGCCTCATCCACACTGATGAAAAATATTCTTAACACCCAGTTTGCATACGAGTTCGCAATTTGTTTCTCTTTCAGTTCAGCACTGGCTCGAGTGCTACCCAAATGTTAACGTTTAACTTCCATTGGCACTTTTATATGGTCAAAATGAGACAGCTGGAGTGACGTTTGATGAATTTAGAGAATTTAACTGCTGTGTGCAGAGACATTAGTAGAGAATATTTTAGTCTTGGGTACATGCGTTTAGACCAGGCATGGGCAAACTACGGCCCGGGGGCCACATGTGGCCCGTTAAATGTTTTGATTCGGCCCGCCAAACTTGAAAAAATTTAATAAATTAACCTCGTTAAGTAATGCTTTTCTTCATTTTCATTGGAAATTAAAGCACATGTTTTCTCCAAATCCCAAGATGTATATTTTTCCCCCAATGAGGTGATGTTACCAAAGATCTGCTCCTGTTCCGGCCCCTTTGTCAAATGTTAGAACTCAATGTGGCCCACGAATCAAAAAGTTTGCCCACCCCTGGTTTAGACCTTTAAACTGTAGAATTATGTGCTCTTCTTTTTTGTTTAATGGCGGTTGGAATCCAGTAGGTTGCATTATCTCCACCTGTAGGTCTCATTCTCTCTCATTTTTCCGGCCTCTTAGCCGATTTTTCAGTTCAGCCTTCCTTAAAAACGTCTAATGCTTCCTTCACTGATCTTATCTTGTCATTATGTTTTTACTCATAAGGAGTATAAATCTTGGTATGCCTTTAGTTATTGTTAAGAATGTTAAGCATTGGGTGAATGTTATAATCCGCAGTTATATCTAACATTTGAATAATTAAGCTAAAAATTCCTTAATTTGTGTGGTATCCTCAAGGTTACATCATTTCGGTGTACTCTTGAGCATACTACCCCTGTGACAAGGAACAGTACAGTTTGGAACCATTATTTCTGGGAGTGCAGGGTTTGAGCTTGATAGTATTCATAGGCCTCTGACCTAATTGCACAAGCATGAGGATGTGTTAAATGGAGACTATGAAGCACTTTGTAAGTCACTCTGCTAAAAGCTGTAAATGTAAAATAGTTATGAATATGAATAACATCAATTATATTACTTGTAGACTTGTCCAATTGGTGCTGAAAATATAGTTAAACTATGATCATGTTCACTGGTGCCAAGTGCATGATACAGTATATTGCACTGCCATTTAGCACTTATCATTGCCCTATAAAGGTACATTATTTTTTTTATTCTGTTATTTCCTGAATTAGTGTATTGTTAACACATTATGTCCCACTTGCAGAACACATTTAATGATCTCAGTGGATCAGTGGCTCTGGCCTGGATAGGAGATGGAACAGGGGTGAGTGTATAAGCCTTCTGTTATTTCTAAGTTTTAAGCTTACTAATGATGTAAGGGATGTTCTGTGAAGTTATTCTTACAAAAGAATCCACTGATAATTGTCCTAGTGAGTTTGATGACTCATAACTTACCCTGAATAGACACAGTTCTAACACAACAACTACATTGTGGCGTCACTGGGCAAGTTTCTTTTAAATAGGCTGCGTTACTTCTTTTGTTCTTAGTAAGAAAAGCGAACTGTCAGTAAAATTAACGCTTTCACAGGCTGGTCATGAGTTTAGCAATGTGGTTAAGTTGCACACGAATCGCTTCCTCTTGGTTAATAACAGTTTGTCCTCCTTCATTGCTTGCTGAATGGACAAGTTTCCCCTACTTGATTGTCACTTAGGGTCAATTTGAACTCATATGTTGTGGATGGAAGTGTTTCAATTTTGTTAATTCTGTAGAAATTAGAATTAGAAAGACTTTATTGTCATTATATTGTACAAAATACAACAACATACTGTACATACAGCAGATATACTGAACAAAACACACGCACAATTAGAAACACAAAAACATACAGCACAAAACTATGCACTTAAATTATCTATAAAATCAATGAAATAAAATAAAAATAAGTTGGTTAGAAGTTCCACATTGACCATCTTATTGTAATTAGAATTCAAATATTTTGGTAATTGTGCCGATTAGTTTAAAACCATTACTGCTATAAATGTATAGAACCCTGGTAGCTTTATATAGACCTGGTGTCCTGGCACTTCCATCTCTAGCTACAATCATCAAATTATAGCTTTATTACGTTCCATTCTTCTGGACTCCTGTTTTTCTGGAAGATCATAAGACTTGTATTATTGTTTTCCTGTGGTATGGAGATTTAAAGGCTTTCTACATGGCAGTTCAAATTAAGTTCTCTCAATTTTCCTTCTTTCCAGGTTGTGTTGGCCTTGACAACATTTCAGATGCCCATTTTCTTGCTACGATTTGGCCAGTCCAGACTTTACAGGAGGTGAGCTAGTGTACATGTTAATATGGCCAGATTTCTTATTTACCTATGTTTCTTCATGTTTTTTTTTTTTTCACGTTTTCGATTAATGTTAAATTTCTTTTCAACATCTACATGTCCGTGCCTCTCTATCTTTATCTCCATCAGCGAGGACTATGGAAAGACATTCCAGGATGTCACAGAACTTATTAACAACACATTTATCAGTACTGAGTTTGGGATTGCCATTGGCCCTGAGAATTCTGGGAAGGTGAGAGGTGGTTCTAGTAATGTCCAGGATTTTGTAACTGACCTTTTTCTTTGATACCAACTTTTATTTTTTATTTTTGTACAAAAACTGATTTCTTTTAGTAAGTATTAAAAATGTATCGATACCAACATTCCCTCAAATATTAATTTCTTCTGCCACTAAACACTATTTCCTGTCAAAATCTAACTATTGCATGTTATACAGTAAGTAAATAGTAATATGCTTAAATGTTAGCACAAACCACACCATGAAAGCGTTTAATGTTATTTATTTTTTTAAAAGTTTTTTTTAAATAAAATATTTAAATTCTACCTTTATTTATAGGTGATTCTTACAGGAGATGTGTCTGGAAGCAGTGGATCCAGGATCTTCCTGTCCACTAACTTTGGAAACAGTTTTAATTCATTGGACCTGCCTTTCAACCCTCGCATACAGATTATGTATAACCCCGAAAATTCTAATGTCCTTGTGGCCATCAGTATGAAGGTCAGAGAGAGAATCGTGTCCCTAATTTTTTACTTACAATCTAAATCACTCCTGTTCACACACACATGGTTTTATCCACACAACTACAACTAAACCCCTCTTGGTTTTATCATCACATGTACTGTATGTTTTTCTCCCTGGGATTGTTGTTGTACTTCTGGTTTTTCATGTTCCCCTCCATTCTTTCCTACCTCCCTCTCCAGAGCAGCCCGAAGAATTCTTTGAATGCTTCATTATTAGATTTGCTACAGAGCTAGTGCATACTCTGCCCAGGTTTTGGGGTGTGTCCTTTAAAACACCATAGCACCAGTAACATGCTTGACCTACATTTCCAGTTTCCAAAGCTTTTTTTTCTCTAGTTGAGTTTTGTTGTCTTGTTAATTTCAATAAAGAGAAAACGCCAGGCTAGTAATAGAATGAAGGAATATTTATAAGGTGTAAACATAAATGATAAGAAAAACGAATGCGTCTCTTGAATGTTCTACAACTACATACAACTATAATCTGTTAAGATGCATTAAATGTTGTTTAATTATTTAGTTGAAAATAGCACTCTCTGTGGAATAGGAAGAATAAAACATTGACTGTTACTGTAAAACAATCCTGATTAGGCAACGTTATTTGTCAAATATGATCATTTTATCATTTTGTTCTGGATTATTTTCCTTATAAGAGCTCAGCGTGCGGTATTTTTCCTTGCTTATTCAGCACCTACTAGAACGGATACAGTAATACAGTATTGTAGTCTTTGTGAACGTTTCTTGATTACAGTGGAAGTCTTTTCATCTTGTTTTTTTTTTTTTTTTGCTCTTTTAGAACGAACTCTGGATTTCAGAGGATTTTGCTGTGACATGGCAGAAAATCTACGAGACTGTGTGTGTGGTTAAATGGTAAGAGCCTTTGAGCCATTGCAAACTTGATCCTGGCTAGCCCTGACTTCAGTTTCATGAATAATCACTCTAATATAGCTCTTGTAGCACACGGGCGATGAGCTCTATGCTAAGTCATCAACCTATGCTACAACTTTGATGAAACTGTCTCTAAGGAACAGTTTAAGGAAATAGCATTTCTTTTCTTCTCTTGAAATACATTTTTATTTTGAAATAAATGTTTTGTACTTGTACTGTACTTGCAGGACAATGATATGAAGCAGGATACACATCAATCCTCGTAAAGAATGTGTGGCAAAGTTAATGTTTGACCACAGTGTGCTGCTTACTTTGTTATTAACTGCTTGCTTTGTTTTACTTGTGTATCAAGAAAGGGCCAATAGTAGGGCTGTTTATATTAGATTTTTTTCAGTATGTTTGCCTCTGCAGTGAAAATATTCTGCTATCCTGTCACCAGTGCAAACTCCACATCCTGATAGACGTGTCCTTGCCTAAGAACAGCTTGTTAAATAGGTCAGGATCCGGTAATCAGCTCTGCCAATCCAAGACTCAAAGCTTCAGCGCTAAGGAAACTTTTGAAAAGCGTATTTGACACCCAGGTGTGTGAGAAGGCTCGAGTAACCTTCCTGCATTTCAGCGATGGGATGTCAGACTGAGTTCTTATTAGATCTGCAGAGCTACATTATGTGTGAGGAACTCTATTAGTCAAAATTTAGCTGTAAATCATCTGTGAGAGCATTTACACAAATAAATGATGTACTATCTAAAAATACCAGTTAGTTTAGTTTCATGTCATGAAAACATGGAAAAGTTTGCTCTTGAGTTTCAGTACTTTTATATAGAAATAGACACACTAATGTAAACCTCTAATAAGGTAATTGGTACTTTATTTATTTCAGGTGCCCTCAAGCATTGAAAGTTTCTTTTAATCTTGTTTTCATATGAATGACACGACAAGGAAAAAAATCCAAAATATATGGCTAAGTGGAAGATTTTATCACATGCCATGTTTAATGTAAGGGTGGTTGTTTTTTTATCCACATCCAGACATGGGTATATATATATGTCTGTGAATATGGCGTGAATTTTTTGTGTGGTTCGATTACCCACAACTTTATGTAAAGTAATAAATGACACCTAGTTATGTCCAAAAGATCGTGTTCCTGTAATCTGTGATGTCGTCACACAAGAGCAAAGCTGGAATTAATAGTTAACTATACTAAGTAAACCTGCCTGCAATTAATAATTTAGTAATTTTAAAATAACTCCTAACTAGCCTCTGAATCCATTATTTATGGTTGTAGTCTATGATTTCTCCCTCCAAGAAGAGCAGAGAATTTACTTACTATTTCTTTCGAAACACAGACATTATTCCAGCAACCAAATTCACATCATTTGTTTATATTAAAATAAAGCCATACCACCTGGTGGAAGGTGAGGTTACTACACATCTTTAACATTGGGGATTTCGGGTGTGTGTTTGCAGGGGAGAAGACAACACACTCTTCTTCACCACCAACCTGAACGGATCCTGCTGTGAGTAACATTTATTGTAGCCCGTGGTGGCGCAGGAAGAAAGTGTGCGAAATTGTTTCAGTGTGGATGGCTATAAGTTATTGCTCTATGAAGGAGTATCTAAAAGCTTAATTTCCTTTCCCAGGTGCTGGCCATAAAGATCCTATCCCTAATAGGATTACGTTATTGGATCTTGAATCATAGAATTTGCAGCATGCAAAAATAAAGCATCATTTCAGAGTCCAGTTTAATCCCAATCAGTATTAATCATCTTTTTCCTGAATGATTAACTTTTGATTTATGAGACCATCCATATGTGATCCAAATCGAATAAATGTTTTTATAGTTTTTTATATACTGTTTAACGATCGCTGAACATGCAAGTATGTGGATTTTAAGAAATGCAAGTGATGACATCTAGTTGTAAAATGACAGAGATTTCTGTTTAGACCTTAACAGTGGTGACCAAAAGTATTTAGACAACATATGTTATGTATTATTTCTCCCTCTGCGCAGAACAGGCGATTTCACTCATTAGTTCTAACCTGTGGGTGTTTGCATGTCCTCACCATGTTTGGTGGGTTTCCTCAGAGCACTCCGGTTTCCTTCCAAAGTCCAAAGGCATGCAGCGTATGGTTAAGGAAATTAGGGTTAATTTCTGTACATGATGTTCAGGCAGCGATCAAGCAGATGTCTTTTTGACTCTGTGCCTATCTGGATCCCGAAGGTTTCGAAGTATAAAAGACCTTATATTCTTATCTTGTCTTTATTTTTAAAAAATTTAGAATTTCCTTAAAACATTGAATTTAACCTTTGTCTTAAGACTTTTTGCCACCCCTGTAGACATAATTAAAATGATTATATCATCACAGATAAAATTCCAGCTTAAATACATTTAAGCACAGAGGAAGATGGTAAAATTACCATACCATGAGACAGGAGGTTAAGACTCTAATTTCCTGATCAGAAGGTCAGGAGAGCAACCCCCAAGCTCACCAAGCTGCCACAGTTGGGCATATCTTCCAGGCCCTTAGCCCTATATACTCCACGGGAGCCATGACATAACTGATCCCAACTTCATAACAAACTGGGATGTGCGTAGAAAAGAATTTCCATGTGCTGTGAAGTGTATGTGGCAAATAAAGGGTGCTGCTTTTTCTTCATACTGCTGGAAGTAAAATCATGGTAGTATCCATAAACATAGAAGGAATTACCCTCAACTTAAATACCCCCAAATGAGTAGGGCTAATTTGTGCATTCATGTTACTTGGCCACATTGCACTTAATTAATATTTAATTGCTGTCTGTATTTAATGTCTGTAGTATACTTGCCTCAGGAGTCACAGTGTTATGTCACAGTGCATGCAGGTTTACAGCATGTTTTTAAGCATTTAATGAAATTTAAACTATTTTATTGATGTATAAAATGTATTATATATTTTATAATTTTTTTCTCTTTTTTTTTTAGTTGACAGGGGAGAGCTTGTCCTGATAAAATCAGTAGACAATGGCAAAACATTTAAGACAATCGCTGAAAAGATCTACTCCTTTGGGATTGGGGGCCGTTTCCTCTTCGCCTCCGTCATGACTGGATCAGTAAGTGTTGCACTATATAAAGATGTTGTATGTGACCGGTTGCCAATAAGCCACCTGCATATGCACAAGTTATATTGTTCGGAGCTGTGTAATCTGTATGTGGCTGTGTATGAGCTCATGGACTGGACCTAATAGCACATGTCTCACTTAGGGAATGATGCGAATGATCCATGTGTCAACAGACCAGGGTGAGGAATGGAACATAGCTCAGCTTCCTCCTGTAGGCCATGAACAGTTCTACTCTATACTCGCAGCCAATGATGAAATGGTCTTTATGCATGTGGATGAACCTGGGGGTAAGATTTTGTTAATTTCTAGACAAATTACCTATTAAACAGGGACATGCCCATATCTGTAATACATTCTTTATGCAAATGCTCAGTCTGTTGTTACAAAATAGCATAATAAATAAGTACTCTTCTAGTGCAACATTGTTTAAATTTATTTATCTGTTTTCATTTTACTAACTAATGAGTGCAGGTCACTTTGTCCAATCACAGAGCACTAAGCATTTGACTTTGTAAGGACCTTAATATGGGGAAAATTATCTCGGAGCAAGGCTAATATGATTTAGTGTTATTAAAGCTTATATATTATCTGTTTTTCCTCAGACTCTGGTTTTGGTACCATTTATGTGTCTGACGACAGGGGCATGGTGTACTCCAAATCTCTGGAGCGTCACCTTTACACGGCTACAGGAGGTGACAACGACTTCACAAATGTCACGTCACTCAGAGGAGTATTCATGACCAGTGTGCTAGCTGAAGGTATGACTGTCTTATTTATACCTGATGATGGACTAATATATGTTGGATTACGTTTTTTTCATAGCATAATTAGGCATAACTAGTACTAACTAGTCTGCCGATTGATCGCATCCCCTCTTTCTCTTATAGACAACTCTGTGCAGACAGTGGTAACGTATGATCAGGGAGGAGAATGGGTTCCCTTAACGAAACCAGAGAACAGCCCATGTGATTCCACAGCTAAAGATAAAAATAAGGTGAGGGCCAATGAAAGACAGATTCATCACTGAACAGCACTTTATAATGTCATAGGAATACGCAGAAAGCTATAAAAAAAATATATTTTTTAAAGTGTAAGCTTTTAAAATGTTGTCCTCTCTGGTAGAAAAAGAAATTATAGCAAGTGTTAAAATCTTTCATAACACGGGTTGTATTGCATGCTTCCTTCACCATGTTTTTGAATCACACATTTGCAAGTCTTCACGTTCAGATTAAATTCAGGGCTGTGTTAGAACCCGGGACTGAAACAAACAATAAGTAGAATACTGAAGTAGTAATAACAACAACCAGTTTTGTAGTGACTTCTTTATTATAGTAGTGTGCAGCCCAAGTGTTTCAAGTGTGACTCATGATTTTTTCCTCATAATTGATAACTTTTAAAATTTGCTAGCTAGTGTCTAACAGGACAGTGAGTGACTTTGTATTTCAAACAATATACATTCGGCCACAAGGATAAACTGGATGATTACCCTCTATCATTCTCAACAAATCTGGGCACAAGTAACTGCCTTGACTAAGTTAAAATGTTCCTCATGTAGTGTAGTATTGTATTTTATATCACTCTCTTACTTCCATTTGCTTTGTTTACTCTCCTCCTCTCTGTCCTGATTGGCTGTACTTCCTGGTAGTCAGATATAATTTGTGCCTGGTGTGCTTTTGTGGCATGATAACATTCGCCAAATCTGAGCTATCATGTGGCATATGCACAATTTTTGCAAGGTACAACCTGATACAGTTTCTCAGCAGCACAGGGACATGAAGTACTTTGTTATCCATCAACAAAAAATATTTAAATTCAACAATATTTTTATTGATTTTTAACAGGGATATAACAGGGTAAACATGCAATGTTTTAATACAGGTTT
>JAQQZT010000040.1:13750461-13765745 GCA_030068275.1 Clarias platycephalus
CATTTTAAAAATAATTTGCAAGTGTAAACACAGAACGTGGATAGATTGAAGAGCCGCAGACGAGCAGTGAAAGAGCCACAAGCGGCTCGCGAGCCGCGGGTTCGCCACCCCTGATCTAGAGTCTACTTCCAGCATGCCCCATGTCACAAAGCAAAGACTGTCTCAAACTGGTTTTATGACACAGCCATTGGAGAACACCAAACTCATTGTCAGGATCACTCACCAGATCTGAAACCAACAGTACACATAAGGGATGGAGAATCACTGCATTTGAAAAATTTACAAGAACTGTATGATGCAATCCTGCCAACGTGAAGCAGAAACTAAAATACATTTTTCCAACATCTTGTGGAATCCATGCCATTAATAATTAAGACTATTTTGAGAACAAAAGAAGACACTACCAAGTGATGGTGTAATGTTTCAGAGTGCACTTTAATTTGTACTTATTTATTGCACCCAAGACTATAATCTACTAGCTCACCCTTTCACCAGTGCAACACTAGGATCTGGAGTGACCTAGTTATATGGGCTTATTCACAGGCACAGGGTACAGTCACAGCTGTACAGCTGCAGACCGAAGCGCCAGTCGCTACAGCAGCCGGTCAGCAAGTGCAGACGCTCCAGGTAGTTGTGAAAACTCTGAGCTCGTAATCTTCACCTGTTGCATGCAGTTCGTGTCCGTGTCTCTGTGCAGCTGACCAGCATGCTTCCACACTGTGTGTAATTGACCAAGCTCCAGTTTCCATGGCTGTGTTTCTAATGCTGATACTGAAAACCTTTATCTTTTTTTCGTGCTGTGGCACTATTGGTCAGAAGTGGTTGATTTATTTTTTACTAATAAATGCCGTTATTTTTATAATGACATCTTTGGCTGTTCAAATAACAATAATAGCATTAGGATAAACATAATATATTATTTCGGTAAGAGCAGCTGATGCGACTTCTTTGGTGGATGCTTTAAAGCCTAACCCGATTAAGAAATGTTGAACGAAGAAAAATAAGAATTAATTGTGGATATTTGCCTTTCTTTTACATTTATAGAAGGAGTCTCCAGTGTAGCTGCTTTATAACAATCAGTTTTCCATTAGTGGAGAGTCTTGGGGGTGTTTGAGGTATAACATGACATTTTATCCTACTAGCTTCAGGATAGGGGGAAAACCGAAAAGAGGGTATGCAAGGAATGACAGTTCATAGTTAATAACACAAGTCGTAAGGGGGGCGATATTGTAGAACGTTGAAAAATTACTATATTCTGATGATCAGAATGATGAGCTGCAGGGTTTTAATGCATCACACCAGTTTGCCATTGATCATGTTCCTGTAATTGCATACTCTGTCGGATTTTATTGCTTACTTAAAAGGGCACTGCTGTTTTGAAGCACGTTTTTCTTGTGTTTAGTAAGTTTTTCATTTGGGTGTCATATGGATGTATTTTAAGTTCAGATGTATATCCAGAAAACGGACAAAAGCGAGGCCCTTCTCATCACCATTTTTCAATGTTTGCAGTGTGTTGCATGATGCTTCATCTGCTAAATCGACTGTTGTACTGATTCCATCTTTCGTCTGAATAGTTTTCTATCTATAATGTTAAAGCAAAGTTGTGTTGAAGTGAACTTTTAATGCATCATCTTCAGCATGTTCTAATGTTGCCCATGTTTGTACCAAACATGACAGTGCAGTCCTTTTTATTTAATATTTAATAGCCACTCGTGCCCCTTTTTTGCTTTAAACTAGTGCATCACCATCATCTTTACATTTACCTAGATTACTAACTTAGTTGATGTGGTATGATAAATTAATGCTTCCCAAGATGGTTCCTGGAGAACTGTGTGTTGCTTCATTTGTCAAGTGAGATGCACTTAAACATGTGTTTTTGTCTAATGCATGCAGAGGTCTTGTCTCATTTACTCTTGACATTATTTGCAGCACTACGGCAAACTAACTCTGTGGCTTGTGTCCGTGTGTAGGTCCAAGGCCAACCGCTTATGGTGCAGGTGAGTGGAGGTCAGCTGATCACCTCCTCAGGTCAGCCCATCATGGTACAGGCCATGTCTGGAGGCCAGGGCCAGACTATTATGCAGGTGCCTGTCTCTGGAGCTCAGGGTTTGCAGCAGGTAAGATTTCATAAGAAATAATGTGTACTAGCTATAATGCGTACCAATAGCTATAATGACTATCTTGAGTCTGGGTATTTGTATGCCAGAATACGTCTGTTATAACAATGTACAGAGTTGGTTTTCTTAACATGGTTGGGTTCTCGTTGGTGCTCAGATCCAGTTGGTGCAGCCAGGACAGATCCAGCTGCAGGGAGGGCAGACGCTACAGCTGCAGGGGCAGCAGGGTCAGGCCCAACAGATCATCATTCAACAGCCCCAGACTGCCATTACTGCAGGACAGAATCAGGTCAGACACTCACTCAATCTCTCGCTTTCTCTTTATACCGTTCAGTGTCACAGTTTAACAACCTTGTGTGTTAATAGGGCCAGCAGATTACAGTTCAGGGCCAGCAGGTTGCTCAGACTGCTGAAGGCCAGACCATAGTGTACCAGCCAGTGAATGCAGATGGCACTGTGCTTCAACAGGGTATGATCTCTCTCTCTCTCTCTCTCTCTCTCTGTGTGTGTGTTTTAATTGTTGGAGTCACTTGAATTTCATTTAATGACTGTTAATCTTTGTAAAGCAGACAAAATTAAGTGAGATCTAAAATGTTAATAAGCCTGTGGCAGTTTGCTCTTCAAATTGTTTTCCTTAGACTGCTTAAAAAGTCCCATCTGGCCTGGAATATAAAATTAGTCTGTTGGCTCAATCATTAATTTGAACAAAGATTTTATTTATTCCTGATCTTATTTGTCTATTTCTTGTAGCCTCTAGTTTTGTGAAATTTTCATGCTGCACCTTTATTGTATTAGCAAAACTACCTGGGTAATAAAGCCTGTGATTAACCTTGTGTTGCTCAGTTTAAATCTGATCGTTTCAAAGAATGATCATGGTTTGAGAAATTGTAAACAAACACACAGTGTGTATAAAATAGGGCAAGACCTTGTGTGTGAGTAGTAGTATGTTTGTACCTGGTAGTTAATAAATCTATTAAAATACTAAAGCCCTAATTATTATTCCCTGGTTGAAGTTTAGGTGCTGCGTTGCTGCATCAAGATAATGAATTTAAATTGGAGATTAATACTTTGACTTCTAACATTGGTGTCTCTGTAATTTCCCAGGAATGATCACAATCCCAGCAGGCACTCTGTCTGGCACTCAGATTGTACAGGCAGCAGGGGGCGCCAATACATCTACCACCAACAGTGGGCAAGGCACTGTCACGGTCACACTGCCAGTGTCTGGCAATGTTGTTAGTACAGGAGGGATGGTCATGGTAAGTGCAGTGTCTTTTATTACTCACTAAAATGGTTTCATTTAATTCATTCACCCTTGCTCTAAAAGCTAATGTGTATTGTTAATAAGATTAGTAATATTAGTGGTAGATTCCATGAATTTATGGTAGGTTGGGATGTTTCATTTGCTATTCGTATGGATATCACAGAAGCTTTTTCATATTTTAACGTTAATGTATATAGTATATAAATATGAAATGAGTGGGGGAAATTGTGCCGAGCCACTCATAACAAATTACGTACACAGCTGATCTGTGGGTGGTGTTGCCACAAGGTGGTGCTTCATCAGTCCTTGCCAAAATACCAGAAAAATTCTGATTGCATTACATTAAAGTTTTTGACCCATTCGGGTCTGTGTTTCAGATGGTGCCTGGTGGAGGAGGCTCGGTCCCTACCATCCAACGAATCCCTTTACCTGGTGCTGAGATGCTGGAGGAGGAGCCACTCTACGTCAATGCCAAACAGTACCACCGCATCCTGAAAAGAAGACAGGCCCGAGCTAAACTGGAGGCCGAGGGCAAGATTCCGAAAGAGAGGAGGGTAAGTGACCGACATTAGCCTCAAAAGCTTGGCTAAGTGATGTAGTTTATTGAGTGCCATGGAGTTGCTATAATAGTGTCTATGTAGCTTCAATAGCTGTGGAGTTCACAAATGCCTAAATTCTCAGCTCCAAATGACAACCCAGGGCCCATTTAACCCAATTATTTCTCTTATTTCTGCAGAAATACCTACATGAGTCACGCCACAGGCATGCCATGCAGAGGAAGCGGGGCGATGGCGGCCGCTTCTTTTCACCCAAAGAGAAAGAAGAAATGGCTCTAGCCATGCAGGTGAGACCACAGGGACACGTCGGAGTCAAACAGGAGGACTTCCATAGAGCTACTGAAATCACAAGCCCACACTGGCTTCCCGAGCAAACTGCGCCTCTTGCTTAGCTGCTGTTCTCAGTTCTCGCTGGCTGCGGAGTGCTTCATTTCCCTTGCTCTCATATTGCCAAACTGTGTCCACCTTCATCCTTTTTGCTTAGCTGAAGCATTGCTTTTTCTAGGTCTTTCACAGGTGCTTTTGCGTGCTCCATCAGCATTTTCACAACGGACAGTTTGACTAAAAGCCAAAGATACTGAGCTAAAGTTGGCAGAGCGTTGCATTTTTGTACATACGGGTGAAAATAGGATTCTAGTCAGCTCTGTAGCAGCCAAGGGCACACAGTACACTTTATTAAAACACATTTTTTTGTGTGAGCTTTTAAATATAGTGTACAGTTACAAAGTAATGATGCTAATGTTCATGTAGGAAAAAGCATGTATGAACAGTTTGCATTGATGTTAAACAAAACTTGGATGTCAGTTATGTTGCTTAGGGTGTAAAAAAGAATTTTGCATTAAGAATGCTTAATGGGATGTTTTGTATTAAAGCATCTGGTATTATGTTATCTTTTGTAAAATAAACAGTTAAATAAGGAGCACAGTGAGAGAATTTGATAACACAATGTCACAATGCTGTGACTGTCCTGTGTGTTTGATGTGTTCATCACACTGCATTATTCTGTTAGTTTTGTGTTCATTTCCCTGCCTGTGTTTTTTTTTTTTTTGTCTTTTGTTTTGTAATTCTTACACCCTGTTTCCTTGTTTGCCATGTGTTACGATTTTATTCTTTTGAATAAATTACCCAGAACAGAAAAATGGGTGTGCTCCTAAGACTTTATTGGCCTCACATAAAGCGTTTTTTTTTCTTTGCGCTGTTCCATTGTCTTGTTTCCTGTTATACCTTTTAAGTGTTTTATTATTATTATCATATTGATTGACTTGTCAACCACAAAACATAGAAATTTTTATTTGATTCAACTCCATATATAATCTAAAACTTTTACAAAATCTCAGGAAAGGATTTTTCGGAAAATGAAGGGTAATTGTGTGCTAACTCATTTCTTACTTAGGTGTGTGTTGACATGTTTATCGTGAGCATCAAGTGTTTTTATGAGCTGTATGTGCAATAATATATGGAACTGCTTACACAACCCTCCTTCCTTGTTTGTAGGCGCACCAGGAGCAGAATCGGGCAACAGAAGAGACAGTGGGCCAGATAATACGGGTATCGTAGCAGCAAACAGCATCTAAAACCCGAGGACACCACTTGCAACTGTAGATCAACAAGGCAACAATACCGTGTGTGTCTCCTTGCTCCTTAAGCCATCAACACTAGTGACAAGCTTAAAGAACATTGTTGTTTAAAGCATAGTAAAGATGATTTCCTTCTCTTAAGGTGTGAAGTGAAGATAAGTTAATTTCTTTATACATTGTAGTGAATAAGTGTTATTTTACAGTAGTTTTACAATTTCATCTGGTGTTTTTTCTTAATTTTAAATTTATGGGTGTGAGTCTAATGTATTTAGTGCATTTTTGTATTTTTTTCATATTTAAAGTTTGGTGCCAGGTTATGTTTATCTTGTATTAACTGAGAAATGCTGTAATTGTGATCCCTTTTTTTCTCAGTGGGCCAAACGTTTCTTTTTTTTTTGTAGCAAATTGGTTTCCTTGTTTGATTCCAATTTCTAGGGCTAACCGCCTTGTAAATTATTGTTTGTAATGTGAAAACTTGCATATTTTGATATTACCAGGATTTGTAATCAAAGAAAAGCCTTTTGTAGTTGCTGTTAGCCAGAAAGCCTGAACACCATGTCTTCCTTTTCACTAAGAAAAGACCTTATTATGCCACACAAATGTATTATGTTCTTTTAAAGAATAATTTTAAACACTAAAATCTTTTTAGTATTGAATTTTTGATTAAATCGTGAAGTGGCACATCTGCACATTTTGTGTAATCATTTTTTCCCTCTTCTCTCAGCATTTGCACTGTTGGAAGCTGTAAATAATCTTAATTCCTAAAAGTTGAGTTCTGTCCTTTAATCTGTTTAGCTCTGTGGACCAAAGAGAGACTTAAGTTCACTAATTTGTGCACTGGTTTCTTCCCTCTGATTTCTTTGTCCGCAGAAAGCTTTTCATATCTCAATTTATTTTTAATGTCTTATGTTTGAGCTTCTCTGTGTTAAATAGTTTATTATTGGAATGTTTTTCATCTTAAATTTTCAAACTAGGTAAAGTTTTGGAGTAAATAGCATTATGTGAGATATTGTAAATCCATGCAGCATATGATTTGAGTAAAACATTTACGTTTCAGCTGCAAGACTTGATTCTAACTGGGTGTGTTCTATTTGTATGCCATTAAAACAAATGAGTGTTGACTTTAGATAGAACTGGTATGATACAGTATGCAGCGATCAGTATCCGGCCAATGCAAAAATAAATGTGGCTCAGATATCAGAGAACAAAACAAATTTGATCTAATGTAATATGAAATACTTTTTCTATTGTTTGGCTTAATTTATAAGAATTTATAATTTCTAAGAAACACCCTCAAATCCAGTAATGCTGTAGTTATGGCAATTATAAAAGCTAATATTCTGGCAAATGTTAAGATTGATTTATTATTTCTTGCAATATAAAGGTTTGAAAAAACCCATATGCCATTATACATTGCATGGACAAAAGGCATTGATTATATTGCACAAGCCGTAATGCATTATTTGGATAACCCGGACAATAAGGTCATCAGTTGATTGTGTTATTGCCACATAATGTTGCTAAGATTATACCTGACCAAATTAAGCAACCCCAGATCATAACACAAAACACCCTGGATAGGGTGCTAATCCATTGCAGGGCACACACACTACAGGCCATTTGTAAAGGCCAATTAGTCGAATCTGGGACTGTGGGAGAAAAACCATGAAGCACAGGGAGAACACGCACACAGACCCAAGGCAGGAATCGAACCCTCAACCCTGAAGATGCAAGGCCACAGTACTAACCACTAAGCGTATGGTGGGTGAAGGACTGTTTACAGCTGCTGAAACATAAGTGGTAACAGAAAGTAACTTTTTTTTGCAGACGGTGCACAACATGTAGCCCAGTTAGTAAATTAACTTTCCTTTAATTAATTACATTTAATGAAAATAATTGCAATTGTAGGAAAATTTCGGCGTTAGAAATTTATTAAAAATAATTAACTTTGATAAGTTTTCTATCTAAGACGTGATTTGGACCGTACCAACAATATTCCCTTTCTTTATGCTTTTTGAGGCTGCGCTGTTTTTGGCCGGTTTGAAGCCTCACAGCCTGAACAGACTCTCATGCGCTGTGTCCTAAATGCTTATTTTTAAACCCGCTTGAGGAATCCAAGGGTCACAAGAGCGTCACGGTTTGTTGACGTCACCGGAGTGTACACTTTTTTCATAGGAGTGTAGGAAGCTATTTGAGACACGACGAAGCCTACTAGCGGCGGCGTTTTCGCTTGTGGTGTGAGGTAATGGAAAGCCACGCCCATCCCACGCGCTTCCTCTGCGTGCAGGTGCTTGGCTGCTTTGCCTTTAAGCCCCGCCCACATCTGATGCTGGCTGTCGCGAGCCGGACACTCGAACGCAATAATCTGTGATCAGGTCCGTTTGAGAAGCAAAAAATCACCTTGTGAATAAATAGATCTAACTGTGTGTGCACTGATATTTCGAGGATTTAACCGTTAGTTTTGCCATCCTACCTCGATTATTTTTTTTGTATAAGCTCGCCTTTCGCTTGAATCCCTCGAAGTGGTGCAGCGTTCGGTTTAGAGGACATCACGGAAGGTTACCGTATCCGAGTCGCGTAAGCGGAGAAACACCGGCGATCGCCTAAACCTTAGGAAGCGCAAACGGGTTTTTAGCGCGATTATTATCCCAGCATGACTGATTCCGGGGTGGACTCGAAGTCGGAGGTGAAGCAGGCCAGTAAAGAATTTAAGGAGAGCGAGAATGTGGCGGAGAAGTACTCTGCGCTGACTGTGTGCAAGAAGAGCGAGCCGAGCGCAGGCGAGCTGCCCGCCGCATTCACTGCGGTCAGCACTCACAAGAGCCTCAAGAAGGTAAGAGATGCTCCACCTCAGCCTGTTATTCCATAAACACTGCGTGTATTCATTCATAACACGGATATGGATGGTCAGATTCTCGGAAACAGCAGCTAAACCTGGAACATCCACGTTATTCATAGACAAGTTACTTACAGTCAGTGCAGATCAGCAAGAGCTTACCGAATCATGTACCACTATATCTACTATATCTGCTATACAACATACAGCCATACAAACTGTGTAAACCAGAGAACATCACAATTCAACTCACAATAATATTAAGTGTGTATTCTATGACGGATTAGAGCGCATACGGGTATATCCAGTATATTCATTACATTTTCTGACAAGTCAAGATGGAATCCAAAATTCATTGTCCATTAATGATTTCACAGAATTGTTTCATGTTATTCTAATGTCATTCCTTATTAATGATGCCTTACTCCAAGAAGTTCCCGAGAAGTGACTGCATACAGTAAATACTACACATTTACCTCCATAATTAGACTGTGGGCTGTGATGCACATCTTTGGGCTATGTTTATCAGCAAGGACACTTGTGTGAGTGCACTTGTATTACCACCTTTATTTTTGTAATTTCTGTATGCTCTCCATATAGTACAAAACATATGGATCTAAAAAAAAAAAAAAAATCACTGAATTTCACACACACAAAACACATATGGCGACACGGTAGTGGTTGTAGTGGTTTGACCTCCAAGGTCGAAGGTTCGATTCCTGGATCGGGTCTGTGTGCGTGGAGATTGCATGTTCTCCCCATGCTTGGTGGGTTTCCTCTGACATGCAGATTAGATTAATAGGCATTCTCAGATTGCCTGTAGGTTGTGTGTGTGTCTTTGTGTGCCCTGCGATGGATTGGCACCCACCCTGTCCATAGTGTACCCTGCCTCGTGCCCTCCTGGAATAGTCACACACAAATACATACAGAGTCAGCCAAAAAAATGTATACACGCTTCAGGAAAAGAAAAATAGTATGCTGTATATTATATTACTATAATAATCATATTATTATCATAATATTATTATATATCGATATATAGCGTATTTCAATAAATTTAGTATTGAAATTGTTTATAATATATTATATATTAAGTTTTGGCTGACTCTTTCCCTGTGCTCGGTGGGTTTCCTTCAGGTACTCCAGTTTCTTCCCAAAAACATGCAGATTAGGTTAACTGCATGGTGTTTCCAAATGGTCTGTAGTGTGTGTGTGTGTGTGTGTGTGTGTGTGTGTGTGTGTGTGTGTAAGCATGTGTCCTTCGATAGATTGGCACCCTGTTTATGGTGTACCCCACCTTGTACTCAAAGTCTCCAGGGATAGGCTCCAGGCCCTAACGACCCTGTATCAGAATAAGTGGTATAGAAGATTGAAGAATGAATAAATATACAGTATATATATATATATATATATATATATATATATATATATATATTAATATATGGCTGTCATTTTCAGTCCAGTCCTTGTTTCAGAAAAATGTTTTCTAAATGTTTTCACAGCGATCTATGAATGTATTTACATGTAGAGCACTTGCCAAACAACGCACTTATCCAGAGTGACATTTTTATCTCATTATACATCTGAGCAGTGGAGGGTAAAGGGCTGTGATCTTCTCCCCATGCTTGGTGGGTTTCTTGTCCACAGTTCAAAGACATGCAGATTAGGCTAATTGGTGTTCCTTAATTGCCCGTAGTTTGTAAATGAGTGTCTCCTGGGATAGTCTCCTGGGATAGGCTTCAGGCCCCCCACGACCCTGAATACAGGATTAAGCTGTATTGACAATGAGTGAGTGAGTGATGAATAAATGAGGGGAACATTGCACATGTTTGGGATGAACTGGAATACAGACACTTATGCTCTTGTGGCTGATCAAGTCACCTGGGAAGCCTTAACAGATTTAGCAAAATGGGGACTAAATCTTGAATAGGATGTTTAACAAGCACGTATGGGTATGATGGTTATGTGTCCACAAACATTTGGCCATATTTTGTATCCTTTCTTCTGTATTTTAGTTGATGGAGATAGAAAGATAGATGCAGTCGTATACACAGTAGAAAAATATTACCCTACAGTCATCTCATGAGTTTGATTACAGCATGAAAATTTATGCAACAAGTCCCCAGAAGGTGTGCGTGTGAGCAAGAGTATGTGTGTCCACACACACACACACACACACACACACACACACACACACACACACACACACACACACACATGCGTAGGCGAAGTAACTCCACTTCTCAGCCCACTCACTTCTCAGCTGGTTATACAACAGATCCAACAGCAGATTCCTGCTGCTCCTGCACTGCAGTCGGTGCCACATGTTTATAGACTGATTGGATTTATGCAT
The DNA here is from genome assembly GCA_030068275.1 of Clarias platycephalus. Taxonomy (NCBI): domain Eukaryota; kingdom Metazoa; phylum Chordata; class Actinopteri; order Siluriformes; family Clariidae; genus Clarias; species Clarias platycephalus. The sequence continues at coordinate 13,761,166 of JAQQZT010000040.1, forward strand.
ATTAACTAAAGATGGTACAAAAAGTCCTCCGAGAAGTGTGACCTCATATTACAAACAATGGCTGAACATTAATGAAATAATCAATCGTTACGTTTGTAAAGCGCGTCTCCGAGACACCTAAAGCCTCCTTTTCGTCCTTAGCGCCGGAATTACCTGGGAACAGTAATGGCGATTTTGTGCGATTATGTTTTGGCTTATTCATTCAGTGATTGAATTTTAAAATGGAACTAAAAATGACCATGTCATATAAACGTGCCATGTTTTTATTTCCAAGTTACTACAGGTTTATCAAATAACACCAAGTCCCAAGACTCCCTAGAGCTTCAGGCGAAAACCTTCCTCATCACCGTTCTGAAAATGACAGGGGCCTAAACAAAACATGCCCTGTTTCCTTTGCAAGCATTAGACCTGTTCTCTTAAATTACAGGAATTGTGGGAGATCATTTCTGTCTTAGTTTAAACAGTACTGTTGTGATTCGGATGACTTGAACTTCAAAAGGGAGCAGTTTTGGTAACAGAGAGAAAGAGAGAGAGAGAGAGAGAGAGAGATGATCTGAGCTGAGAAATACGACACACAGATTCACATGGGAACATTTTCCCTTAAACTTCTCAGACTGAGAGCTGGAATAAGGCCATAGTGCAGCTATACCTAATGAGATCTCATCGTTGACCTTGTGTTCTCCTTCTCCTCATTGTTTTACTCAGATATTCCAAAATCTGTCTGTTTTTTTTTTTTTGTTCAATCAGGCCTACCCTAATTTAGAGATATTAGATTAGATTTATCTTGTCCAGCTAATATGGAATGTCTTCTAGGGTTATTACGAGTTTTATTTGGTAACAAGAAAAAAAGTTCCTCATTTCCTCAAAAATGTTTTAACAGTAAATAATCTCCTTTAGTTTGTGGGCTAGATATGGGAAGCAGTGCATCTCTATTGAATACCCCTATTATGCTAGAGGCATTAGGTTTCAAACTTGCAAGCTTCTTTCAAAACATGAGGTTTAGAGGTTTACTGAGCTATTAGTGTTCTATTACATTATAGGGATTCATTTGAGATTGTTCAGGGCTCATTCAATTAATCCATGGAATGCCAGACCCCCTAAACAAAGAGAAGTCAAATATATTGAGCAGGTGTAAAAGGAAGGATGTGGCTTCTTATTCATTGCATATTTAACAGGGTGATTCTAATTATTTTAGTTATACTAGGCATACTTGAAAACACTACTTGGCAGGCAGACTGAGAGATGATCCATAAATACATTTGAAGAACAAAGGCTCAGGGATGTTGTATGATACTGAGGTAAGCTAATGGTGCAGGCAGAGAACTTGAGGCTGTCACAAGTTCTGGTGAACATAAAACAAGTTCTGGCTTGCCATGAGGCAGGCAGATACCGAAATAAACATGTCTTCTTCTCTTGGAGTTGGTGCATTAAAGGTCACAGGTTAATTTGGGGCCAAAGTACAGAGTTGGTGAAGCAAGCCAGTGGCCTGTGGAATTCAGATGCCAGGAGGTCAATGATTTCTCACGCACTTGTTAGTCAGGATCCACCATCACTGCTGATGGGGGAAAAAAAATAAAAATCAGCATGTGGCATGGAAATCATCTGTAGAGGAGTAGAAACTGGTAGCTGAGGGACACCTCTAACCTCTAACCAGCAGCACTCCATATATCTGAGCCAGGAGTGAATCGACTAGTAGCACAGGTTTAGATTTCAAGATGTGGAACTTCAATAGGGAAAACGGAAAAGATGGAATCAGTCACCAAAGAGTGTATTACACAACACCAAAGACCAGTAGGGGACTCTAATAGTGTTTTGGACCACTTTTAGGTTTGATGTCAGCACATGACTTTGCTTTGACAACCTTATGCAGCGTCAAAAAGGATTTCCATCTAGACTTGTATTGACTCTTGTGTTGATGAAGAGTGAGTCAAACCACTTGGTGAATTATTCTCCAGAACATCAGGTCAGAGCTCTGTGGTGGCCAATTCATCTGTGAAAAATATTCTTAATTCTCCCAGAACCACTCTTTCACAATCTGATGTGATAACCTGGTTAAACCCGTACTGTAGGATAAAACCCTTACTGTAAATGAGTGAATGATAAACTCTCATTTATTTGCTCAGCTTTATCTTGGTCAGCAGTTTCAGAAACAATTCTTGGGTGCAAGATGGAGAGAATTCACCTTGTATGCAACGCCAGTCCATCCCAAGGCGCCATATACACACAGTCATTCATACCTAGTAGCGTTTGCATATCCAATCTGCATGTTTCTGAACAGTGGGAAGAAACCAGAGAACCCATAGGAAGTCCAGTACAATGCTACCTACTGCATCATTGTCACCCATGATAAACCTTTAAATATCCATGCAAATATTAAGTGATTATTCAGTAAGTGGTTACGGTTTGAGAATTTCCTAGCGCCTTTGGTCTGTGTCCCTGGGTTGTTTTTAATTAGCTGAACCAGCATCTGTCTGACTGCCATTCATGACAGTTTCATTCAGCTCCTTTTTGCTTTGATGTATTTTAAGACGCAGCCGAGCCTGAATCCCTATGGGAAGATGCGCTTATAGTCTAGCATTAATGACTCTGATGCTATGGTGCCTTTTGCAGTCAGTTGCGTAAGAAAATGAAATGCCATGCAGGCCATGGTGTGGATAGTCTATGCAAATCACTAGATTAGACGGATTCATTCGATGTTGTGATTTCAACCCCCGTTAGCACTTGATATCCGAGTATTATCGTGCCAAACCTATACCACAAAACAATAACATGTTTTTGGTTGCCATGTGAAGATTTATGTATTTTTATATTCTGTAAACTATTTTGGTATCTACACTGTCCAAGTCCAAATCATGGGATTATGGGAAATGGCTCCAGGCCAGGACAGTAGCTTGTATTAACAAGGTCACATTAACTAAGTTGGGAGTATCTGCTCAGCATGACGTTGGTGCTCTGCAATGCTTAGCGGTCTGTCTTTACACCTTGGAGCCTGGGAATTTAAAACAAGACCACAGTGAGTCAGTCCTGATTTAATCAAAAAAAGTGTTATCTGCGTGTGTGTGTGTGTGTGTGTGTGTGTGTGTGTGTGTGTGTGTGTGTGTGTGTGTGTGTGAGTGACTCAAATGAAATGCTTTGCGAGCCACAAGGTTTATTTCTTCTCGATTCCTTTTTTATTAGCTGTTAAGCAGGAGAGACTCAAGGTGTAGTCTTGTAGCCCATAAGAACCCCTGGTGACGCAAACCCTTTAAATGTCCTGGAAAGTTCCTTATTTAGTGCCTAAGTGACATCTAATGAATGTCCTGGTGCAGTCATGTGACAATCTTTGAATTTGTGTACCTGTGACTGCCACAAACTGACATACCTGGAATTTGCATAGTGGAAGTGGACCAGAGTGGGGCGGGGTGGTATTCGAGGTCGGGGTTGGTTGTGGGACGGGAGGTGGGGGGTGTTACAGGGTGGAAGGTGAAACGAGGCAGGTGTTTCAGGAGTGGTATAAACTTGCCCCTGAATTCCCACAGATGCTATTTAGTGATGAGGATCCTTGTCCATCCTCAGGAACCACCCCCCCCCCTCCCCCCCGTGGGAATGTCGTATTTATATACAATGGTAAGACTATACTCGAGTCAGTACAGAAGTTAAACCTAGTGGCAGGGAACATGGCTGACTGTGACCAAACACAGGTATGTGTTCATATCTTGTGCTGCATCTGTACAAAAAAAGAAAATATGTTACTAGTTATTTAAGATAGGCATTATTATTTAGGCATTTATAATCAATTATTAGAAATTTTGATCCCGCTACTTGTTTAAGACCTTGATTAAGGCAGGACTGACTGAATCAGCTGAGCCTAATTAGATTGTCAGTTTCCTTAAAATTAGATTTCGACAGAGTTTTACAGTTCCTCGCTCAGGATGTTTTGTGGCAGATTTTATTAACGCTCAATAATAGTTCATTTACCAGTTGCCTGTTCCTTGTCAAGTACCACTGTTGTCTTAAGCTATTGTCTAAACTTAAACTTTTAAGTAAATAATAAATTTAATAAATAAATGAATAGATTTCCTTAAATAAACATCATTGTAATTTGATAACATTTATATTATCATATTTTCTTCATCGGTTTATCCTTCTTTACTTTAAGCACTGGAACATCTGACTTCTACCTGTAGGGAAAAAAATCCATAAAAAACACTAGGAAATATTAAGCCTTGAGCTGCATGTTGTGTCAACTTTGCACTGCAGTTTTGACTCACAACAGTTCTCTAGATTTCTCATGTTTTTACCCTAAAGCCTGAATCCAACATGGAACTAATACATTGCAATTTTCAGACATTTATTTATATTTTACTAATATTGTAGTCTCTTCTTCCTTCTCCCTGGGAAGCTAAAGGTTCACCTCTATTTGTTCGTGGCACTTAGATTTCATTCATTTCATTCATTCATCTTCTATACCGCTTTATCCTGTATTAGGGTCGCGGGGACCTGGAGCCTATCCCAGGAGACTTGGGGCACAAGGCAGGGTACACCCTGGACAGCGTGCCAATCCATCGCAGGGCACACACACACATACATACACACACTCA
>JAQQZT010000040.1:13775479-13795238 GCA_030068275.1 Clarias platycephalus
ACCAAATGTGCTGTGCTCTATTTTTGATTTCACCAATGCCTGATTAATCTTTATACTCTATTACAATGCAAATAAACAAATCTTAAAAAGCACGTAAATACAGATTTTTCTTAATTGTGGAGTCTATAAAAAATATGAACTCTAATTGTTGGATTTAATGATACTTGTATACAAATTGGTATGAAATTAGGTTTTATTTTTAAACAGGACAGCACAAATCAGCGTTGCTTATATTCTTATTCCATTTTCACTTGATTAATGCATTCAGCATCATAAAAGAACAGTAACTGAAACATTATGCCATGATGTAATAAAATCAAACAAGGCTAAGCTTCCAATAGTGTAATTCACAAGGGGGGTTTTAAGACTAGGGCTTTTTGCATTCTACTGTTAGATAGTTTTGATGTCAGAGGTATGTACTGTAGCTCTCTGTAGGGTGTTTTTTGTATCCTGCGTTCCCCATCAGGTGATACACCAAAACACTTTGAGTTCACTTTGAGTTTTGAGTTTGAGTTAGTGGTTTGGCGGAATCGTCTAGCTCCTGCTTACTGCTGAACCTAGTCATTGCTGGTTTTCTTGAGCTGCTATGGTAGAACACTAGTATGGTAGTGTGTAGTAACTTGTTTTTTGAATGCATCTTCTACTAAATTATACACAATTTCATATTGTTATTTCTTCAAAATGGTGTAAATGCATTATTGTAAACTATGTGGTTATGTTTATGCAAAGTAATACAGATCTAAAAGGTTTATACACCCCTGGTAAAATTGCATGTTTTTGTGATGTCCAAAATATACCAAAATAAATCATGACAGATCTTTGAAAAAAAAATAAAATAAAAGATTTATGAAAATCTTATGAAAAAGACAAACTAACTAATGAAGAGGTCAGTAATCTTGCTGGATTAGTGTGCACACCCTTTTGTAACTGGACAGTGCACAGAATTAACCAATCAAATTAGTGTAAAAAATAGTTATCTCCTACCTTTCAGGAACGAATGATTAATTACTCCAAAATAAAGATAAGCTGTTTCTGTAGGATTTTTTCTTAGCATTTTTTGGACTGCTAAAGCCTTTGTCAAAAGGCGGTAATTAGGAGAGGCACAAAAGGATTAGATTTATCAGGGAACACCATGAAGGCCATCACTGACAAGTGGAAAACGTGGAGTGCAATAGACCTAATGCAACAAAAAAAAGAATATCTGACAAGTACTGATCACTTTTATTTGGTATGGTGGCTAACAAAATAATTTTTTAAAAAATCAACAAAACCGACCAAAAAAAACTTTAAATGTAATAATTTTACCTCTGAGAAAGATAATGATCCAAAGTTACAATTCAAATCATGAAAGGATTGATTTCAGGGGACGAGGATGAAAAGTTTTGGAACGGGTCAGTTTGAGCTGGAATCTAAATCTTATTCAAATAGGATCCCTTTAGAATTTAAGACCCCTGTCGCATATCGCCACATGGTAGGTTTTCCCCTATATAATTTGGATTTGTTTTCTGCTTAAATTTTTTTGGTTGTTATATCTGACAGGATTTATCTTGGTTTAATTTTCTTTCCTTTACAAAACTTTCTACTTTAATAAGCATTTGTATACTTTTTCTATCCGCTGAAGTTTATCATAAACATAAATAAATCATGGATTTTTTCCCCTTCTCAGATGAGAAATATGAATATCTGTAATGAATAACTACCCTTATATATACAGTATATCTAACATGATGTCACCCTACAGCATGGATGGCTTTAAAGTCGTCAAGTTGAATGAAGTTGTGCGTCAGATGGACATGGTGATCACGTGCACAGGTAATCAACAGCTTGTGTGTTTTTCCATGTTGCTCCCCTGCAATGTTCAGTGCAGTTCTCTCTTGTGATTTGCACCTTTAATCAGAGCTCAATCATAGCACTCGACATCGTTGTTTCCAGCCTGTTAAGAGTGCATGCTGACTGCAGTGTTTGTTTGAATTGTCTAGGGTAAAGTAGTGTTTGTCCTCTACTTTGTAATGTCATGAGCTTCGGAAAGGTGAAGAAAGAGTGAGTGCTGTTTGGACTAGGAGAATATTTGCTTTAAATGTGTAGGCTGCATGAGACAGGGAGCAGTTTATGTTCATAATATAGTGTGCACTTCCATGCGTCACCTGTTCAGAAAATCTTAATGTCCTTAATTTCAGCTAGAGTTGACACAATAATTAATTGTTTTTAAGTAACCAATGGTTTTAAAAAAAAAATGCTGCTAATGTAAGTTAGTATTCCACTGTTTTGATCACATTTGTGCCCTCACCTCCAAGAAGCGCCATTATTTGATTAGTGGTCAAAAGTGGGAACTGCAACAAAGGAAAGTGCTAATGTAAGCCCACTGGGGCATTAATTATGCTGCCCTATGTTCCTGGAAGAGTCACAGACAGACAAACAGAGAGACAGCTGCTGACATGGTTGCAATTTTTAAGCCAGGTCTAGTTTACAAAAACATCCACCAGGATCTTGTTGATAAGCACTTTTTTTTTTAAATTCAACGATGTAACCAACAAAGGTACATTAAAAACTGTATGCTGAATTACATTCTGCTATCGATGACATATTCTGAGGTTACTGTCAAAATTTACAAGGTAGCATCCTATGACATAAGTCAACTCTGATAGCATAGCATCTCAGCTTAATGTAGTTTGAGACTATATTGTTATTAATGTTACCGTCACTGTTGCTTGTATATACACAAAGTACAGTATTACAGTTTTGTTTCCTCAGCGAAGTTCACGAAAGGTGATTACGTTCGTTTCTGCAGGAAATAAAAACGTGGTAACCCGAGAGCAGCTGGATCGCATGAAGAACGGCTGCATTGTGTGTAATATGGGGCACTCGAACACAGAGATTGATGTGGTGAGTTAAAGTGAAGCTGTTATATCACATTAGCAACCTACACCCATCCACATGTCTTTTTGTACTTTTTATACCGGGTATAAAAACAAACCCACCCTATGCCTGTTGTGTTTGCCTGAGTAATTCAGAACAATATGCAGCAAGGCTCTTCCCAAGTTAATCCTGTTGTTCATAGTGTGTGGGTGAAATATGCATCAAGAGCTAAGTAAGTGTGAGAATGTGGGACTTTAGTTCAACAGTCCGAAAGCCTCTTATCTGGTTGTTTTTTCGGTTCAACATTATAATAAGATGTATGAGTGCTTGTGTGTTATTACTTCCACATGTACATTTTTTGGGGGGCTTTAATGTGTTATACAAAAAGTATATATAAAAAAAAGTCGCTGAGTATTTGTGTATCAGCGGGCACACAAATCTTTGCTTTTAGAATAACAAAACCAAACGTACACAAAAAAAGCTTTTGGGGAGAGAGGTTAATGTTAGGGTTAGACTTAGATTTGAACAATGCTTTAATTATCTGCATTAACAGTGCAAATGAAAGATCTTCCCAGGGATACTAAGACAAGTGCGTGTGTGTGTGTGTGTGTGTGTGTGTGTGTGTGTGTGTGTGTGTGTGTGTGTGTGTGTGTGTGACTTGCTGATGTTGTCTATGTTCAGGCAAGTCTCAGGACACCAGAGTTGACGTGGGAGCGAGTGCGCTCTCAGGTGGACCATGTCATCTGGCCTGACGGGAAAAGGGTCATCCTGCTGGCAGAGGTGCATCATCATTTCTCTATTATCTTTCTGTAATGTACCGGAAATGTCAAGAAATGAAAGAAAGGGCTTATTATATTCTGTTTTCAGGGGAGGCTTTTGAACTTGAGCTGTTCCACCGTGCCCTCGTTTGTGCTTTCCATCACAGCCACGACGCAGGTTTCAAACTGACATTTTTTTATTGTATTATAGTAACAGCACATTACAATTAACAAGACTGATACAGTATTTTAAAAATGATATTTATGTGTGTTTTAGGCTCTTGCATTAATAGAGCTGTACAATGCACCAGAGGGCCGCTACAGACAGGATGTTTACCTGCTGCCCAAAAAGATGGGTAAAAAAGATTTACCCTTGCTATAATAGCAAATAGAAAAAAACTGTGACACAAATATGAAATAATGATGTGTCTGTGTGTTTCAGATGAATATGTGGCTAGTTTGCATCTGCCTAACTTTGATGCTCACCTTACGGAACTGTCAGATGAACAGGCCAAGTATATGGGCCTTAACAAGAATGGACCTTTTAAGCCAAACTACTACAGGTAACAGCATTAATCTCAGAATCCTATTAAGTTTAACATACTTACTGATGTTTACGTTCTTGGTAGAATTACTATAATTAAAATGTAATATTTGTCTCCCCCTATTGTTTTTATCCATAAAGTAAAACAGGAAGAATCAGGTACAATTTCTAGTTACTGTTACATAAAAGGCGGTTCGGTGGCATAGTGGTTAGCACTGTGGTCTCGCACCTCCAGGGTCAAAGGTTTGATTCCCGCCTCCGGGGCTCATGTGCCCCGCGATAGATTGGCACCCTGTCTAAGGTGTACCCTGAGTCACCGTGCCCAAAGTCTACGATGATACGCATCAGGCTTCCCATGACCCTGGACAGGATAAACAGCATAGAGAATGAATTCATAAATTAATGACATAAAAATCTGTCCAAGTGCATTCTTGCTCAAAATGTTTAGATAAGCAACTAAAATCTTAATGCTAACCTCTAATAATTAATTAGTAAAGTAGTGTGTTTCATAGTAGTGCTTTGCATTACATTTTGACTAGTGCCATCGGTCCTGAAGAGTTGAGAAACATCAGTTTAGAATTGATTGTACTGTGAATATGTGATGTAAACTTCTTTCTCAGTACAGTCTATGGAAAGTCTTCCATCTGATCTGCTGATCTTGAGCATTTATTTATTGAGTGAAACAAGCCACAGCAGAAGATCTACTACAGAAACTGAGAGGCTTCATGTTTCGAAAAATAGAGTAGCTGTTACAGTTTTCATCATGCATTTATCAGCTCTGGAACAGGAATCTTTTTCTAGGTTAACTCGAGAAATATAATGCAGGATGAGCATCCAAACCTGCCTAACATAACTTTAAAGTTTTGTATTTATTATATCAGAAGAAAAAGTAGGTCAAATCACATAAAGCACAATACAACAGTAATAATAATAATAATAATAATAATAATAATAATGTCTTTACATTTGCAGATATTAGTTTGTATGAGTGACAAAGACCTTCATCCGGGATGAAGAGACCTGCATTATTCAACGAGCCAAGAGATTTATTTTCTATTCACTGTCCATTTCTAAAAGAAAAACGGAACCTTGATTTTAAGTGAATGTTATTATAGTGTCCTTAGACACCCAATAATTGATTGTCATACCTATTATAGCTATACCCATAATTATAGTCTTCTAGCACTTCATTAGAGTAACTTATTCTGTATTGATTTGTTATATTTAAATCATATTATAAGAGGACCATGTCTTTTAAACTGTGCCATGTATGGGTGGTGGTGGTGGTGGTGGTGGTGAAGAGATCTTGGGAACATGTAATGTCAATAATCCTATTTTTCACTTTGTTGTCATTTTAGTTCTTATATTATATGTGTTGTATGTATAATCCTTATGCTAATGGAAAACCAAACCCAAAAAAGTCCAGACACTGAATTGTAAACCAATAATGATCTCATAATTATTACTTCTCCCCCTGACAAAACACATTTTGTGGATCAAATAATTAATAATAATAAATCTTTAGGTGTAGGATTTTTTTTCTTTAATAAATTCTTTTCTAGCACTTTTATCATTTTAATATGCAAAGCAGTTTTTTCTAAATTATATATTTAAAAACATACATAAGAGTTCTATAGGATTATTTCAGGCCTACTTTGTTTGTGCTATACAGTACCGTGCAAAACTCTGTGTTTTTTATTATAAACATCATTATAGATATTACTTTATTACTGAGTGAGTACAAAATCAATCTGATTGTCAAATATCAGTACTCCACCACAAAATTTAAAGTAACGAAAAATATTTGTATGCCCGAAAAGATAGCAGCATATTGTATGAGCGACCACTTTTTAGACAAAAAAAAAAGAAAGAAAAGCCAAAGTGCTCAGAAAAGCTGCGCATGGTACTTACTGTAGTAAAAAATTAGTGACCAATTTCCTCATAAAACTACACAAATTGTATGTGACACTAAATGGTCTTCAAAGTGTTGTCACACAAAATACTGACTTTGTTTCATTAGTTACTGTTTATATACAGTGGGACAAAAAGGTATTTATTCAGCCACCAAGTTCTCCCATTTAAAACAGCACGTAGGTCTTGGCGTGGAGTTTGGAGTGTGACTGTTTGAGGTTGTGGACACGTGTCTTTTATACTGATAACAGATGCCATTAATACAGGTAACGAGTGGAGGACGGACGAGCCTCTTAAAGAAGAAGTTACAGGTCTGTGAGAGCCAGAAATCTTGCTTGTTTGTAGGTGACCAAATACTTATTTTCCACCATAATTTGCAAATACATTTATCCTACAATGTGATTTTCTGGATTTAATTCCTTATTTTGTCTCTCACAGTTGAGGTATACCTATGATGAACATTACAGGCCTCTCTCATCTTTTTAAGGGGGAGAACTTGCACAATTGGTGGCAGACTAAATACTTTTTTGCCCCACGTTTTTGAAGGCATCACTGCTCTACAGTCTTTATTTGCATGTACGTAAAACTTTTGCGCAGTACTGTATGTTTATTACTCCCAAGGGCTGGAACGCTTGGATGCTGTATACGCTTATAAACACTGGGAGTGTCAGAACATTACACAGCCTGCATGACATTTATACAGCCTCCTCCAACATTTGAAATAATATTTTGTGGCCTTCAACAAAATTTTAGTCTTCTAATTATACTAGCTCAACATACGTTCATTACTATCCAATAATAGTAATGCTAATTATTAATTATCATTATTAATAGTGATGATAATTACTCTTAGTCATGAGACTGATCTCAGCCAAGCACTTTTGCACCAGGCAATTATGCTCATTTTTGCTACGTAACATTTTTCGGAATTTTTGCAGGCAAACATTTCTTAGTGTCTAAATATACACACACTCACAAAACAATATGTAAAATCAGTGAAATGATCTTAAACAAATATCACTGTGATTGGGTAGGCCTGCACATTTAACCACCAGTTCTTACTTGTTAATGTGTTTTTCTTTTATTGAATAACATTCCCTGCCTTGTTTATCATTAAATGTTTGTTCTGTTCCAAATCTGAAGCTGTCATTTCTGGTCTTTATTTACTTTCTGTTTACTGTCATTCTTGTCATTCATTTAATGTACACTATGTGATACAGTACAGTGAAGGGGTTACATTGTTTGTTTTTTTTTACCACTTGGCATCAAAATATAAACTATGACCCTATCAGTAGGATCCAAAAAAAAAAAGAAGAAAGAAAGTACAAAACAGCGCAGTGGAGTGATTGCTGTTTTGAACATGCTGAGAGTCATTAATGTGCCTACAGCAGCTGCTGTTGCTTATGGGCTCATTAGAGGCTGAAGAGGGAGGAAAAACATCCTGATCCTTATCTGAGTGGAAAAGACTTTGACCACAATATAATGATTCATTTTGTGGTGGACGACGAAGAACAAGAACAACGCCAGCCTGCAGAAAAGTAAAGGGAACTCCAACCTCTCCCACTCAGGGCCAGTACTGATATCGGCTTGATTTGTAGACCTCCATCATTGCTTGGAATAACTGAACTTATCAAGAGGCATCTTTTTTTATCCAGTAGAAGCTCTGAGAGATGCCAAAAACAATCAAACCAACTATCCGAGTTAAAAAAAAAAAGCTTCTACAGGATGTCTTTAATGACAGGGACGGGAACATCAGCCGAGATAAGGCAGTGGCCTCTGCACAGGGTTTGCTGCTGCTGGATTAGGTCTACTATTCACCAATCCACCACTGCTCTGGTAGTCATATCACCCCTCAGCCATTAATGCCAATTAATGTAACTTTTGGTACTGCTGATGCTAGTGGACAAGAGCTCTGACAGTGAGAGCAACATCACAATCACTAATGATAAATGTCATTTGAGCAAAGATGGAATTGAGAGAATAGATCCATAAAGAGCTGAAAGGTGCTGTAGAGGTGGACATTTACAGATCTGAGAATGAGATGCAAAAAGAGAAAATTGCACACAAGACTAAAATTTAATCCTGTTTTTCATCTTAATGTGAAGAACAGCTTCAGGGTTGATAAGCTGGATGGAAAGGTTATTAATTAGTTAAAGAACAGGCTCCCGAGAAAGAAGATGATGAGCACCACCAAGACACATGGCATTTGGTAATTAAGTAACAAAAACAACAGTTTTTAGCTTAGTGGTTAGCGCTGTGGCCTTGCACCAAGTTCAATTCCCACTTCGGGTCTGTATGCACGGGAGGTTGCATGTTCTTCCTGTGCTTAGTGGGTTTCCTCCGGGTACTCCAGTTTCCTCCAACAATCAACACAGACATGCAGATTAGATTAACTGGTGTTCACAAATTTCCTGTATTGTGTGAATGAGCATGTGAGTGTGTGTGTGTATGCGTGTGTGCCCTGCGATGGATTAGTACCCTGTCAAGGGTGTACCCTGACTTGTTCCCTAAGGCTTATGGAATAGGTTCCAGGCACCGTGACCCTGTATACAGAATAAAGTGATATAGATGATGAGTGAGAGTAAGTGAGCTCAGCTGGTCTGGAATATTTCTTTCAAGAACAGTATTGCCAAGTGCATTAGCAAAACCCATCAAGCACCATCATGAAACTGGCTTTCATGAAAACCATCCCAGAAAAACAAGACCAAAACGTAACTGGAGAGGAGCAGAGGAGAAGTTTATTTTGAGTTATCAGCCTCTACAATCACAAATTAACAGCAGCTCAGATTAGAGTCGCTATAGATAGATAGATGGAGAGAGAGAGAGAGAGAGAGAGAGAGAGAGAGAGAGAGAACTTTATTAATTAAAAAAAATTATTTATAATTTTTTTTTTTTTTTTGGAAAGAGGCTTTGTGAAGGGTATACAGAACATAAGTAGCAGATACATCTCAATGTCAACTGTTCAAATAAGATTATTGCATATTTAAATGCCTTCAGCATTGCTTTACAATGTGGGGGAAAAAACAGAAAAGACCATGAAATTAGAAAGTAAAGTGAAAGAATATAAAGTGCATGCAGAATATGAAAGGAAATAAAAGTAAAATATTTAGTAAAATTTATAGACTAAAAAGCTTGAATTTCATTACTGCACTTTAATTAAGTTGCTATAACACCATTTGTTTTTAATTGATAATTAAATCTAAGCCTAAATATTTGCTGTGTCCACTAGATGGCACTGTAGGACAAATTATAATACCGCTTAAAAAAAGAACGCGCTTTCAAATCAGGGACAGAAAAGTGAATGAAAAGTAATTTTCTCTACAGCAGAAAAATATTACCTACTGGTGAAGGTGAAGCATAAAGGCTGTAGATAGAGAAGGAGGCGACTTCTCGCTTTTTTTCATTTCTCTCTCTCTCTCTCGCTCTAACACCCGTCACACCCCCCCACCCCCCGTTTTTCTTCTCTTCCAAGGTGTTTTGCACACATACACTCCGCTATCTAGGAACACTACAATAGTCCAACTGAATTTGATCCATCGCAGAATTCCACACAATTTCGAACATTTCTTAAGCTCAAGCTTATCACTCTTATCGCAAACTCTTCAGACCTGTTTTTTTCTAGGCCTATTCATTTCCTCTGTTTCAATTTTTGGTTTATGTTCTATTTGCTTAACATTTATTTATTTGTATAATTCATTTGGATTTTATTTGCAGGATCATGACATGCATGTTCATGGCGCCACGGCCAGACAGGGACAGCTCATTGGGCAGATGAACAAGAAAAATCTAATTAATTACGCGGGATGGAAAAAGAAAAGGGGGAGGTGGGTTCAATCACCACATCTTTCTAAAAAGCCGGTGGTTTATTAACTCAGACACCTAAGCTTACTGTATTCCATTGACTTCATGCTATGACTACTGGGTGTTGATAGACACGCTAGACATGTCTGCGATGTTCCACGGACTTATTACCTCCCATTTCAGTGGTTAATGTCTTTTCTGTCTTTTCATACAGGAGGGAAAGAGTTAAGTCGCTGTTGCCGATGCTCAATCCGTCCCTCTGGGCTGGACAGGGGCTGTGCTGAGGGAGGATACTTGAAGAGATGCAACAGATCTCAAACCCTACAAACTGCCATTGACTCATTCTTCTCCTTCAACACAGACTGAACACAAAACCATGGGGGAGGAATTTTATTACGCAGGTTGAAGAAACACTTGGACACATCCTTTAGGTGTTTAGAGACAATGCAAACGCAGGTAAGCATCCTTTATGATTTCTTTTCATTCAAGTTGCACACATACAATTAAACATACGGCATTAGGCTACAGTATTTATGGCAAAGTTTCACACTGCTTTGCAAAAAAATAAAAATAATGATGTCGCGTTATTTGAGTCGACGGTCATGAAATATCCTTATATAGACGTTTGATGCATTTGTCTGGATGATGCATTTGCTTTTTGCTTTTAAAAAAATATATATTTTAATGCCATTGTGCAAGGATTATTAGATCACTATTGTAGATCATTAAGACGAACCAACCTGAAGTTTCCCTCCTG
This sequence comes from Clarias platycephalus, assembly GCA_030068275.1. Lineage (NCBI taxonomy): Eukaryota > Metazoa > Chordata > Actinopteri > Siluriformes > Clariidae > Clarias > Clarias platycephalus. The sequence continues at coordinate 13,786,107 of JAQQZT010000040.1, forward strand.
ATCATGCGCCTCTGGTTATGTTGCAGCAGGTGTTCTTGGATAACAGGTGGTTTGTCATGTCTTCGAGGCCTTAGCGACCGTAATGCCGCGCTCACGACACCGGCAAGTCCTTCTACTAGTTCCACTTGTCTTGTGATGCTCTAAATCAGATAAGGGAGTGACTGGCGGCTCGCCTCTCCATCCAAATCTATGATCAGCTCGGTGTGTGTTTCGTCTTACCGCGGGCGCAAGTCGGGCAACAAACCTCCGTCCAAATCATGTCTGAAGGAAGAGATGGCCAAGGCCGAAGACTCGGACAAGATCATCCTGAATGTGGGCGGCACGCGCCACGAGACTTACAAGAGCACGCTTAGAAGTATCCCGGGCACGCGCCTCGCCTGGCTAGCCGAACCGGAAGCGCAGCTGGACGCCGGCGCGGAAGCGGCACAAGCGCCCGCCACTAACGAGTTCTTCTTCGACAGACACCCGGGCATCTTCGCCTACGTGCTGAACTACTACCGAACCGGGAAGCTTCACTGCCCGGCGGATGTGTGCGGCCCGCTGTTCGAGGAGGAGCTCGCCTTCTGGGGCATCGACGAGACAGACGTGGAGCCGTGCTGCTGGATGAATTACCGGCAGCACCGAGACGCAGAGGAGGCGCTGGATATCTTCGAGCCACCCGATCCTGAAGACGTCGACGATGATCGGGACGTGCCGCGGCGCTTCGGGATCGAGGACTGTCCCCAGCGCTCCAGGGGCTGCTTCGAAGTGTGGCAGCCCAAAATATGGGCTCTTTTCGAGGATCCGTACTCATCCCGCGCCGCCAGGGTAAGAGCAGCTTCCTCCAAAACCTAGTCTTTAATCCAACCATGGGCGAGAAATGTGTAAGAAAAGACGAATTTTGCCGTCCAACAAAAAGCCATTAATGTACCCGTACTGCACCTGAGTGAACCTCGTGCGTCTCGCGCGTAAAGAGCCACTAGCAACAGGTGCTGTGTGTGTGTGTGTGTGTGTGTAGCTGTAACAGCATCCACTCTACTGATAAACCTGAACTGAACTCTCCACTTGCATTTAATACAAGATTTCCCATTACAGTAGTTTTACACATCAGGCTGCCGTGTCTGCGTTAGAAAATCAGCTCCTAAAGTAACCACAATAGCGCACATAACTCCAAATCAGTCTCTCACAAATCTTCACTCCCACTAACACATACTGACTAGCAAATCTAACAAAGTCACACACACGCTTTCTTCAGTTCATTTATCAAAGTCTCATATTATACTATAAAAAAATGTCATAGAAATACATGTAGACTCCACTTTATATGCAATCCACGTTACCTTATTTTTAACAATCGTACCTATTACTGTACATCAATTACATTATGATCAATACTTCAAGCTCTACTGAAACCTGACTGGGGCAACAGGGTCACTGAAGATAAATAACCATAACAGCAATGCGTAACATGCTATGAATGTTTTCATTATTGAAAACAGTTTACATAGTTTAACTAAATGAAATGAGTGCGAAACTCAATCAAAGATATAAACAAACAAACAAATAAAGAAAGAAATGCAGTGTGTACCAGTTCCTCAGCAAAGCAGCAGACCTTAGGTCATTAGTTTTCTGGTGTCACATATACCTATATACGTATAAGGTCACATATATAAAATATATTCAGGTAGCTTGCACAGGAATTGCACATGAACATGCTAGCATTGGTGGTGAAATAACAAAATAAATATAACATATATATATATATATGTGTGTGTGTATGTGTGTGTGTGTGTGTGATTTATTTGGGTCTGTAAGTGTTTTGTACACCCCCCATTTTTTAATATAGGACCTCAATTTTAATTAGAATAAATGAACTATGAAATTAATTAAATAAATAAACTAATATAATTATAAATATTGGGATTTTTAAAAAATATTTTGGCTGCTAAGCCTTTGCAGTCAGTACATGTAGCTGCTTGAAGACTGGAACCTTAGGACATCATGAAATGTTGAATTTCTTCCCTTGAGATACCTTGCCAAGCCTTTTCACTCAGTCACCTTTAGTTGCTGCTTGTATATGGGTCTTTCCACTTCAGTTTTGTCTTCAGTAAGTGAAAAGAATGCTCAGCTGGGTTGAGGTCAGGCAACTGACCTGGTCCTTTAAGAAAGATCAATGTCATTGCTTTAAGAAGCTTTTGGCTTGCTTTTGCTGCATGTTTTGGGTCATTATCCATCTGTACTCTGAGGCACTGTGCTATCTGTTTTGCAGCCTTTTATTGAATCTGAGTAGAGACTGTAGCTCCGTACACTTCGCTATTCTTTTTTATTACTTCTATTTGCAGTCACATGATTAACGAACAATAATTATTTGTTTGTTTGGGCCAATTTTGACCTTCTTTACTTGTAATAACATCTATTTGGACTGCATATTAAGAAATTCCCACCGTTTATCACTTTAATTTGTCATTAAATAATAAAGAAACAGGCAATACCTGTCCATCAAATTGCTAAACAGTCAATTGTCTAATTGCTTTGGAGGCTGTAAAAATGGAAGGATTTTTCAATAACGCCTATAATTTTTGTAAAATTTGGTGCTATATTTTGTATGTTTAAATACTATATTTAAATGCTATATTTACAGTCTACACTTTAATCAAATTTTCATTGCTCTATTTTTAATTCATTGTGGTGGTATACAGAGGCAAATTGGCAAAAATTCTGTCAAGATCCAAATACATATAGACCCGACAATATGTTAATGTTCATGGAGTTTGTCCACATTCCTAGTATACATTTACTTGTGCGTTTGTAGGTAGGGTCAAACAGCGGAAATTCGTCCCATATTTACTGGAGGAAAATTACAGAAATTGCTGTAAATCAACATGTATGTTTGTACCAGTTTTAAAATAATGTTATAAAAATTCATGACAGTTTAAATGGCTTCACTGTCAATGTTTACATACTGTATAGGTTTGACCTAGGTGTGTGTATGTGTGTAATGAATTAGAGGTCTTTTTCATCACTAGTTACCCTAGGATGAACTATTTCCAGTATCTGCACCTTGGTGTGTGGCAGAGGAGACGAAAAACAGAAAGCAGAAATATATAAACTGTTTGGTGGTTTGCATGCGCTGTAAAAATATCCCTCCAAACATTTGTCCTGGAAACAACCGCAGACCAATTAAACTGCCATACAAAGATGCAAACTAAATGGAAGTATTGGTCTAATATGGTTCTAATAGGCTACTCATGGAGATGGCAAAATATTTTGTATCACAGCATAGTTGAAAACTTAAACCAGAAGATTACATTTATTTATTAATTTTTAAAACTAATTTTGTTTATTAAAAGTTGAATCATTTTCTATAACAACATGGTTATTCATGTATTGTTCTAATGATAGGAATAACAATAAAATACAGAACAGGTTCGGCAATAACTCATTCAAATGTACTTGTATGGCAAAAGCTTCACGTAATCTAAGCCTAATAATGAACAGATTTTGAAAATGTGTAATGTGACAAAGAAAATGATTTACTCCCTGAAATGATGCAGGTTTATTTGCCAGAGTTTGCCAGATTAATTATACAGATTGAATGTATGAAACTTTCAGGGAAAGTTTTCAGTCTTCTGAAGCCCTTCCCTGTAGGGGTGCAACGATCAATCGACTAAAATCAATAATTAAATTAGTTAGCAACCAACTTAATTGTCAATTAGCTCAGGATGTCATCATGCTTGTTTCTTGTGTGAAATGAGAACACACTGACAAGCAGATGTTAGGCTTACTGGACTGAAGTCAGTGCAGAAAAAACGTGTGTATGCTCCATATCGCTTGCTTTTGGTCTCTGCATGCATGTTTTCTCTGTCTCTCTCACACACTGTTGCATGCTGCACTTCTTCAGCTCATAGCAGCAGCAGCAGCACACACACACACACACACACACACACACACACAGTACTGTATGTTGCTGTTTTTTGAGCTCTGTATGTGCATTTTCTCTCTCTCTCTCTCTCTCTCTCTCTCTCTCTCTCTCTCTCTCTTTATGTCTTTCACGCCATTATACTCTCCATTTTTTTCAGCTCACAGCAACACACACATCCATTAATTAGCCATTTTAACCTCCTCAGGTGTGTTCTTGACCACACCCTGCCACTTGACCGCGCCCTGTCACCACGCCCCTCAGTTTTCTTTTCATTTCAATTTAACGCCTATATTTGGGACCTGGCATCTTTAAGCTTTAATTAATAGTTATATTTTATTGCTGATGTTTTGCTTTTTCTAGTACAGTATTTAGAACTAGTTTCATTGGGAAAGTTCAATAAAGGCATATTTTATTGGCAAAGTATTCATCTTTAGTATTTTGATTGTTAGTTACTACATGCACAAAACAACCTTAAGCTAAATTTAAAACCTGACAGCTAAATAAGAGCCATTGAGTCATTGTGTTATTTGTAATCAGATTAATTGATTAATCGTTTTGATAATTGATAGATTAATCAATTATCAAAATTAGTCACATCCTTACTTTTTATGAAAAATTTTGTGGATATAAGATTTAATTTTCCTCTATAGCTGTCAGTTGCAATATGATGCAGGATAAAAGCACAAAAAAAATAAAAACTCCAGTATAAAAATATATGATAAGATATGGATGGGAGGTAAATAAAAACATAAACATCTAACAGTAATGTCCAGTATTTGTCTTGATGTGTGAAATCACATGATGAATGAAATTTTCTAATAATATTTAACAATATTGGTTCCACTCACACTTATTGGCTGCCAGCCTAGAAAATAGCACATCTTATTTTTTGCCTGATGAACAGTCAGAAAGTGTGAACATTAGGCAGAAATAAAAAAAAATGCACAAGGAAAACAGTTATTCTTTTTATGCTTTGCCCATTTTAGACCTATGGGGAATTCCTAATTTCATCCAATCACTCTGATATATTAATACATTTAAGATGTCATCTCCTGTGAGCTTTTCATGTTGGAAAAAAAAAGTAGGCCTCTTCAGAGATACATCATGCAGTTAATTAATTCACATATTGTCATGTCTACAAAGGGCATTCAAGTCAAACCAGGACTACAGCATACCGCGACTAAGGCGTAAAGCCAATTTACAGCTTTTTACCATTTACCAACTTTAGAGTTTTATTATATGTATAGATAAAGTCCTCACTATGCAAGTCTACGCAGAGTCTGGACATGGCCAATTGTTTTGCAAACATTTCTTTTTCTCTCCAAGTTGCTTAATTAATTAGAATGGGCCTTCTGTGACTGTCTCCAACATGGTTGACTCATCTTGAAAACAAGCAATCAGGAAGGCTGAGGCAGAGCAGAAGCACTCACACTGCTTTAGATAAAAAGCTCTTATGATATAGAAAACATTCTATAATGCGTTCTAATGTCTCTAATGTTATGGAGCCAATGGACCCTGGACACTAACATGGTCTAGGATAGTTTGCCTCCTGTGGTCTGTGGCTCTCTCTCGTCATTGCTCAGAGCATTATCAGCCGGAGGGCTTATGTTTCCTGAATAGCTGTTTCTCTGGGTGGCTAATGCTGTTATAAGCAGAATCGAGGAGGATAATCGGTAAGTAGTGTAGCACATCCGACGAGAGAGGGGAAGGGGAAAGGGTACTATAGGGTATGGATTGCCACAGACACATCAGTCCTGGTTCAGGAATGAACAGATTTGCAAGATGCATTTCAGTTAAGGCTTAACTCACAACTTGATCAGTACATATAAAACTGACATTCTGAATATTCACATGTAGGGCTCAGTGCGATACCAGACAGCAGAACACCCACACATCACTTGTGCTGTTAATGCTGTAAAAAAATCTACATCCTTTATAGAAAGGCATTTGTCCTCTCTGACATGCACTTTACTTTGATGCAGAGCTATGGAAAATGTCATCTCTCCAACATTAGCTTTGTATTTATTAACCATTCTATGTGACACATTTAAGTGATATGGATGCAGTCTGTTAACATGTGCTACAATTTGAGAAAATTACTTTATGTGTGTGTGTCTGTGTGTGTGTAGCTCCACCTCATTATTAGTGTGTTCCTGCTGTGGCTCAGCCATAATTAATCACTAGCTTGGTAATTGGCTAAGGCATGAGGAGCGTTCTCTCTTTGACTGCAGGTGTCTGTCAGCTCCAATCATTAATCCAATGAAGGAATGAATAGGCTGCTGCATTTCATCTGCAGGCATCAAAAACCTCTATTGTCTGATCTAAATACAAGTCCAAATTAGCATTTTAGCCCGCTTCTAGGCAGGGTGCATGAATTTTCCTACCTAAATGTTCTATGTTTTACAGTCGTACAAAAGACTATAGTTTACGATAAGGAAAGATGCTGTTGCTACACCTTTGAGTAGTTTGAGTAGTACTGAACTACACCATCAGACTGGACAGTAGATAACAGGATCTGGAAAAAAACGATCCATATGACCGCACTGTAAAGCTCCTTGGGCAATTTACTCTTCATATCTACTGTGTATTGTGTGCTCAGAGTGCTTTTTCTACCCAGGAGAATGTGAGCTTAATGCTCTTACAGATGTAAGAAGTGCCATAAGCGAAACAGATACAGTACCAATGTTTTCTATAGCAGAAGGTAATTTGGGTCATTAACAGCCACTTAAGTCTTTAAAGTAAACATTAGTGCATGCTTCGTCTTAACTTCAAACTTTGTAGTCACTTTGGTTTTTGATGACTGCACTGAGAAATGTCTGGAGTTACAGTATTATGTTTTCTTACGGGCATGAAAACTACATGCAAGCTTCATGACAACTGATCATGAAAGTATAATGGAATTATTAATGAAATGTTTTTGCTAACATGCGCTTTTGGCAATTCATATGCCAGTTAAAGATTTCTTTTCAAAACTTTGCTTAAAAGTGGTGTTTATAGGACCACCTGACATAAACCTATAAAAATATTTATCGTTTGTCATAACTGTTAGGTTTGGAAGTTAGAAAGAGTAATAAACTTGTAGTTACAAATGTCATACCACAAACTTACAAAAGTCTGGGACTGACCTTTTAAAAAGATTTTTTTTTTGGGTTGCAAGATCACAAAAAGTCTGCACACCGAGTTTGGAAGACAATTTTAACCTGGTTAACTCCTTTAGAAAAAGGGTCACAACCATTCTGGTGCACCATTGATACTTTCCTCAGTCAACCAGAGCTCAACTAAAGACTTGATGATGCACTCAGGACTGAAGATTTGCTTAACTCACTGTCAAGCCACCATGCTTAACCCATGAACCCCTTCCCTAAATCATGAAATCTAATTTTTATGTAACTATTAATAGGATTTCATCAAAGCCTTCCATGGTGTCATGACACTGTAACACCTTTTGTAATTCCAAATTACAGACAGTTTGGTTTTGCTGTTATCATCATCATGAGAATTTAAGAATTTGATTTCCGTAAAAATCACTGTCAATCGACAAAAGTGTGAATCAGTGTTTATGACAGCTCGCTCTCATGGGAATAAAGCTTTCGAAATGTTTATGCACTGTCCGCCATTACGTATATACTGGGTCGGTGTAATCATAGTGAAGCTATGGCCTTAATTGGTATTATTAAGACTGAGAAAGAGAAGAAAAATATGTGTCCCTATCCCAGTGCCTGAATTTTTGCACTAGTTTCAGGAATTTTGAGTTTTGAGATGTTTGAAGGCTGGAGATTTTGCTGCAGTCTTACACATTCCTAGTTTTTTCAACAAGGCTAAACAAAGAGCTGTCTGAAAGCGGTCAGAACGAGCTGCCAGACTGTGTGTGGATGTCTGTATGTTGTCAACTCTCAACTATGCAGTACTAAGGGCACACATTCACACGTGTAAATCTAATGTGCAAGTCTCTTTCATTTGAATTTATTTAGTTTTAGCCTGTGTTGATATTGTTGTCCTTCTTTAATCTATGGTCATGAGTAGGGCTACACAATTCGAATTAGGGGGGAAAAAATCACATTGTGACTATTTTGACAATTATTGTGATTTAAGCTGCAACATGTAATAATGAAATATATTATGTATTTATTCATCGTTATCTAGGCCGACATTACAAATGATCACATTAAGAGGTGTTTTTAGGAGATGAACAAATACCTTTATTATTCACAAACTCTAAACGAATGCTTTTGGACTTTTGCGATTAAGTAATTCTACAGGTTCATATTGTGATTTCGATTTTTATACCATGAATTTGGCAGTTTTAGTCACAAGCATCGGCTGTTTGTCATACAGTTTTTACTTAAGAGTTAAGATTAGGTTAATGTCACGCATGTGGGAGCTAGAAGACCTTAAAAGGCAAAATAAATCCTCTTTTAAAAAGAATGTAACTTGTAATGTATACTAGTTGTATGTCGAAATATGTAATTAAATGATGATAGGTAGGTATTTAAAGTTTTTTAAATCAGCAGTCTGTCCAATTTGTGGCTGATAGAAGGATAAGGGACTGACTGCACTGTTTTAAAATAACATCCCTGTTAATTATGAGATGAATGTTGTGGTAACGGTTTATGTGAAATATTATGCGGACACTGACAGACACAATGATGGCAATTGCATAACTACATGTGCAGCAATCCCTCTGTGTCATTTATTGCCCCCTCAACCCCCCAACACACAGATTCCTGAGCAGCCCTTTGTGTATAGTATGTTATGATTAGTTCTCGCAGGGGCCTTTTATGAGCACACTGATGGTGTCTTCTTGGTGTGCCAGAAGTTTGTCACCATTAATCCCAGTGTGCTTTGGAAAAGCCCGTGGGAGGCCCAACCCTGACTGTTTAGCACAGCAATAAACCATTTGGCATTTAGGTAAACCAAAAACCGAGGGTGGTATCCTGCCTTCCTTATGGTAGTCGCCTGCATTGTTACTGCTTTAATGAACAGCTTGATATTTCATTTGGTGGACTTGTTTATTCAGACAACCAAAATATGTGGGAGGTTGTTTAGTCCATTTAATAATTTTCTAAATTACATAATATATTGGCAACATACTAAATGTTAAGTGGAGGACACTAATGAGATTTATAATAGTCGTTAACAGAAAATCGAGACTGAGACTGAGCAAAAGATAAAAAGAATTTAACAAAATGTGATTTCAAGCACAGAGCATACGTCCTAACATAACTGAGATG
>JAQQZT010000040.1:13814594-13827065 GCA_030068275.1 Clarias platycephalus
TGTTGAGATGTATAACTGGGTATCATCAGCATAACAATGGAAACTAATCCCATGTCTTCTAATGATGTTACCCAAGGAAATCTATCCATCCATCCATTCATCCATCCATCCATCTATCATCGAGAAGATGAGTCAAGAATGTAGAGCAAAGGGCAGGAGATTATTCCTCAATACAGAATCACTCCCAAACTTCTGTCTTTTATCTGTGGAATCTTCATTTCATTCCCTAGGTTCTCAAAAATGTAAAGGAAATAAGCGCCGCTATTATTAAGCTCCCCATTTCTTCATATTAGAATAAATTAAATTATGCGGGTTACAGAAAAAATGGAAAAAAATGTGACAGGCCAAAGTACCTAAATATACAATAAATTCCCCTCTCATCTGTTCCAGCCCCTCAGCATTCAACATCACCAGTATACTAATCACTAGTCCGATCATCATCTGCACCTCCTTCTCACTGGTCCATGCCTTAAGTTGGATGTTTTTTATGCTTGAATGATGCATAGGTTACTGTGTGGTTTAACAAGCAAAAACATTCCTCTAAAATGTTCAGGACGGCTGGAGAACTATTCCTCACGACTACATTAACGAAAGCCCAGATCTTTGGATATTTAGGAAAATACAAGGAACTAAGGAGTTACTCAATACTTTCCTGTTAAGTAATATATGTTTTGGGTTATTGTTCTGGTCAAAGATCTAACTCTCCCAAAATCACAGATACTACAGCACACTTAACAGTGGTGAGTATGATCTTTTCAGATCTTTTACAAGCTTCTTCTTACACCAAGCCCACATTGACAACCCAGTTTCTGCCAAATGTGAAGTGAAATTTAGGCATTTATAGTATTTTTGTGAAAGAAAAGCTTCTAACCAAGCTCTCAAATAGTTCGTCATTATAGTGAAAACATCTGATTATATATTTGGTGATGTCTAAATGCTACTGTCTTTTGCATTTCTGATCCTTCTCCCCAATAGTGCATGAGGGCAAAATACACTTGGGTTCTCCTCCAGGTTAGTTCCTTACAGTCCTGTTAGTTTTAAATCCTTGATTATTTCACTGAGATTGGATGTGGACTTGTTCTGGCATTTTTATCTCATAGCCATTGCCTGATTTATGCAAGTCAACACATTTTTGTTTCATTTTATTCTCTAAATTCCCTCATGTTGAAGAGTGAATAAGGGTTAATAATACATTTTGCTAGCCTGTATACTTATTTATAACCCAAGAGGGAAAGCGGAAATCAAAGATGAGTGCTTAAGAGTTATGAATCTCCTAGATATACTTACATACTGTAAGTATACTGTATGCATCAGCTCATAAGAATTTGTCGGGGGGGGAAATAATTATGAAACATCACTTTTTAAATTGAATACATTGGCTTTGTTCAAAGGTTAGATTTTGATCGAGTTTGAGATTAAACTGACTAACCACAAACATGTTCCAAAAACATCTTCACGCAAGGGTGCCAATGATTCCAGAGCTGACTGTATAACTCACATCTGGTTCTCCCCTATAAATAACAGGCCTGATTAGCGTCTGCTTGTGAATGGCACTGTCAGTTCCTGGGTGCCTGCTTTCTGATGGAAGTATAATGATGTGGCATTGCAGACAGTCAGTGCTGAAATTCAGCAGCACCACCACCACCACCACCACTAAGCAGATGTGAGTTATGGATGTTCTTCTGGTCCAGAGTGACATTCCACTAATAGTCTAATTGCTGCTAATAGGTTTTCATAAGCAGTACTGGTGAGCCTCAAGCATTCCTTAATCAGCGCTGTGTGGTGGGATACTACTGTGTGTGTGTGTGTGCGCGCATGTGTGAGAGAGAGCTCCAAGTAGGTCTGGTTTAAATCACAGAATGGTGGTGTATCTCTGTTTACATTCTTACTATAAGCCAAAGCATGCAGACTGGTTGGCATATGAACACATTAAACAAAGAATATCTTGCTGTAATATTCTACAAAAAAACAACATGTGCATTGTGTATCATTTCTGAGATGAGAATCGTCCCTTAAAGAGTGGTGAATCAGTAAACTAGCTAAAGCTTTTGCTGTCTGTCAAAGTATGTCACAAATACCTCTGCTCTTTTTAGTGCACATTGCCTGCTCACACACCTGAATAGATTCCTTGGTGGAAAATATATCAGTATTCTGTATTTATGACTCGGTCGTGAATATTCTGTTAAGCTGCTACAACTGCGACAGAAATACATTAAATGAATCTTATCAACATCTGAGTTGTTTGGCACAGCATGACAGTTATAGTCACTTCTAATGAGAAGCTTCGAATGTGTGTGACTGAAACAGCATGAGGAAATGACAGTACTGATGCTTGTTATATTATGTTGTGTATTCAGGAAATTAGTATGAAAAGAAATGGATTTCCTCCTTTAATGAAATAACAGCATTCACAATAGTCATTTTAATGTATATGTATTTTACTGGATATGCCAATGCAAATATGTAGCTGGTTTAGCAATAACTTAAATGCATGTAAAAGCAGAGTAAAATTTTAATGGAACAATTTGTATTTAAAAAAAAAAAAAAGAAAAAAAAAAATATATTTTTATATATATATAAGCTGAACCGAACTGCTATTATATTGTTAAGTAACAGAAACAAATCAAAGTAGACAGCTAAAACATATAGTCACAAGGCTGATGTGGACGTTAATTTGAACTTGTTCACCTTTTATTCCTTTCTATTACTCCTTACAGGAAGCTGCAAGGACGCCCTTACAGCGACAGCCAGCTATGGTCAGACGGAAGTGACTACAATGACGTGAAACAACATGATTAGATGAAAACGAGTCCATCAGAGATCCTATCCATCAGAGATCCTATCCATCAGAGATCCTATCCATTAGAGATCCTACTCATTTTTCTCTGCTGGACTTCAGTCTTTTATCCAGCGGTCCCAGCCATACGCATAAGAAAGCTCCCTTTCTCTAAAGTACAACATACTTGCCTGCATCCCAGCATGTCTTTGCATGATCTCACTCTGTAATGGCATACCTTGACAAGTGTACGGATTCTTTTAGGCACATCCGAGGTGGTGTGTACTGTGTTGTCTTATCGGAAGTAAACTTGTCAACAACATTGCGGGAATCTTTATTTCCATGTGAGCGATAGTTACTTTGATAGCAACATTTCAAAACAGTCATGAGCTGGGGTTGGACATACTGTAGAAACATAGGTATCATATTTTCAAAACTATTGTCAGAAGGCCTGTGGTTGTATTTACTAGGTGTAGCTTTAAACACTGTCCACCTCCTTGTTATACTAATTGGGAGGTTAGATTTTTTTTTTTTTTTTTTGGTCTAAAGAATAACATTTGTTCTGTATCTGATTAGCATCACACCAGAGGTTTTCTGTAGAGACAGCAGAGCATGCTGGAACTAAATAAGGTGCTTTTAGGAGGCCATTTGTCTCTGGTTAAATCCTTAGGCATTTGCTTTGAGTAGCCATTTTATTATGTCAAGTTATTTGCATTCAAGACGTTTGCTCTCCTTTTAACCTTTTGATTGGGATTATTTTATGAATTAAACAAAAGGCACCTTATTTACAAAAAAATGTTCGTGGACATAAATTAAACATTTGACATCCTAGAAGTTTATCATTTAATTTTCTACGTCCAATTTAAGTCACTGGTTGAAAGGGGACCAAGCACCATTACAGTGTGTGTGTGGGTGTTTGCGTGTGTACTTTATGTGTATGTGCGGTTTTGGGGGTTTAGTGGACTACCTAAACCTCCTTTACTGTATATGTGCTATATTCTGTTCCCACTGTGCCTATTGTAATGTAATTATGAGGTAAAAAAAAAAAAAAAAATCACATAACAGAAGTATATAAAATATAGTCTCTGAAATGGTCTTTTAGTTTTTATTTCTTATTAGTCTGCCATAGTTGCCTTATGTTATTAACCAAACAAATGTTTTATTTTAACAAACAACCCCACATTTAAATTACTAAAATACTGTTTGTAAATAAAAGCACACTTGTACATACAGTATGTAGCACAGTATGTTAGGCCATTGTGTATATTATAAAGATATCATCCACAAATGCATTTTATCATATTATGGTCACAATGTATAAAACATAAAAAGAGATTATTTTTTTCTATTGTACTTAAGTTTTTTCATAGCCTCCCCAGTCACCTGTGTGTGTTACAGGGAAATGGCTTCTCATTCAGAATTGTATGGTACCGTGCAGTAACTTTTAACAAAAACTGTATAATGTGTGTCTTGATGATGCTGTTAACATTTTGTTTCATGTAGGCTTGTTTCTATGCACCTTTGCTGGAACATAATTAAATAAAATATTCTGTCATTCACAAAGATGGAATGTTTCTTATACACACTACGGTATAATCTCCTTATGAAGCTTCTCCTTGTTCAGGTTAGAAAGAAAAGCTGCAAGCTGATGTGCATTTTGGTGCCTTGTTGTAGTTTGTCTGTGTAAAACAAGATCCATGCCAAAGGCTTTTTCCATCTGGCCGTATGCAGACACAAAATGCAGCAGAATACACACACACGTCACCATGGCGATCAGGACAAATAAGCCCTTCTAATTATTGTTAAGCTCTCTTGTTCTCTCTGTCTCTTTCGTGCTTTGTCTCATTGCATCTCTTTTATCTGTCTTTCTGTCTTATGTAGTGAAGGATGATGGTAACTGGGTTCATGAGCTTTTTATGAACACATTTTACAGCAATTTGAAGGAAAACAGAAGGAGCAGAAAAGTAAATAGTGACATTGTTTATAATCATAATATAATGGTGATACAGTATAAATGGAATGCATTTAGTATAAATATATAAATAAATCTAAATTAATTAAAACATTTAATTATCAGATTTTATGGCAACATTTTACTTAAAGTTAAATTATCTAGTATTAATTACTAGCATAAACTAAACAGTTACAAAAAAACAGCATTAATTGAACTAAGTGATTTATGCTTGAAATAATGAAAGACATGCTAAAACTTAAAGTTCATCCCATATTTAACGAACATTGCTAACTGCACATAGCTTCATTAATATTATGAAGAGGTGGTGCCCTGGGTCATGTTGCCACCTAACCCTTCTAGGGTTGATGGTTCAGTCAGAGGCTTGGGTTAATGTCCTGTATGTATGGAGCTCTGCATGTTCTCCCAGTGTTCCCATGGGTGTTTTCTGGGTTCTCAGAAGACCACCTCCTGTCCAAAAACATAAAAACATGCACGTAAGATAAGTGAATTGCGTGCACTAATTGCCTATTCCTTGGTGTGTGTGTGTGTGTGTGTGTGTGTGTGTGTGTGTGTGAATGGTGTCCTGTGATTACCTGACATTGCTTCTAGGGAAATTCCAAGATATACAGTAGTGGTTACTGTAGTAATGGCAGTATATCAAGACCTTAATGTAGAGTTTTGCCAGTGTTATTCGGCAAGTACTACACCGATTCGGTATTAAAAATAAATTCTAAATCTTTGTCAATTATTGTTAAACATTAATTACACAATTTAGAAAACAGAAAACACATAATTTTCATGGTTCACAGGCATTCTCATTTCCAGTCCACTGCTTCCATGGTCATCTCAGATTACTGTCAAGATGTTAAAGAACCTTGGTATAACACAAACACAGAAAACACATGCAGCATGGCTGTGAGGTCTTTAATTCGGCCATATACGAAAAAAGCTTACAGAGGAAACATGATGTTTAAATTTAACAAATATATCAAATGTCTGTTCCCCCTCAAACCACCTGTTTTGTCTTTTTATTTTTTTTTACCCCACCAACCCAGTTGTCATGGCAATATAGCACATAGTTGCCATGAGGAGATGCTCATCTGCCTCTTCAACCGGGTCGCAATTATGGCCAGCTGAAAAGTGAAAAAAAAAGGAAGAAAAATATTTTAGTTAGTTCTATTGGCTGCTAAGAAGTGAGTGTAGAAAGTCAAGGATATTTTGTTTTAGGCCTTTCTTAACATTTGAGCCCCTTGGTAAGTTCAGTTTTTTATTCAGAAGTGATTTATTTAATTTTTCATTTATTTATTTGTTTATAATAATAATAATAATAATAATAAATAAATAAATAAATAAATCCCATGATATACATACAGTGTTTTGAAAATTATTGTTCAGTTCAATGGGAATGTATAATATTGGTAATATTAGACTGGAATGTGATAATAATATTAGACGGGAATTAGGAAAAATTTGTAATAAATAAATAAATAAATAAATAAAATAAACCCTCCCAGCTGTATAACCTTTGGACAATCCTATTTTAGAGCACTTACTGGCTTATTATTAAGAAACACATTGCTGATTTTCTGTTAGCTTTGCTATATTACTAATCAAATACACATTCACACTGCTCTTTGTCATTAAATATTTATTTATAAAAAGGGACAAATGCGTTGTCATGGTAATGTTCATCCGTGGCACCCCTCAGATCCCCCTTTTCTTTACCTCACTGCCGTCATTTGAGAATATGAGTAATGAAGGACAAATCCTACCACAATCCCCCACAGTCTGGCTCAGTCAATGAAGCCAGCTCGTGCCTTTTTCTTTAATTAGCTTCTCTGTTTATCTATGAAGTGCTTCTGTAACTGGGATTCAGTATTTTTTATGATTGGGATTTATAATGAAGCTTTTCTTCATCAAGAAGATTGAGTTGTTATTGTCCACTTGATAATTCCACACACTGTGTAGAGGTTGATGCAGGTAAACATTAATTTAGAGTGAAATACAGTATAACATTTTGACATTTCATGCCGTAGCGATGTCCTCAGCTGAGCAGGGAGAAGCAATGGCTATGCCGGAAGCCATAATCGCACTCTTGGTGGAGCAGGAAGTGTGGGAGCTGGTCCTAGCCTTGTCATGGGCCCTCTCCTGACAAACGTTCTTATGGGAGCACCTTACTTAAAGGCCAACATGGCCAGTGTTAGGTGTAACATGTTACAAAGTAACGCCTTAGAGTACTTGGATTACTTTTTTGATGTAACACCCCCTCTGTTATTCCTGCTGTTATACCCCTATCTCACCTATGCGGTTTGCCTATGCGAGGACCGACGCGAAAGATGGAAACCTAATCACAGCGCCAAAACTTGCGGTGAATCATGATGAACCGTACTTACAGTACAGCCACCGCGCGAAACCGCGTAGGTGTGATAGGGGTATTAGTACTTAACAGATTATGGGCCAAACTTCGCTGAGTGATGATGGTAGAATAATTATAAAGGTCTTGACTAAAACAACATGCATGAGAAATTACAAAGGAGTTTTCATTTTCTGCAATGGAAAAGTACTCTAACTACAGTTGTTACTTTTATCAGAATTGTACTTACTGTAATGTAACTTTTTAATGACAGTAATTTTGTAATGTGATTTGTTACAAAAAGTAACGTCCCCCAACACTGCTGGTAACCAGCGGCAGGGAATAAACTACTCTACTGT
This sequence comes from Clarias platycephalus, assembly GCA_030068275.1. Classification (NCBI taxonomy): domain Eukaryota; kingdom Metazoa; phylum Chordata; class Actinopteri; order Siluriformes; family Clariidae; genus Clarias; species Clarias platycephalus. Next base: position 13,822,037 of record JAQQZT010000040.1, read on the forward strand.
ATATAAATAACTCCTCTGTTATTGTACTTAAGTATTTTTTTTATTTATCTGAATAAAATTATTCTAGAGACTTTTCTGTATATAATATTTTTTACCTTTATTTACTTCCTTTTCCTCTACATTTACTCCCAAGGTTTTAAACAAAGACTCAGCTAGCGCTCACACAAAAGTACATTGATTTTCTAATCTTAACATTTACAAGCTTGTGTGGCTCATAAGAACAAAAGTCCACGTTTACACAAATGGCTGGCAGGTCATTATGAATGTGCAGATTGGTTAGGACACAAAATGATTGACAGTTTTTTACGAGGGAGCACTTATGTATGGCACCACCAAGTATATTGTTAAGTGTGGGAGCCCCAACGCAGGACTTTAGCGTTGGGCCATGAGGTGTTTATTTTGGCCGAGGATGATTGGCTCAGGTGAGCACCACACAGTGCAAGGTAAGGGCGCGTATACACCGCTCTTATTAACTCTTTACCGTCCAGAAAGAAGTGCGCTTCTGTCTGCGCGTGCCGCCGCGCTTCTGATTCTTTCCCCCGACTTTTTCCCAAACTTGTGCTTGGGTTCCCCTCTTTCTCTTGTGAAATGAACAAATAGATTTAATACCTATTTATTTATTTATTTATTTATTATTATTGTTGTTGTTGTTGTTGTTTTCACGTCTTTTTAGGTCTCTCTTTTTATTTTCTCTCTCTACCAGAGCAACCTTATCATGCCTGGTGCTATCTAATGTTCGCACATAGTGTGCTGGTTTCTGGGGGGTTTAAATAACCTGCCGGACAGGTGTAGCGCATCATCTCTGATTGGCAACATGGCGGGGTTGCCTAACAACCACAGCTGTCCGCTGCTTTGCCTGTCTATAAATCTGCCTAGTTGTGTTCGGACTTCAAATCCATTTCACTAACCAATGAGAGGAGTTGTGGGAGGAACGTTGCGTCGACGTCATTAATTTACTTACAACCAATGAGAAATCATGGGGGCGGGGCGGCACGTGCAGCCCCGCCCCAGATTCAGCCCCGCCCCGATCTGCAGGCTGCAGACAGGCTTGCTTCGCGCTGGTGGCCGTGTTACACATTTACCTGGGCAGTGGGTCTCTCCCTTCCGTGCTGCAGATTCAGCTGACTCCCTTTTCAAGCGTCTCGAATAGGTCACTTGTCACTGTATACTTAGAAGTACAGAAGTCTAGCTAATATACTGAGCAGAAGAGTTGTGAACTCGTATCCATTTGGATTGTTTAATGCCATTAACAATGCTGTTATTTATAACAAGCCTATACTACTACTACTACTACTAATAATAATAATAATACTAATAATAATAATATATTGATGGTAGCTGCTAGCTAGCTAAGCTACAAAAGTATTGAAAGAGTAACAATGCTGCCTACTATTTGTTTAATTAATGTAAAATTCTGTTGGTATCAATGTCTAGTAGAATTGCACATTCATGTTATCAACAGCATCAACTTCAATTGTGTATAAAATACTTTAAAATACTGTTTATCAGTATCTCAGTTGGATGGATATCCAGTTTCTTTGTGGAGTACTTGTACTTTTGTACTTAAAGTAAATTTTAGAGCATGCACTTTAGATAATTTTTATTAATACTTCTATTGTAGTGGAGAACATTTTTAGGCACATACTTTTACTTGAATATTGTTTGTCTACTTCTGCCACCTCTGCTGATAAGTATAATTAAAGGATGGTGTACTTTATTTTCCCCATTGACCCAATAAGCGGCCATTCTTCTAACTAGCAACTAGCCTTCCTTCTCTCTCTCACACACGCGCACAAAGAGAAGAAATCACTTTCCGTCGAACTTTCCTATGTTGGATGATTTAGTGACCTGAGACTCCTTTCATAAATGGCACATAAACATCAGCTTCGCCGTATTGACAATTGTGTATTTTTCTTTGTTAAAATGTTTTCAGTCCATTTCTTATTAGCTGTTGACGACAGTTCAATGTGAATGAGCTGCTCCAAAAGGAATTACTGTTATTGCATTGCTGCTGTTATTAGGATCAATAATTCAAAAGCATTGTGGTTTAAAATAGTTAAATGATGTTTGAAAAGGAAGGCACATTACAACAGAGGATCTATAATGTTATTATATTATCCGTCAATAAAAATAAGATGTTTTAGGTTATGACCTCTCTTATTGCATCTGTGTTCTAATGTCTGACAGATTTCATGATGTTTTAAAAGACTCGAAATGTGCAGGGCCACATTCCTTTAATTCACTTTTCTGTTCAAATCAAAATTGTCACAAAGCTTAATATGAATTCAGGATATAAATGTAAAATTTGCATAAATGTACAAATTAATTTGCATAAAGAATTTGCATAAATGCTAATTTATAACTAATGAGAGCTTAAAGAAACTTTATTTTAGTTATCATAAACTGTATATACATAAGTACGTATATATATATATAAGTATAGTTATAATTTAAGTTCACTTTGTTAAGCAAATCCTGACTGATGCTGAGACTTTGGTTCAAAACTGTTTTTGAAAGTTCACATTTAGTGATAAAATTTGCAATTTCAACTTCAATCATAAACCATTACAGCAAAACTGTTTGCATTAAATGCAGTCCTTAATCTTAATGGTTTCTAAGTGGAACTATCCCCAGTTGACATATGACTAATTGACTTTGTAAAAACTAGACACTAAGGACTTGATTGAAAATCTTTAAGTGTATGTGTTCTTAAAGGAACTCTATAGAGCTACTGTCATTAAAGACACTCTAAGAACTTGAGCAACCTGCACTTTAGGGGTGGTGTACAAACAAAGCTCAGTGGAAATGGTGCATATTCAGTACAGACTAATGGACACAATTCTCCACTTTGTGCTCCACCCCATGCATTACCTTTTGTCCCAGTTCTCTATTGTCTCTCTTGAATCTCTTAAATAGCACCATCATTTATGTGAAAGTGGTGTGATTTGACTTTGTCTGATGCATTCCACTGTATATGATTATAAAATCCTCAGTTTCACTGGGTGACATTACATTTTACAATAGGTTGCTTTAATTAAGCTTTATTTATTAGCCAATATACAAAGAAGGGAAAACTGTCTATTAAAAGTTGCTGAAGAACAATAGTATATTATTATTATTATTATTATTATTATTAATAATAATAATAATAATAAATCAATTATAGCAGCTATAACATTAACATTATAAACCATATTACAATATACTGTACAATAAACCTAATTACAATATTAACATTTAATGACATTTAATTTATATAACATTTAATACAAGAAAAGGAACTAAGAAGATTATTAGAATTTCTAATAGTTCTTATAGAATTTCTTTAGAATAAATATTTTACAATTGAACATACTTATCCAGACTCTTTGTACTGACATTAGATTGATTACAGTAAATAGTGTGACTTTTTGGGATTATCGAATGTCATCTACATATCCAAGTGATTTGGCCAAAAAGACATGCCTACTGCTGGCATGACAGTGACTGAGCAAATTACGTTGGCTAAAGGCCCAGGTGCAGTGCGAGAATGTGATATAATAGACAAAAACAAAATTGCCAGCAATATGGAAATATCTGTGCAAAGGACTTTATAGACACAAGCACACACACAAATTGAGCAAAAGGCAAACTAAAGGACTATTCAGATGGAAATGGCTGCAGAATCTGGATGACTAAGAGAAAGAGACATGACTCATCTGACTTACTTTAATGCATTCTGTTTTTTATGTGCTGGCATTTGTAAACTGCATCATGAACATAAACTGTAGGATGCTGAACGACACAGTTTTAAGTTAAATAAAATGTAACTGCAGTTTTCTGATTTGAATTGAGTTGTTAAAAAGGATGACCAAACATTAAGGTTTGTGGATATGTTAGTTTTTCTAAACCGATTACATGACGGAAAATAAGGCATATTTTAGTCGTATCATTTGGACATCGTCCTTGGCTTTTGTCAACATGTCTTAATGTGTGTAATTACGATGCTATTTTGTTAAATCAAAACCAGCATAAAACCGTGGGGGGAAAAAGGCCAGCTCATCTTGAGATCACAAAGCCAATGCAGCATAAACCACAAAAAGTGACAACAGGATTCCTAATCCCACAGAAAGGTCAATGGTGCCCTTGAGAGAAAGGCACTAGAACACTCAACACACCACAGCACGTGTTAACAGTAAATAATCTGATGTGGATGCCAAATATAAAAAAAAAAAAAAATCTATTATTATATATTTATACAAAAAGATATCTACCTTTAAGCGTATGTCCCGTTCACAAACTTTTCTCTTAACCATCAGTTTTAAAGACTATTTTTGATCCCATTTAACTGCAGTTAAAACATTTGTTGGTAGGCACAAAAAAACAAGCAGCAAGTGTGAAAAGCAGCTATTTACATTTTCTGTAATGACCTTTGCTACAGATGGGAGGAAAGTCCCTGTAGCATTAAAATCAATGAGGGAGAGAATGGAGCAGCACTGCTTCTGTTTTAATCATTTAATCAGTAGCCAAAATTACAATTACAGTTTCTATCAATATTATTAAAGAAAGAGCAGACTTAATAAATACCATGGAATGTACATCTGTCAGCTAAATTTTCATGTAAGTGGTATTAATGCAAATTAAATAATAATAATAATAATAATAATGTAATATTATTAGTTAATATTACAGGTAGTGTATTATGGCTGCATTTATCCTTTTATAAATAAATATAAAGTAAAATATGATTTGTAGAACATAACTTTCTCTTATGGAATTGCATATTTTCTAGATTTAATTTTACATTTGCCTGATGGCTGACGTTTTATGCATGACTGTTTATCTAATCTGATATTCACCATCCAGCCATCTAGTAACCTCTGTAGTCCAACTACAGTCCATGGAGGCCAGTGGTGACCATTGTATTTATTCCTATTTTTATGACCATGGTAGGACCTAATCTGATACTGAGTAAGAAAAAGTTTGCAGTGTTGCCTCACATCAACTGGGTTGGGGGTTTGAATCTTGTCTCTAGGCTGTGTGTGGAGTT
>JAQQZT010000040.1:13829636-13840737 GCA_030068275.1 Clarias platycephalus
AAATAACCCAGAAAAATGACCCAACAGCGGCAACCCAGCGTTTGGGTAGAAAAAACAACCCAGCATTTTTTAGAGTGAAATATAATTTTTTGTTGGTTTATTCCATTACTCTGTTCCTGTGATGATCGAGGGGAGAATTGATGTAATTTCTAACTGTTCAGAAACACTGGGGCCACATGTCTTGGTTTAAATTCAATCATTAGGTTTTTTTATGGTAATTTATATTACAATGATCTGAGGAGTTCCTGGTTTCCATCATAGCTCGGTTCAGTGGAATTAAGCTTTCTCAAAAAGAATCCACATGATTGACTTTGGCATGTTGTTTATGATGTTGAGACAATGTGGCTCATGCGCTGCTTTCAGATGCATCCACTCCACCAGAGGATATGCTTTGCATCTAGGAACAGAAGGGTCTTTTACTGAAAGACCGTCATAAAAAATCAAGTGTGCGAGAGCTACAGTAGTTCATAGAACTGCCTGTGGTTGATAATGAGCATGTAATATACAGTATCTGTCGAATCTGAAGGAACCAGGTAAATTTTCTTGTTTCTCAATTGGCACTGTTTGAGGGGAAAAAGGTATATTTAGTATTTTACAATTTTTATGTTTTCTGCAACCCTGGAGTTGATGAGCCCTAGAAAATATCTGAAGGATGAAAGGCATATTAAATTCCTGCCGGTTATCATTCTACTTTTTAATCATTGGCGTACAGTAATGTGTTCAATTACCTGGTCATGTCATTTCCCCTTTGGCCTCACATTACAGTCAGTTCAGAAATGTCCTATGTTATTATAGAATGTTAAACACTGTCATCATTTAGCACTTTTAGTTTGCAGTGCTTTATTAAAGTTCTGCCAAAAGATTCTTTTTTTTTTTACTGCTCACTCAGTTCATTTCCACTATTACAATGCTAATTGTTTTCCTTGTTTAAGAGTCAAAAATCTTTTACTTGCATCCTTTAAAATGACAGGATTCGTCAAAACCTATTGCTTGAACTATTGCTTGAACTTTGAAAGTGAACGTTTGATTTTCTGGTACAGTAAGTAGAGAGAGAGCTTAGCGAAATTTCAACTTTAACAAAAACTTTAACAATTGACTGATGTGTCATGTTGGCTAATTATGTCAAAAATAAACCAATTTTGTTTATTAAAAAAAATACAAACCTTACATTTTAAAATTGCATAACTTTTTTTTCTGATTTTGTGCTGCCATACGCAGTCAATGTACTGTAAATGCAGTTTAAACATTTACATTCACTGCAATACAAACTGAATTATGGACTTCTTTAGGGAACCTTTTTCATCACACTAAGCTCTGTGTTATAATCAAATGGACATCAAATTGTATTTTACACTGAAAACTGAGATGCACAGATTGCAGTTCACCAATTATCCTGCACTTACTGTATCACTGACAATGCACCAGGTTTTTAAACAGACCAATTAAGACTGATGCTTTGTACCAACCAACAGATTGTCAACTACAGATTTACATGAATTATGTAATATTAACTTTAATAAGACCCACCAAGGACTCATTTTGGACATACCCACATGAACAATGATCTTGTTAAAATTTCTGTATAATTTTGAATCCACACAGAAATTGTAATACACTTTGGTCAGATGCTAGGTCTCAGGACCAGCATTTTTAATCTGTCTGGAATTTATGTTGAAAGAACTCTGTAGACTATACAGTATATACACTGTATGCAATGACACTTTCACTTTGTTTGCCATAGCCTATGTTTGAGGAAGTATAGTTTGGTAAAATTCAATTATTTGCTTTAAAATTAGATCTTGCTCCTAAAATACACCAATTTGACATTTAAAAAAAAATGTGAGTGAAAGACAGGTCTGAAAACAACTGGGTGTCCTTAGAGTGAGCTCACATGCTGCCTTGAGGTTGATGATTTCTGAAAACAGCCACAATTTATAAAATTAGTGTGCTGCCTGGTCAAAATAAATGGAACTTGCAGAAATTATTGGTATTAAGATCAAGATTAAGATTAAGACCCATTGAATGCATTATTAGTACTTGGAGTGCTGTTCTGTGGTGAAAAGTGTTTATGGTTGGATTAAAATCCTATGTGAACTTGCACCATAAAAATCAACAGTAGAGATCACAGCCATGTTTAATATGAAAATTTAGAACATTTCTATGTGTCCATAAGAAAAAGCCTTAAATTTACTATGGTGCATAAAGAACAAAAGAAAAGCACAACTGTTTTTGTAATTCTATAATGAGATATAAGGCGGAAAAATATGGATGGCTCTGGAACTAAGCTTGAACAGTTGCTCCATGATGGAACCTGATCGTGTTCTGGTCCAGTGTTATGGACCAGATGCTGTTGGGTTAAATGAGAATATCATGAAAAGCGTCAAGAAAAACAGGAAAATGAGCTGTGTTGTGTGGACCAAGTCTTTCATAGTGATGGAGGACCCCATGCATGCGGATGACAGCACAGATGGTCATGTTACCCCCACACTGGCCAGGAGCATCCACAGTGGCAGGGTGTCCAATGATATTCCTTCCAAGATGTCGCCTTCTACCGAGTCGAAATCCTGCTCATCCATATGTATATATTTATATACTGTATGCCACCAGAACATAAAACCTGTCAGAGAAATTGGAGTAAAGTTAGACACCACTCTGTATGACATTTATCTAAACACAGTTGAAGAGATTATCATTTGTAAGAAAGATGTATCCCTCCAGTACATTTCCAAATATATGATGGGAGTTCAAGCTAAAACTTGAAATGAAATTTCCTCATGTATGAAGACATAAAATTGATTGACATTTACAGATGACTTCAAGCACATGGCGGTAATGAGGCACTTAGAGACTCTTAAAGCATTTGAATGGGACAAACATTTCAAAGAAGACTGTATATCCTTGATTGTCGTTCCCGTGAACATTGTGGAACCAACTTGTCCAAGTTGGAAGAAACAAATCTGTACACACAATCATTCATGAACACCACTTGCACATTATAGGAACTTGGCAGTCCTGAATTATGCTCGTAAGTCATTTCCACATGTTTGGTCCATTACAGGGTTTCCAGGAAGGTCAGTAGTTAACGCATGAAGCTGGCATTCCAATCATTGCTTGGGTGGACTGAGAAAACTTTACACCTTGATGGTATCCAAGCACTAGTGTAGCAGAGAATTCTATAGAGAAATAAACATAGTTTTACTCTCTTACAGTAAGTAGTGTATGTTCTGTTATTTGGCCCAGTTCGACTTGACGCCTAGAAATAATTCTGGCATTTCATGGTTTCCAAACCACTTTGTGTTATTTTCAGATTCCTAGAAATATAACCTTAGCTTTGCTTATTTGGCGTATTGAAGGAACAGGATGTTAGAATGATTTTGTTATGTGACGGATGTTTGTTGCTAATTCAGATGTTCCAGTAGTGGGAAAAGGGGAAGTGGCCCCTTTTGCCACTGGCCTCTTAGCCAAGTAAACATGTAGAAAGGAACCTGCAATCCAGTGCATCCCCTGCTTTAATTAGCCTGCCAGGATGTCAAATGCAGCTGTGTATGTGAGTGTGTTAGTAAGAGGATGTGTAGTTGGAGAGGATGTGCGTGGTTTGATAGTGTATTATAGTGTGTGTGTGTGTGTGTGTTTGTGTGTGTGTGTGTGAGAGAGAGAGAGAGAGAGAGAGAGAGAAAGAGCGAGAGAAAGAGAGAGAGAGAGAGGATGTGCATGTGTGTTTGTTTGATTGATAGTGTAGAGAGAGGTGTTTTTACAGGATATAATGAGAAGGATGTTCTGAGAAGGATGTTCTTCAAAGAGAACAACACAGGGGAAAATGTAAACCTTCAAACATGATTCAGCGACAGTGCAAAACATTTCTGATCCAAGTCAAGGTTGCCTATTTTCAGGGGTTTTTTTCTAAAGGGTTTTGTGTTTGTGCACCAAAATGAAAGAGGAAAAACTCAGTTTACCAACTGATTACAGATATGTACTGTACTCATTGAAACATGAAAATTGATGGATGAATTTGATTAAAGTCAAGTGCAATAACGTGTCCTTCACGTCAGATCATATGAGTACTGTACTATACTCTAGTGAAATAACTCAGTGAGGGACTTTGGTCATTTTTAGATAAACATGACAGCTATGATCAGACTAGGATTGTAACGAAAAGTTCAGACTCTTTCATAACATTGTCGCTGGTTGTCTATGGTTGTAATTGACTAAATTGGCTACTGGAGAGCAGGTTGCATGGCCTTTCCTCCAACTGGCATTCTTAACTTAAGACCAAAGGATATTTTTATGATGTGAATTTCTTTTTCCTGCAAAAGCAAGACCTTTTGTGAACTCTGTTCAAAAACCCAAACTGAACACAGATCATGAAAAAATGCTTCAGGATATATTTATTTAGTCTATGGATTATTTCTATGTGAAGCTTCATCTGAGATCTTTCTTTCATCTTCAGTAAATCACCCTGCTTTTAGCACCGCAGGGGCACGTCAGTGTTCAATAGCTCAAATGGCCGCTGGTGTTCGGTTGTCAATGATTGCTGTTTTTCCTGCCTTTTGCAGTGTGTGAGTGCCACTTGCCTCCTCCAGACTCACATGTGATAATTTGTGTCAGAGCTGAGATGTAGAACCTGGCTAATGCCTGGTTACTTGCTAGCTGTTCACAGCTCAATTGCCCATGTGACAATAATGGCCAGCGGACATATATCTCAAAAGCACTGCGTCCATTTAGAGAGGCAATCTGCTTGAATAAGGCATCCGTGTACCAATTTTATCCAATCACTGAAATGGCCCTAAAAGGCATGTGCTGAGGGTTTAGAAAAGGCCTGAATGTAGCTGGGGTTGAATGGACAAAGCAACATGTACTTCATTTGTATGCGTTCAAATCTATTCATTCACATTTTTTGTGTATATAAAGAGTGAATCTATATAGCAGAGACACCTAGAGAAAGACTATCTTCTTGGACATTTATAATCTACAGCATCCCTTAGAGGCCACTTGATCGATTCAATGCATTCATTTTTTTATGTCAGCTCACAGGGCTACAGTAGCTCTCGTCTAGCCTACATCAGCCTCATTTCCTGTCAGTGAGTGGTTTTCAGTCATACATGCACGCCTGGGCAGGGACACACTTTAGAAACCACAAACATCCCAGGGCTCAGGATTAAGGCAGGAAGTGCAGGTTCTGATAAATACGCTTTCACATCTTATTCAGGCAGCAGAAAGAAGAAAACGTAGATCAGCACTGTGTAAAACTGTAAAGCGTATCACTGGGATAAAGTCCACCCTCTGTGTCTGACCCAGGCACAAAAATCAAAAATCTTCAGTGTTAACTAATCTTTGCACATATTTGCGAACAATTCTGCAAAACTCGACGAATAAATAAAAGATAAAGTTGAAACAAATTGTTGAAGAGATTTAGACAAATCAATTAGAAAGAATGGAATAAACATAAGTAGAACTTTTCAACTCTAAAAAGTGTTGTAAGACATTTATCGTCTATCAGACATGATGCTGTTTTACTTCAGAGTTGTTAACATTCTAAACAATATGGTGAGACAGCAAGATAATTGGTCGATATACTGTACTGCCCATACGTTTCATAAATGTCTTCTAATGTTGGCTCATTAGTCAGGTTAGTCTATGCATTTGTTAATTAATTAAAATTTAAATACTGGGGGTCATATTGTGTATTTTCTTTAAACTATATAAAGTAAGTCCCCTACATACTTTACGAACATTTGAGTTACAAACATTCAAACCTATGAACATGAGTTTGCACATGTTGGAATCGTGGAAGTTAGATCACGTGCATACGTGTAGATGCATGGAAGTAAGCGTAACAGCAGCGGCGGTGAAGCTGGTACTGCTAAGAAGTGCCAAGCAATAAGTAATAAGAAAAAGAATTAAGGGAATGGAGGAAGGAGAAAAGATTGCAGACATTGCATGTTCATTTAACGTGAATCATTCAACCACTGGCACAATTCTAAAGAACAAGGACATGCTCAATATTAGTTTAATGTGTGGGTATACACATTATATGTGTATGGTATATGGTATGGTATGGTATACCAGGTATGGTATACCAGGAAATGGTTGTTGGACTTTGGACTTTGGACAAATTGGATTTATGACCGAGCTCTTGGAACAAAACTAGTTCGTATGTTGAGAACTAACTGTATATAGTATGAATCATTGTGTTTGAGACCATGTGTTTAACACATACAAAACTAAAATACAGTGAAATCTCGGATTGCAAGTAACGCGGTTTGCGAGTGTTCCGCAGGATTTTAATACATTTTGACTTGGAAAACGAAGTCAAGTCTTAGTTTACGAGTACCGAGTATCATATATCACGTATGCGCTTCTTGTTTTGACGGCGAGCGTCACGTGATCACAAGTGAGACAACAGTTTTTCTCTCTCTTGCGCTGCGGAATTGTGGGTAATCGTCTCCCGTTGCTGGGTCTTAGTGCGTGTCTCTTACTGGTACTGTATAATCAACATCCGTGCACGCTGTACTGTTTACTATAACACTGTGACCATGTGTGTGCCCGTGAAACATTTTTTATTTTGTGTCTGTATGCATGTGTGTGCAGCGCGCATGTAAAGCAAGTCTCATTAGAGAGGTTAAAAATCCATTTTCTCTCTCTGCTCAAGGCTCAGCCTGCTCTTTGCATGCTCTGTGTGTCTAGACCCCTCCTACTTTCTTCTTCACAGACACACACACACACACACACACACACACACTCTTTCTCTTTGCTCTACACACAGTGTTTCCGTTGTGTGCACGCGTGTGTGTGAAAAGAGTGGAGGAAGGGTAACTGGGTAAGACGAGAAGGGGGAGAGGGGAGCTTACTTTAGATTCACACACACACACGTAACATACGGAAAGACTTATCTATTGGGATTTATTTGTACTTCTTTTTTTTCTGGTAAAGTCCAGCTTAATTTGTTTTATTTTGACTTAATATTTTGTGTTAATTATTTATTTATTTATTTATTTATTTTTAATTCCCCCCCCCGATTTCTTCCGATTTTCTCCCCTAATTTAATCGTGTCCAATTCCTCCCAGTCGCAAGGGGGCTCCCACATTAAGCTCCTACCGACCACTCAGTCGGGAGGGCAGTAGACCGCCCACGTGTTTCCTCCGACCCACGTGACGTCACTGACCATTTTTTTCGAACTGCTTGCTCACGCACCGCTGGGGGCGGCGTAACACACTCGGAGGAACAGCGCTATCCGTTCCTTCCGCTTACGCGAGCTCACAGACGCCCCTGATTGGCTTGTAGAGCCGTCGTTAATGTGGGAGCACCAAGTACCTCTCATCCCTCCCCTCTGAGAGAGCTCGGCCAATCAGCTCTCTCTAAGCCTCCGGCTGTGAGAGGTAACAGCATCACCCAGGTATCGAACCAGCGATCTCCGGATGATAGGGCGAGCACTTTACCACTGCGCCACTCGGAGGCCGTGTTAATTATTTTTATGCCTTAATTTTTTGGGCTGCTAATTTGAGTTTCCATTATTTGTTATGGGAAATTTTTATTTGGTTTACGAGTGTTTTGGAATACGAGCCCACTTCTGGAATGAATTATACTCGTAATCCAAGGTTCTACTGTATAGTAAACTACTTGCCATTCATAGTTGCATTTAAAATAATATAAGTGCTGTTAAGATGATGATCATAAACTACAAAGTAAAGCATGGGTATATTATTTGTACTTGTGGCAGAAATAGAAACAGAAGAACTGCTTTGAGCGCATAACAAAGCAATCATTTCGATGTGTCCATTGGTAAAGGCCATTATTAAGTGCTGCTTCTGTGGTTGTGCTACATATCCTGTATGCCATGTTGAATTGATAGAAATAAATCACTCTTACATTGAGTTGAGTTATTGACTAACTGAAGGAAAATAAGGATGCAGGCCATAGTTTGTCTTTGTATGAACTAAATAATACAGTTATTTTAATTTTACATCATAGGCTGCGTTTATTTTATGGATCTGGGTTACTTTCGTATGTGGTCCTAGATAGGATACATATTTCATATGCGTTCATGCGATTTGAATACGAACAGTCAGGTCAGATTTCCTGTGATTTTTCGCCTCTGTGTATGTGTCACCCAGCACCGGCAGCAGGATTTCATAACAGGGCTAACAGGAGCTCTAAAACAGGTAAGGCAGGGTGTCGGCTTTTAATACAGTCAGCTAACTGCTATCCATTGTTTGAAATTAATGAGTGGTTGCATAAATATAACGTGTTTTTACTATGTGACATATTAATGTGTGCCAATTCAGAGGACTGACGCATCCACATTAGAGTGAGAAAAAAGGCACTTATAATTAAAAATATCAAACATTATGAAATGCAAATCCGGTGTGACCAAAAATTGGAGTTGAGCAATGTGTATTTGAGGAGTTTTGTAGTGGATTGGACTATAACACCATGTCTGTGTGTGTGGTATGGTGCTATAGTGATTAGCATTGTGGCGCCACACTCTGTGCTAGTTTCTAGATATTGCTTATTGCTGGTGGAATTTGTGACTTTTAGATGTAGAGCTATTTATTTTCCCTTCCAGATTTGCTGAACAGCTTCTATGCTCAGTTCGATGAGCAGAACCACATGACAGCGAGGAAGACCACCCCTCCTTTGAACGACCAGGTGCTGCCTCTCACCATGGCTGATGTGAGGTAAACTCTATGCAGAGACAACCCACGTAAAGTCCCTGGCAGAGTGCTCAGAGAATGTGCTAAATAACTGGCAGATGTTCTTTTTCAACATGTCTCTGAACAACGCTGTCGTTCCCACATGCTTCAAGATCACCACCATCATCCCCAGGGCAAGAAAGTCTTTTATGTCCTGTTTCAATGACTACTGTCCTGTTGCACTCACACCTATCATCATGTGCTTAGAGCGGCTTGTTATGAGACACATCAAGACCCTGCTTCCCCCTCACTAGACCCACTGAAGTTTGCATATCGTCCTAAATTCCATGGACGATGCCATCTCCACCACACTCCATCTGGCCCTCACACACCTAGACAACAAGGACACCTACGTTCGAATGCTGTTCATAGATTTCAGCTCAGCATACAATACTATCATCCCCCAACACCTGATCGGGAAGCTGAGCCTGTTGAGCCTGAACACCTGCCTCTGTAACCGGATTCTGGACTTTCTGACTGGAAGGCCTCGGACAGTTTGGATCGGGGACAGCACCTCCAACACCACCATACTTAGCACTGGAGCCCCCCAGGGCTGTGTGCTCAGTCCCCTGCTGTCTCTCGATTGTGTAGCGATACACAGCTCTACACACATCATCAAGTTTGCTGATGACACAACCGTGGTGGGTCTCATCAGCAAGAACCACAAGTCATCGTACAGAGAGGAAGTGCAGAGGCTAACAGACTGGTGTAAAGACAACAACTTGTCTCTTAACGTCGATAAGACAAAATAGATGGTTGTTGACTTCAGGAGGACATGGAGCGACCATTCTCCACTGAACATCAATGGCTCCTCTGTGGAGATGGTCAAGAGCACCAAATTCCTTGGTGTCCACCTGCAGGAGAATCTCACCTGGTCCCTCAACACCAGGTCTCTGCACAAGAAAGCCCAACACCGTCCTTTTTTCCTGAGAAGACTGAGGAAGGCCCAGCTTCCACCAACAATTCTTACCATCTTCTACAGAGGGACTATCGAAAGAATCCTGAGCAGCTGCATCACTGACTGGTTTGGGAATTGTGCCATCTCGGACCGCAAGACCCTACAGCGGATAGTGAGGACAGCTGAGAAGATCATCAGGGTCTCTTTTTCCTCTATCACAACCATTTACACCACACGATGCATCCGCAAAGCCACCAGCATTGTGGCTGATGAGACACCCCTCACATCACACTCACTCTTCACCCTCCTACCATCTGGAAAAAGGTACCGAAGCATTCGGGAACACACACATCCAGGCTGTGTAACAGCTTCTACCCACATGCTAACCGTCTACTCAACAAGAAAGGACTGGACTGATATACAGTACACACACACACACACACACACACACACACACACACACACACTCTCTCTCTCTCAAATCAGATAAACAGTTACCTCTATAAAATGAGACTGGACTGATAAAACACATGCGTGCATGCACACTGATCTACTGTACAACCATCCTTGATTTTTTTTTTTTTTTGCACAAATATTTATATTATTAGCTGCAATTTGCACACAGACTCTTTCTATCATGCCATTAACTTGCACTACCTCAACCCACTATTACAGTATATTGCATTGTTTCATGTTGTCGTGTTGTTGCTTTTGTTTGCTTTTTTGCACATGCTCTTCATGTTGTCTTGTGTTATCTTTTGTATTGTAATGTCTTTTGTAAAGTACCATAGAAACGTTTTAAATAATTTATGGTGCACATTTGGTTTGTCTTAGATAGTCAGTTAAAGAATATGGTTGAAATGACAATAAAAGCCTACTTGACTTGACGAGTATAGGTTTATTATTTATGATCATGTGGTCTGTACATAAAAAGTAAAAAATATTTCTAAGAAAATTAATTCACACAGTCACACATACATATATACTACTAACTGCTCAAACAACTACATATGAAATGCGCATACACACACCTATGAGATGCGCGCACATACACACAACCTCTCCATGCACACACACCTATGAGACGCGCGCACATACACACAAAAACTTTCTGTGCACACACACCTTTGAGATGCACGCACATACAGCTATGAGGTTCTCAGTGTAAACGGAGTTGTCGCTTCATTCTCCCTGAATGGTAGTAGCGGTTTGTAAACAGCCTGCTGTTGGACAGTTTAGAAGACGGAGTAGGTCAGTATAATGATCATCACTGTTCAATAACAAGGCGTATTCAGAACTGTCCAAATGATGTCTGAATATTGCAGCGGCAGAAAACGCGGGTAATGATTTGCAAAAAGAAAATTGAAGCACGGAATCTGTGGCTAATATGTCGGATCCTACAACAGAAGCAATTACTGTTTTGTGTGAAATGTGCTTTCCTCGCCTTCCCTAATATGAACAATAACTAACTCATCGGAATCCCACTTGATTCTCTCCGCTTGATCAAATCCAA
>JAQQZT010000040.1:13844618-13855015 GCA_030068275.1 Clarias platycephalus
TCTCCACATCATTGCATTCAGTTTTTATTCACAATTTGTTTAGTGTCCCAACTTTTTTGGAATCCGGTTTGTACAAGTTCGCCAAAAGCCTGACCTCTCCTATACACGGTACCAATAAATACCCTGCAACTTTTGATTGAAGGTATCATGGAAGAACATAGATTACCAGCAGTTCAAGGTACACTAGGTACTAACTTACTGTAGCACTAGGTCAATAATAGTTTCTTAAAATCAATGAAAAATTGTACTGAGAGCCAATGCAAACTGGGTAAGATAGGGATGATATGTTCACATATTATGTTTCTAGTAGGGACTCTGGCTGCTGCAGTCTGGACTAACAGGAGCTTGTTTTTCCACAAGGCATCACTGTTATCCAACTTGAAGGTAACACATGTATGGAAATGTATTTATTTATATTTATTTATTTATTTATTTATTTATTATTCTACAGTACCTTGCCATTTTTTCTAAGATGATGAAAATCTACACTATTAATATTTTAAACATGAGTGTCAAATAAAGGACTGGAACCAATAATCACATAAAGGTCTTTAATTGCCAGATAAAACCAAAAGGCCTTCATATTCCCATTCTATACACATTCCTCAACTTATTGATCTGGTGTCTCTCATCTGGCTTGGTGAAATATACATGTGTGTCATCAACTATGTTTACAAATGATATTACTCAGAGCATCTATAAATTGATAACCATCTGCTGAGCCTGAGCCCGAACAGGAACATTCCTGTGCCTCCTACAACATTTGCTAATGATCAGTGGTGTAAAAACAAGGACAAACAACACAAGCAGGGAAACACAGCCTGATCAGAGGCCAGTAGTAGGACAATAAGACATGTGACTTTAACCAGTGCTGTCTCTGTGCTATAATGAGGCCATAAATGAAAGTTTTATGTTTTATTCCTACAGTATATAAGTATGAGCATAACTGCTGTGCTTCCTTTTCTAGGATCTTGAAGATAAAGGAGAGGTTTTTATATTGGTCTCTAAATGAATGGTTGGGGTAGTTTTTGTTTATTCAGGAGTTTTGGTAACTATGGTAACTTTTGTAATGAGGTTACATTTCTTCTGATACTGTTTGTTTAAAAAGGTGTAGGCTAGGGATCTAATGCACATGTTGATAATTTTAATAAAATGTTTATTGAATTTTCTTGAGTCTCTTAAAAAAGAGGTATTGTCATTTACCTCACTATTTATTAAATTGTCTGGCTTTAAATTAAAAATCTGCTTTTTGCCTGACATGTTCCATTCTATCATTGAAAAAAAAAACCTCCATAACGGATGGATCTCTCTGACGACTGATGTCTTCTTTTTTTTTGTGTGTGTGGGGGGGTACTTTTCCCATGATTTTCTCCTGGGTTTAGTCGTATCCAATTTCCACCCATCACTAGGGGACTCCCACAAGGCTACTACACAATCAGACAGGGGCCAAAGACTATCACGTGTTTCCTCTGAACCACTTGACGTCAGCTGACCGCATCTTTTCAAACTGCTTGCTCATGTATTGTTGGCGGCTGCGTAACATGCTCACCAGACAGCGGCAGGTGGACAGCCAGACCACCTTGCAAAATCTCTTCACCTTTTATCTTTTATCTAAAGCAATTCCATGTAGTGACTGCCTGTAAGACAGAAAGAGCCATACTCACCCTGAAAAGTCCACATTAACGACATTGTTCATTAGCAACTGCTGAATAATATCACTTTTCTGCTTTAAAGTCTTTTAACATAATATATAAAATCAGCTGTTTCTGTCTGTGCCAGAAGACATACAAGATATACTGTATAGACCAATCTTGTTTTAAATGGCACATTCCACAGAAACTGCTTATGCTTATTATTAATTATTAACACAAAACCTTTTTGGTAGTTCTATACAACAAACTGTCTTTCTTGCCTCACGCTGCTATCCTGACATTTACTGTAGGTTTGTGCACGTGCAAATATTTATTTTTAAATATTTCTTGGAGATATACTGTTTCATACAGCCATGGCCCATAGTCCTGAGGCACTATTGCACCTTGTGCAACGGTGTACAAGTTGT
Source organism: Clarias platycephalus (assembly GCA_030068275.1). NCBI lineage: Eukaryota > Metazoa > Chordata > Actinopteri > Siluriformes > Clariidae > Clarias > Clarias platycephalus. The sequence goes on from JAQQZT010000040.1 coordinate 13,846,678, forward strand.
TTAAGCAGAGAGCATTAGGTCACATTATTCTGCTGATTCATGACATAAAACAGTGACAAATAAAACTTAATAAGGAAATCTAGCTTTCTGTATCCATCATTTGTGTAACCACACTTACAATAACAGGCTTATATGGTCTAGCCACAGTGAGAATATGGCTAGACCATATAAGTCTATTATTGTAAGTGTGAGGCAGGCCATATTAACAATATTTTTGTTGCATGCAGTAAGGAAATGAATAAAACTTGAACTATTGATAGGAAGGTCCCAAGTTCAAACCCCAGCACCACCAAGTTCTCACTGTTGGGCCCATGAGTAAACCCTCAACTGCTCATATGTGTAATGAGAAAAATGTAAGTCCCAGATAAGGGCATCTACTGTACATCATATGTAGTTTGTAAATTTTGTTGTTAGTGTGTGGTTACACAAATGATGGATACAGAAAACTGGTAGATTTCCTTATCAAGTTGTATCCCAGGACATGGATACAACAGAAATTTCACTCAGAATTTAAAATAGGTAGTCTTACATAGAGACTAAAAACACCATGTCCTGCACCCCATTTGAACCCCCTTCAAGCTTCTAGCATGGATCAACTTGATGCACCATCCATACTGATACAAAGAAGCCATGCATCAAGACCCTTCTGTGTCCTTTCAACCAGATTGTGAATGAGTAGTACAGTCACTGGCAACTGAAACAACCCGCCACCTTAAACAACACTTAAATAAGCACCCATCTATTTTAATAATAATAACAATATATATATATATATATATATATATATATATATATATTTATGTTTACGGTTCCATTCTGTACTAATCCCCGTAGAAAACAAAAGCAAATAAGTACTGTACTTGTTTAGACAGAAAAAAGGTTAAAACTCCATCAGCTAAAAACGCCTCAGCTCTAAATTAGTTTTCTGAATCAAGAGTCAATCAAATTTGACTCTGTCCCATTTATTTTGTTTAGACTTTTGGATTTTCTTCTTACTGGCTGTAACTCCTGCCAGCCATAGTACAATCTGATTTCTTTGATTAAAATTAAACTATGCAACACAGCTTTAAAAAAAGAACAATGAATACAGACCTGAGAATAAACTCTTTATTGATGATTTTGTGATGGACCATATACAGTGGTCATATAGTTCTTTTTTTTCCCCAAGTGTATCAGAAATACTGTACAATATCAATGACACTGACATCAGAAGAGTCCGTGGTACAGCTAAGAGTGTCCCTATTATAATAACGTTCTTTTCACCCTAATAAACAGGGTATGGTGTGATGTGGGGTCATATCAAGGGAAAGCGCATAATGTACAGTACTGCATTATGGCCATTTGGTGAATACAGCTACGCCATCGACAGCACAGGCAGTGCTGGTTCCTGCATCTCCATGGCTGTGATATTACCTCCCACATCTATCTATGGTCCACATTTGCGTAAGTGTCTGCAGAAATATTGCTTATTGCACCTAAAACTAGTACAGCACAAACACAGAGACTTTACATTATTTTAAGATCAAAAACAAAAACAACCCATGGAAAGGCATGATTGCAATCTACTGTAAATCATTTTTGAAAAATAATATTGCAGTACTTAACATGACCAAATACATTTACATTTACAATAAATATTCCGAATGATAAAAAACACACTTCCAGAGTGTGCTCACATATTGTTCTCATTTCTCTCTTATAATTCAACACATAAACTGTGTCGGTTTAGCTAAATGCCTATAATTATTTTTCAATAAAATGTAACAACATAGAATGTTGTCAAAGTAAACTAAGTGCAAGAGGTTTTGACTTTTTCTACAAAATGTCAGCAGCAAATTATAATATTGAAGAGAGCACACAGAATAGACAGAATTTCTAAATGACCCTAAATCATATGTCAAACATATCAACATCAATAACTAAACAAACATTACCAATAAAACTCTTTTTTTTTTTTAAGTGAATGAACGTTGTTTGTAACACAGAGCAGTCCAGAGAATGTAAGATAACATGGTCCTGAGGTTCTTTCACAGGGAAGAACCAGTGAAAGCTACAGTACTTACAAAAGAAAAAAAGACAAAACACACCCTGCCTTTTTCAACATACATATTGACACATCAGACACAGTCATTACACACAATACATACACACTTACAGACATGTACAAAATAGATATTCTAAGTTTACAATGTACATCATAGATACTCAATAATACATGAATACACTTTTTTGTATAGTCATATGGTATATACTCCTCACAGTAAATTAACAAAATATACACTGATATTTACAGTTAATATATTGACAATCACAATTTACAATACATATACATAATAATAGCTTGCTCACAAATACCATGGCCTCCAGCACCACTTCAAAATTACACCACTTAAATAAAAATGCCTTCTATGAAAATAGCTACAGTAGGACTCGCCTGTCCTACTGCTGAGATATAATGGAACTGGCCAGAGGCCCCAGAGGTGTAGTCACTTTGATGGGTTCAGGAAATTCCAACTGAAAAAATATACAGCTGTATTTGTGCAATTCTAGATTGTCCTAAGAAATGATAACCCTGAATGATAAGCTGTCTTGTAGATTATATAATATGCTAATGGAAAATGTGTAACAGTGCCATTGAAATAAATAATTTATGTACTTGGTACATGTAAAATGTGCCTTTTCTTTCCAGATTTGTGTGTGTGTGCATGTGTGCATGTGTGCATGTGTTTGTGTGATTTCCAGTCTTTGTCCTATCTGTTTTGTGTAGCTCCCATTTGTCACAGAATTGCAAATATTTGATGACAAATTTGATGGAAATAGAAATAAGGAGCCTTCACCTTCATATAACTCTTGGTCCAGGCCATATTCCTGTATGTTTCTGTCAGGTTATTCCTAGAAAATTCAAGTTTAGGATCATATCTATATGACAAATAAAGTGCACTGGTCTCAAAGAAGCCAACAAAATGTGCACAAGCAACCTAAAGATCAGGAGAGTGTTACAGGAATAATCTTAGGCACTGTCTCGCAACTGTGCTTAGCAGGTGCTGTAGATGTGTGTGTGTGTGTGGGGGGGGGGATTTCTGAGATGCTATGGAGGTGAAAAAAGGGGACAGATGCAGAGACACAGGGACACACCTTCAAACTGCCTTTCATTAGTTACTGAGGACACATTGTGGTAAAAATGTGCTATTGCACACAGTTCGTGTTGCAGGACCTAACTGCACAAACTGTTAACTTCTTTGAAGTATTAGCAATATTTAGCTAAGGAAATGTTTATCCAGTCAACTGGGAACACAGCCAGAATTAGAAAGTAGGCTTTACAGTAGTGCCATACTTAATTTTTTTAATATATAAATAATTGTAAGAAAATGAATGTAATGTAATCCTAGTGGATTACATTTCATTAATTCTTTCTCTCATCCAGGAGCTGAAGGACTATGGAAGCCTTCTGCTTCTCTGTTTCCCTGTTGATGCAAGGGTTTGTTGCCAGGGGTTCAGTGAAACTTGTGTAGGAACAGCATGTTCATGCTGGGAATTGTGGGCCTTCAACCCTCCACCTCATCCGATGAGAGTGCATTAGCATGCTGTCTGGGACACGGGCTCCCTGGGGAAACACCACTGTGAAGCGTGCTGCTCAGGTCTATTTTTATACCACGAGTCAACATGGCTGTTTCAGTAGAAACACAAGTGCTCAAATGCTCGGCTGCATCATTTGTCAAGATGCAGAATCTGTGTATAATGTCAGGTGCAGAAGTTCTCGGGGGATAGAGTGAAGACCAGAGCAATAACAGTCTATGACCTTCCCAAAGAAGCTGATGTCCTTCATATACAACCTAAATCTGTCATTTATTTTTGTGCATAAATGCATTATACAATGTATAAACCATTTTCAAAATCTCTGTAGCATGTTTGGTTTTCCAAAAGCCAATTCAACTCCCTTTGTCTAATCGCGAGGGGTTTATATGTGGACCAGTGCAGACTGCTTAGGCAGCACCTGTTAAAATACAGTACAAGTTGTCTAAAATGATTGTTATTCTATAACGTAATTTTGGCATACATAATATTTACAGCCTTTGATAGAAAACATTGAACTATTTTCAGTTGTGAGTTTTGCAGAAGCAGAAGCATTTTTAAATAATTACATCCACTCCTCTCGGAAAGCAAAGAAACTAAATAGACTTCATTGTTAAGAAAAAGGCTATTAACTGTTTGTGATTTTTTTTTTCTTTGGAAAACAATCAAACTGACTGGTATCTGGAGTTGAGTCATGCCAACTGGACTTCTTTTTAGGAAATCCAGTTGACATGACTCGGCTTTCATATAACCTCACCTGGATGACTGAAAATCTTCACAGGCGCACACTGACTATTGTCCAGTTTCCCGAGTTTAAATTAAAGTTATGTTAACTGGTAGAAGGAGAGACAGACTTTAAGTGATGCTCACTCTTCCATTTAACAATGACGCTTGTGCTGCAGTGCTTTTGGGAAACTGGGCCTGGACATCCATAAAACAGGTATAAAATTCTATCAAAGTGTCCTGAAGAACAATATTACTGTTAATATTTTTGTATTCTGTGCATTTTTTGTCATCTGCTATATTCATACTAATATATACTGTTTATCTATTATGTACTTAAAACTGCTGTGCTTAATGAAGGCTACCTTTATTTATTTATTTATTTTAAGCATTATTGCAACCAACATGTTTAATGTGCTTTTTTTGTGCTGATCACTCATTGCACATCTGGCAGTCATCAGATTAATAAAACTAAGTGTGGCAAAGTATATAGTGGTCTATAGCCACAAAAGGCATGCTGTCATTGATACTGTGTGTGTGTGTGTGTGTGTGTGTGTATATGTGTGTGAGATACTGCATTAAAACTAGATGTATTGTGGGGTTTTTTGTGCATATAGTGCCCCCGAGTGGAAACATTTGGTCAGTACTTTATGAGCTGATGGTATATTGTGCTGGGCCTAATAACCTATGGGCAACAACACTTCCACAAGACAAGAGTTACAGCAAATACTAAGGATTACACATCAACATTATCTATACAGTACATTTCTTTCCGTTGTACTACTGCCGTGGTTTTATGTGCATCCCGCAGTCAAATGTATGTCCACACTATGCTAGTGTACCACTGAGAGTTTGTACTGGAGTGAACCAGTCTCTGAAAATAGTAATAATAAAAGGGATTTGATTTGAACCACCAAAATATATAATTGGATTTTTACTCCATTTTCCTCCAGTCTGGCTGTGTGTTAATTTCCACCTACAAGTGACATGACCACTACTGAGAAGGGATGGTGAAGGCTAGGGTATGCTTCTACTGAGACATGAGAAAACAATCTCAGTGCTTACATTACAGAATGCTGACAACTCTCAGAGGAAAGCACCCTTTTCCACCTACATGGCTTTATAGATGCCACAAATGATTGACAGAGAGAGATATTATTTTCTTCACATTATGAAAAGTAGCTTAATGATATTATTTAAATCTTTTCAAGTTGGGGTTCTCTAATCACATCTTTTGCAACTCACTTTGACTCATTCTCTATACCACTTAACTTGCACAGCGTTGTGTGCGGCCTGGAGTCTATTCCAAGGAACGAGGCGGGGTGCACCCTCAATGGGGTGTCAATCCATCACAGGGCACACAAGCACAGACAGAGAATTTGAAAACACCACAAAGCCTAATCTGCATGTCTTTGTACTATGGGAGGAAACTGGAGTATCCGGAGGAAACCCACCAAGCACAGGGAGAACATGGAAACTCCATGCACACAAACCGGGTGTGAAAATTGAACCTCCCCTTCGTGAAATTTAGGTTTTAAATAATTTTAGCTATTAGACATTATTATATTATTATAAGTATTATTATTAGGAAAAAGATAAAGAAAATCCCTTCTTCACAGGTTTCACACCTCAACCCAGACATTGACAATAGTTAAAACAGAAAGAAACATGCTGAAAAGTCTTTAAGCTTTATCCTCCCACTGTAATCATTACAGATCTTGTCAGTGCTATTTTTTTTTTAATCTACATTTATGCTTATCTATATCTGTATTATCTGTAAAATTTAATAGGGTATATTCAGTGAGTCACTTACCAGAAGATATGTAAATCTCGCAGTGTTACTTGGATGATTCAGTTATTTCTGTCCAGGACCTATTCTGAAAAATGCCTTTGGCATTTGAAAAATGCCTTTGGCTGTGTGCTCTACCTACCAAATGTGTAGGTAGGAAAGAGAAGTACTACTTGCAACTTGCTAATTAGGGCTTGGTATAGAGAATATCCTTCTGTGGCTATTTTCTTTCTTTCTTTTTTCAGTCCTCCATTATTCATTGATCACCCCCCCTACGCAGACACAAACACACACATCATCCCTCACAACATCCCAATCTACCGGTATGGCTTCAAATAAATTACAATAATGCTGTGGCTTCTCATGTCCTTTTCCAGTCTTTGGTGGGTGATGCCTTCGAATCAAGGAGGAGCTCAGGACTCAGACTTGGGTGCCACAGGGTTGGTCTGGTAACTGCTGCCATAGCCGCTAATAGATGTGGAGTTAGTAATGAGCTCCACAGGTGAAGTGCTGCCTGGGCCAAGGTATGCCCGGTGGCTAGGCATGGGAGAGGGTGTCTCGCTGGTATTTTTGCCCAGGATGAAACGTGTCTCATCCTCTAGGTTGGAGGTATCCTTCGTCAGGCTCTTGCGGTACGAGACAGACAGTTTATTGGAGCCATCAGGAAGCCAGTTAAAGTGGCGTGCAATGAAGACCAGTGGCAGAGGAAGCATGGCTACAATTATGAGAGCAAAACACATGGTCAGAGCCCATGGAGGGTAGCTCTGGAAGCGCTCTTCCGCCTAGACAGAGAAGACAAAAAGAGGAAATGGTGTTGAGGTAATGATGATACAGGTGATGCCCTACGAGTGATGGATAATATCTGACAAAGAAATTCAGGTATAGCCATTTCATACAGATGACAATAAAACCTCTTATATTCAAGAATAATTCATAACAAGCCAACTTAAAATGCTGTGCCTTTCCCACTGCATTGACTAATTTAATAGATGAGGTCAACTAAACTTTTAAGAATGTTAAAATGACTTGATGAACTAATATAGTGATTATGAATGATATTGAATGCAAAACCCCAAAACAACATTGTACTGTATATATAACATATAGCAAGTATTAATGTCTGCATGGTTGTATCAGTGTGAATTTTTCATATGCTTGCACTTATTATCATACATGAATGAGATTTTCATGCTGGGTTTCACTCACCAGGTCCTCAACCCATGCATTGTATCCAGGTGATTTGATAGCCATCTCGATTACACTAGCAGTAATAAGAACAAGGAGGCAGGATGGAGAAACATACTTCCACAGATAAAAGTACAATCTGTATGGTTTGAAACCCAGCATATCTTCTAGATCCTGCATGAACCTGATTTAAAAAAATACAATAATACCACAAAATATTTAGCATGTACATTTTAAACTGATTGTAGTAATACAGAGATGATCTTAAGACACACATGTTATGTGATGTTTCTGGGCATATTCATAGGCATTTCATCATGTATTAAAATAACTTGTCCATAAATTAACAAGACAGAATAACTGCTAAAAATACACAGGGTACCTTTTAGTGCCATAAATCCATGCCACAGATATATTTTCCAAGATGACTACGATTGTGAGAGGAAGACCAGCAGAGTAGTCATCGAACATTGTGACAAAATAATTTCCGGATCGTTGGACGAATAACAGGCCACAAAAAAATGCAACAATACAGCAAACCACTAAGGAAAAATAAAGGTCAGAGGTTATCTAGTGTCTCTTAAAGGAAATGATACCCTCCCTCACAGTCCACTCCCAGACAAACAAATGCACCTTGCACCAGAATAAAGTCAAATTTAGCAACACATCTGCTCCAGTTACAAACAGCAGAGCCACCCCAAGATTATTTTGCATGATAAATCAATTGTGGAACTGTTATGGTAGAATAGTAGAATTGGTATATGTATACATCATGTTACAAATTATTATGCAAATGATATCTTTCCCTGATTTTCATAATCAGTCAATGCAAATGACAGTCAGTATAATTTTAAAGTCATCAACCATTAGGGTATAATTTGAATTTTATTGAACAAACCTCCTAATGATAACAATATTTATAAAAAAATTAAAAAAAAAACTGAAAATGCACTGTTCCAAATTATTATGCACAACAGAGTTAAAACATTTGATAGGTTGTAAAGAACTGAAAATGGTCTTTTGTTGAATTTGCAGCTTTAGGAGGTCATATTTAAAGAAATCAAAAGC
>JAQQZT010000040.1:13889866-13901093 GCA_030068275.1 Clarias platycephalus
TGTGTGTGTGTGTGTGTGTGTGTGTGTGTGTGTGTGTGTGTGTGTGTGTGTGATCATCTAGAATGAAAGGATAAAGTTGATAGAATAATATATACAGTAGAAGTGGCAGTAAAATCCACCTAGATCTAAAACTGGTTGATAGTATTATATTTCCAGATGCAGTGTTAAATGTTATGAATGTTGCATGATAACTTGGTTTTTGCACACATTTCTAATATAATAACTCTCGCCACATGCACCATGGTTTCCCTTCTTCCACGTGAGTATTTGCCCAGTGCCCTCAGTCTCCTCTTGACAAGAAATCTTACACAATACAGGTGGAAAATATGGATAATGAATATTATTTTAAATGTCTAGATCAAAGTTTGTGTCAGCTTGTAAAAAAGATCAAATTAGCAAGCTGGAGTCATACACAGATAACTTTGGTTAATTTTCCCAGAATTAACAAATCAGTGGTGAAATTATGGTACCAGCAATAGATTTTGTGTGTAGACCTTTGGCACATGACATCGCAATGTCTGTCTCCCATGGTCCTGCCCTGTTCTGGACACTGAAAGGGACATTACTTACTGAATGCCAGTGCAAAGAAATATATTCAAAAACAATCCAAGAAGCACTCTACAGCAACTCAACACATCGGATAACGTTAAACAACACTTTGTCTCCTTAGTAATTGCTTCAAGTAATTTTTAATTGCCTCTGAATGCAAACCACAATGCCAACTAGTGTCTAACAAAAGGCTAAAAAAATAAATCCCAAATCCTTCTCTAAACTCTGAACGAGGGCACTACTTGGTGTGCGGAACAAGGGATTGTACATCCTACATAGAGCACTAGCTTTACATTTGAAACAATTTTGGATTCAACTCTGGAACAGATAGTCAGCTGCTAATTAGAAAGCTTGAAATGTCAGTATTAGTTCTCATTACCTTTTTATGAAGCGTAATGCACATATTCGTCTCATTTGGAACATATGCAGCGAATAAGCTAATGCTAACGCTAGAAAATGCAACCAAATCCATGATGAATCACATAATCATACATCATCTGAGGTAATCATAATATAATAACAAATCAAACTTCTGCAAATTAACATATTACCTTCTTCATTCATTTAAACACACTTATTTATCTTTTAAATAAGTTCACCATGACATAAATTACAGCATATAAAAATAATTAACAAAACAGAAGCTATCAGTTGCTAGGTAACACTTTTATTTTTACATCTAAAGCATAATCATGAGGGAAAATGCACTGTGCCTAGAATTGTAAAAACTTTACAGAAAAAAGGTTTACAGATATTTAATAGTTTAAACCCATCATAGAGATGAAAATATAAAATCGATATCATTCTGCAGTGGTGTAGTGGCAGTTAATATAATCTCATTTAATCAGTTGTGTCATCTTTTAGTGAAGGGTCTACGCACTTTATACATAAGGCTGTGATTTAAAGTATTACTTTGTGCAGGTCAGTGAGCATCTTGACTCCACAAGCTCAAAATGGCCTTACTAATAAAACAATAAACATGGGCTAAAACCAATGATCTACCCCCATCCAAAACTACCATTCCAGAAAACCAAGGGTCACCCCTCAGAGACCCCTGCCTTTCATCCTTATATCAGTTCGCTGCCACACACCAACACACATAAACACATTCATGTATGCATATATGTACTGGGTATATCTTCAATGAAGGCATGCGTCTTTTGCTTCCAATACAAGTATTAGTTCATCACTAGTCATGACAATAACACTGGTCAAGTTACTACAATCATAAATACATATCCGCATGCAAATCTCCTTCTTTTACCTGCAGGTTTTCAAACGTCGGCAGTAAACCTTTATTTACGTCTTGCCGTCCTTATGTGATGTTCTAAAGTGTTTGAAATTGAAGCCCATCTGTGGAGGGGGGCTATAGCGGGTCCCGAACACCAATACTCTACGCTCCAGGGCCAGCTTGAAGAAAAAGAGTACAATTGGATTAGATACCAAAATACGACCCATGTTTGTTTTAATCAGTCTGGTGACACAGGGAGCTTTTCAAAATGCTGGAGAAAGATAATTTCGAGGGATGGAGAGAGAAGGAAAGGGTAGGGGGTGTCCACCCTGCAGGTCTGATACAGCATTTGGAGGCTGGAACCTGAGGCCCGCTGTCTGGGGGGTGGTTGGCCATCGAGAGGTCATAGCCAGTGCTCCTCCATGTAGGACTATTTCTGAGTGTGTGCCTACATGACTACCATTAGTGCCAGATAATGATGTTTAACAAAAATTATAAACACTACCAAGACAAGTAATGTGATCTATGGAACTATTTTCATTAATGTTATATTTATCAGATTTTGTATCAGAGCCAAGACATTCCAATCAGTTGAAACATGAGGTTGAGGATCTCTGTTGGGTGACTCTTTTTTCCCCCTGTGGATCTGATTGCTTGCACTGTTTACTTTCATACAATGGAGAGTTCAATGGATGGGCAGTTTCTTTACTTACTAGAAATAGTAATCAGAGGTAAAAATACTAGAGTTACTTTAATGTTAATAATATTTTGGAATATTTTATTGTACGTGAATATTATTTTTTAAAAACAATAATACTCTGAGTATACTCATAATATTCAAGTATAAGTAAATAATATTAACATATACTGACATTACAGTAACTCTAGTATTTTTACCTTTGATTACTTTTTCTAGTGAGTAAAGAAACTGCCCATCCATTGAACTCCCCATTGTATGAAAGTAAACAGTGCAAGCAATCAGATCCAGATACTATAGAATTTTCAGTATACTTATACTAACTTTAAAAAAAAACTTTATGATGTATTTATGATGAATATGAAAAATCAAGATATGTTCTTTTCTTTTTCAGGCAATGTTTTCAATTAAAGAGGCTCCTATATATTTTATCTACATTTAAGTTTTACATAAAACAATTTCAGTTTATGCCAAAAAAGAATAATTCCAGTTTGCCATCTGCTGTCACCTTTCTATCTTACACATTGTTCGTAGCATAATAGCTACTGCATCTATATATGTGTGAATATGGCTCAGCCACTTGACCTCAGTGTGGAACTTGATGGTGAGCTCGCTTGACCATGCCTCAGTAAAGTGTTTAAGTTGTATAAGCAATGACTTATAATGTAATGTCTAAAATAACAAGTATGTTTTGCTACTATGCTAAAATGGCAAACTGGAATAGTTGTTTTAAAGCAGATAATTAAATTAATTTATCTAATTCAGCAATTAATAAAAGTTTCCTTTCACATAAACACATTATCTTGTGGCCATAAGAAATTATATCAGAATAATAATGGTTAATAATTTTATCAGTTTAAAATATAATTAACATTTTTGTCACTTTCACTTACACTTTCAGTTAAATTGTATTTTAAAGATTGTAACACACAATCTATGTTTTAACTATTTATAATGTTTTAGTAATAAAAAAAAAATTCAGAAAAACAAAAAAGCAAACACGGCACAGTTTGGAGCATTGTTGCCTCCAGTGAATTTCTGAGCCTCAAACATTCACATCAACATGAAAAGCCCCTCAGACGACTTTTCAGGTATGTTCTGCTTGCTTGAAGAACTTCCAAAACACCGGAGTCACAGTCCAGGTTCCGCTTGATGTAACAGTATCCTTGCTTCGGAAGTGCAAATCCTGCTGCTGCAGAACTTCCATAAATTAGATTTTCTGCCGTGCTTCAGGCCTGCAGAACTCCTGAATGCTCTTAGCAGGCAGTCTAAGCCTTATCATTACTGCTATTCCTGAGCCACCCCCTCACCCCAACAGACTGGGTTAATGATACAGTGCTTGCTGTATCGCATGAATTTCCTGGATTGGACAGAGAGTATTTACGGATTAGTTGACGCTAAGAGAATTGAGGGGATTTTATACAATGATGGCTGTGTATTTATTTTTAACTCTGTGTAAAAAATGCTCCACCATCAAAGCATCAGAGGGATGCTGTGCTTCCAATGGCATCTGCTTCCAATATATCTAAGTGCTGAGTATTTCCAAACAGTTTACGTTTTAGTATGACCAGTATAAAATGTAAGGTCAGCCACTGCCTTTTAGAGGAAAAAAGATGGGCAGAATCAGACAGTATGGTAGTAATATTTTTTCAGTCTAGTTTTAAGTGCTCTGGCTCGCTCTGTTACTCCTGTTCTACTCTTTATCCATTATATCCAGTTTATATTCCATCTGAATAACGGTTGGGGTTTATATGCAAAGCATTTTCATTTGGAATAATTAATTAGTGTTTTTATTTTCAATACTCATTTGTGTATCACTTGTTCTTTACATATGGAGAAAAAGAGAAATGCGTTTTGGTTTCAACTTTTGGGCTTTCAGTCTTTGATAACTTGTTGAAGTCTATCTCATTCTATGTGTGTGTGGGTGTGTCTTTTGCAAAAGAATCAATAATCTGTGGTTCACAGATCTATGAATCTCGTACTTGGGCATTAGATACATATGAAAGGTTGTATTATAGCGAGAGTCTGGGTGGCTCTGTGAGGGGTCATACTGAGCAGCTCTGCCCTCAGGCTTTCAGGATGAGGATGGGCTGAAGGGCGGCTGAGGATGACCCACAAGTTCCAAGGCAGCTTGGCTTACACAGCTGCCATGCATTCTGCTGCTCTATTTTGTCGTCTCTCTTAAACTATAAGGAATCATTGCATTACTTTACTTATGGGTTTTATTTTTCTAGTTGAAAATTAAGCATATTTCAGAGTTTTTATCACACCCCAATGCAGCAATGTAGTGTTATTAGGGGTTGTTACTTAGGGGTTGCTAGTGGGTAGATGCTGGGCAGCTGTCAACTAGTAGGGGTAGTGGAAAAACAGTGGGGCAGATGGTAAATAAAGAAAAGTAAAGAAAAAAGTCAAACTGTCATTTTTTAAATACTTCTTTAATATTTCTTTAGTTTAGATTTCTTTTTCTTCTTTCTTAAGTCTACTATTAATTATGATGTCTTTTCTGTAGCATGAACAGACCATTAACCCTATGAAATCACTTTGCACAAAGTTGAAAGAGGTGCACAAGACAAAAGTTTATTTAATCCTGTTCATGCCTATGCCTATAATTAAAGGAATTTCTCTAGCAGTTATCTTTGTTGTTCCAGAAATCTAAATTAAATATGACTTAAAATAAAGCGGGTTGCACATCACTATCAAATTCTACACAGCTGGTTTCAAGTAAGATTAGCAACAGCTCAAGATCTAGGCTTATTTTGGACACTACTGAGCAGACAAAGCCCACAGACACTGCTCTAGACATTAAATTCATTAATGAGGTGTAAAGCGGGTTAAGCACTGACAACTCTCGGTTTTAGAGTAAAACAATTCTGTTTAGCTACCAGCTTATCTTTATGAAGGCATCTTCATAATAAGTATGTCCTTACATTATGTGATATTCTTTATGGATGGATTATTTGGATACATTTAACATAATTATCAACACTAGAGTATTCACTTATCTGTCAAATAAATAAGAAAGTTTCTGTGTTCATTACCACCAGAAATTCCATTTCAGATGACAATGACAATCACGTGGCCACGATGTGGCCTCCTTGCAAGTCCAGCAAGTCCCACTGCAGCCAAACGTCTTTAAATAGTTTGAACACTTATTTTGTGTACTGCTGAAATACCAGCAGCAATAGTGGAAAATTTTGTTTTGTATGATTTCGCAAATGACACCATTCAGTTAGTCAAAAAGAAAAAAACATGTGGACAATACTAAGTACCCCTTTACTATTTTCACAGAATTTAAGAGGGTAAGTTGCAGCCAGGTGCTGCTAATCATCAACCCTTGATTTCTTGATCAGCAGCAGCTGTGCAGACTTATATAAAAGCAATAGTTTTGGCAGTTTGCTGGTCTGGAACATTCAGCTGTGTGTTAACACAATGCAGAGAGGGAAAGATATGACCAGTGGTTTTAGGGAAGCAATTGTTACTCTACATCACTTTGAAAAGCTTTACACTATTAACTCTTTTCCAACAATTTAGAGCTCAAAGTTCTACAGAGAAAGATTATTTGCAAGTAGAAAACATTCAAGACATTACATCACGTTCACCCCAAGGTCTAACTGTGCAATGCTCTGAGAAATACAAAAGGAAGAAAAAAACCCCACTATGCTACATCTCGACACTACAAGCCGTATCGAGCATGTTAAATGTTCAAGTCCATGACAGGACAAAAAAAAAAAAACTGAACAACTACAATATGGTTAATTTGAAAGGGTTGATTCTGTCAAAAAGAACATGGAAATATGACTGAGGTTTGCAAAACTGTGTCTGAACAAAACACACGGCTTTTGTAACAATATCATATGAGCAGATGATATACAGTAAGTAGAGTTGGTTGACTTTAATGCTCAGCGCCATGTTCGGGAAAAACCAAACAACATTTCAGCATAAACATTTCATACCCACTGTCAAGCACGGTGGTGGAGGGTGATGATTTGGGCTTGTTTTGCATCCACAGGACTGGGGAACCTTGCAGTTAATAAGTCGACCATGAGCTTCTCTGTATACCAGAGTATTCTAGAGTCATCTAGAGTGAGGCCATGTATCTGACAGAAATTGGTTAAAATTGGGTCATGAAAAAGGACAGTGATCTGAAGCACACCAGTAAATATACAGTACATCAAAATGGCTAAAAAAATAAAAGAATCAAGGTTTGGAATGACATAATCAGAGAGCAGTGCATAAGATAATGCTGAAAAATTGAACAACTGAAGAAATGTTATAAAGAAGAATGGGCCAAAATTATTTCACAGCGATGTCAGAGACTGATAACATACAAGAAATTATTACTTCAAGTACTGCTGCTAAAGGTGGATCTACTCGCTGTTGCCCACACGGTTTTTTTTTTTTTTTTTGGCTTCCTTTTTGTTAATTAAATAATAGCACCATGTAGTTTCTCTGAGGTTGTCTTTGTCTAATACCCAAGACCCAATATGATCAGATGATTTTATTTATGTTTACACAAAAACACAGAATTAAAAGAGGGGCTACTAACTTTTGTGCATGATATTTTGTTCTGGGCCTGTAAGAAAAATCAATAACTAAACCCCGAGTCAGCTTCACTTCACTTTCTAAAAACTGAAACTGAATAAAAGCTGTGTCCCTCAATAAAACTTTGCCTCAAAGTGTAGGCATTTACTCAAAGATCCTAACGGGTGAAATGGGAATTATATCCGCCCACAATGTGTAGCATTTGAAAGTGTGAAACCAGGTGTTGTGCATCTTTGCTGATTACCATCCTTGGGTGTCACCTAACAAAAACCTTTGGACATGCTTGTTTATGGATTACTGGGCCACCCTATGTTTAAATTTAATTGCATGCACACAGATCTTAAACAAAAATAGAAGCAAAATAATTACACATTTTATTTGAAAAAAGGCCAATAAACAATGGCTGACTTTTCTCTTATAAATGGACACAATAATATTAAGTAAGAGGCTCAATCTTGGGATCATTCTTGAAGATGGCAAATAATCTCACCTACACGGAAGCAGTGGGTCTAGAGCCTGCCTCAGGAAGACTGGACTCTATAGGAAAAATAGGACTCTATTTCTATAGACAACCTATTCCTTGACTGTCCATTTGAAAATTTGTAAGTAGACCATTATTCAGAACCTTCTTTCTGAAGCCTCGTCCATAAACGCAAAACATTGCAATGGAAAAAATTCAATAACTGAATACTCCCTGATGATTTAAACAATTCTTTTAATCTGCATAACATTAAATCTCAAGATACTACAGCTCACAAGTGATGCCACAAGATCAGCAAAACAAATATGTAGATATTCTTTAATCAATTTAACAATCATGACAAGCATCCAACTTTCTGTGTTTTTGCAGAAATAAAAGTCAGATATTATAATCATTTTTGTTAGGTCTTATTTAGATATGTTAGTGTAAAGTCTTTGTGGCTAACCATGTTACCGAGATCCTTTCATTATAATCCTCTCATTCATTTTTTTTTTTCCTGTACCCTATTCTGGGAACACTGGACACAAGTGGAAGAATTCACCTGGCTTTTGGATAGTGGGAAGAAGCCAGAGAATGCAAAGGAAACACATAGACACAAGAGAAATCTACAAAATGCCACACATGTAGTGACATCAGGATTAAGCTCTCGATTAAACCAAGAGAAGGCAAATCATTCCACATGGTCAGGGACAGGGCTACATTGGATCTAAAGTTTTTTTCAAGAACAATGGACATAAGATGTGAATACCATACATACTAGCTGGGATTCTAGTCCATCACATGGCACCATGCTACTCCAATTTAAACACATATACACCAAGTCTACTGTAATGTAGCCAATACACATAGCAGTGTTATTGAAAGGATGGAGGAACCCAAGAAGGTTTCCACTGGAATTACTGATTTTAAGTCTGAACATACTGTATAATGTAATGTACAATTACATTACATAAAATGTATTTAAACAGGAAACAGGTGGCTACAAGCAAGCCCACTGACAACTACACATCCCATCTCATCTGCTACAGATCGGCTCCTTTAATTTAGTAACACCTGAACATCCCACCACCAACACCCACACGACATAAAATAATTTTGAGATCACTCACCCAATTATATAATGCTCTGTGTTTTTTCTGCCAATCATTGCCGAACCTTGAGTCTGTGAAGACTGAATCCGTATTGATCCCAGTTTTTGAATTTGTTAAGCCTGATTTGTCCCATTGGATATTGTTTGCCTGCACTAAAACTTTAGTAAACATTGATTGACCTGCATTTGCATCTGTCCATATTCATAACAGTGATCTATCATCTAGATGTAAATATTTACTACATATATTAAATATTATATATTCTTCACTGTATTGCATAAACAAATGAATTGTTCTTAGTGTATATATACAGTTACAGTTATAAGTTATAAGTTATAAGGCATGTTTTATTAATACATTCAGAATACTTGAGATATTGACAATACTGGTCATACAGAATCTGTAGAGCTATGGTGTATGTATTGTATCTAACAATAGACTGTTATATAGTGAAGGTGTTGGGAAAATAGTTTTTACTGTAGAGGGCCAGAGTGGGGAAAGATGTAAACTGGGAACCTGAGCCAACTCTCTGGTGGTTAGCAGTATCTAAGAAGAGGTTTCCAGCCTGAGGCTCGAACTAATGAAAATCCCATGGCCTTAGCATCCATGCTCCAGACAAGAAACTTCATGGTCACTGTGCACCCACCTTTAATTCAATCAGAGCCACAGGTCACAGGGATGCTTCACCACTTATTCTCCAACCACTATAAACACATTTAGGGATTATTTATTTTTTAGCAATGGTGTGCGTCCACAGCAGGTCAACTGATACCCAGATGGTTTTGCTGAGATGCCTGTTTATGGATTCCTGCAGACTGGAAGGAGGTAAACGAAGGTCCTTTGGTCTGTCACTGATTAGTGAGTCAGTTTTAAATATGAGAATGTACATATGTACAACATCGTAGGAGTGGATGAAATGGCTGGCTGGGTTGGTTGAGTGTATGGATGGATGCATGGATGGATGGATGCATGGCTGAACCCTGTGTCTAATTGTGAAAGAGCTTTTTGCCTCCTTTTATAAGTTTAAGATGAGCTAAAGAAACCATACACCAGCAAATTATGTTTTTTTTTTAATATTATGCACAGGTCATGAGCACCAGTGAAATTCATCTAATTTAGGCCTAAAACTCTGTCTATTAATCATTTCAAATGATGTTCCCAAAAGTAAGGCATATTGATAATATGATATCATATGACCGGGATCCACTGAGCTTTTTGTGGTCAAACATAGGGTCAAAGAGAGGACAGTCACCCAACTTTCACCCATAACCCCCCTCCCACACAAACAAGCACACATACACATTCCACCTCCTAAGGTTCTCAGAAACAAACTCAGAATAAAACCGCTTCCCAGACTGCTTCTGTCCTGTCTTATGACCCAGGGGTGATCAACTGTCAGTCAAACCCTCAGCTGGTCAGCGTGTTGGACAGCAAGAGAGAAAAGGAGAAAAGCCTTCAGAGGAAGAGCCATCCCCTTTTTGCATGGGATCAACTCTCTACATTCAGGGCATGTAATTGAATTACTGCCCTTCCCTTTCCTCCTTCACATTTTAATGCAAACCTCAGGTTAGCTGGTTGTTTGGAAGTACTGATAGAACAAAGACCTCTACATATGTTCTGAGCATGCATAAATCAGTTTGCTGAGAGCACACAGTTGTTTCATTGTTCAGAGAAATTGTGAAAAACAATTGGTTATAACTGCATGTTGCGCAAATAACAGACCATTGAACATTATATATCACAGGGTTTGTTGAGTAGCATTTTGGAGCTATTAGTATCTAGCTTTACTTAATGCCTATCCATAGAGGACTATGATAACATTAGATATGAGTATCAAATTATGACCATGTTGAAGACAACTGTATCTTAGTCTGTAATCTGTGATTAATCAATTTCTAAAACCATGCATTACTGCAGGTATAAGTTCAAAATATCACAGGTTTACACTAAGCCTCAGGTGTCTCTTGCCATAAATAGGCTTTTTAAAGAGATAAGGAAAAACATATCACCGGATACAGAGAAGGGAAAATTAGAGTGAGAGGATGTAAGGATGGTTAACCCAAGGACAGCACCTAGAGAGCTAAAGAGCTTAGAGGGCTCACCTTTAACTCTGCTTTCTGAACCCAAAGCTGAGCAGAAATTGCAGTCTCACAGCACAGCACAAAGAGGGAGGCAGGGTCTGGGACTGTGGACCACAGACTGGACTGATTTCCTGCACAGGGTCATGGCAGGGACAGGTTCAGCAGCCTCAGGTTCAGGAAACAAGAGCAGTCGAGAAGTCAGGTTGACCAGGAGGGAGAGGTCAAACTTCTGGTAAATCTGAAGCTGCTGTGCATTTTATAGCTCAAGAAAAAAAAACTTTCATTTCAATTCCTCGCCTGTGTTATAACTTGATTCATGTTTGATATGATTAATATAAATTGTGCTTTTGATCAACATTAAAACATAAGAAATTTTTATAGCACTATCTCTATATATTATCTACATATATAGCATTATATTTATGTAGTGAATGCATTAAATCAGCATGAACCATTTTTGTGACTATCATTGTAGGTCTGTGTGTGTGAGAGAGAGAGTGTGTGTGTGTGTGTGTGTGTGTGTGTGTGTGTGTGTGTGTGTGTGTGTGTGTGTGT
>JAQQZT010000040.1:13915587-13931514 GCA_030068275.1 Clarias platycephalus
TTTATGTTAACAGTATTAAATTATGTTGGACGCAGCTGTAGTAAATAAGTTAAATGAACCTAATAAAATTAATTTGAAATTGAGCATTAAAGTTGGGCCAACAAAATAGCTTAAATTGCCATTAAATCAGGTGGAAATTCTTTCCATAATTTATTTATGGTCATTCAACGAGTTATTTTTTTGAGTGCACAGGTCATTGACTGAAGTTCAGCATGGCCTAGTATATATTGTATGTGGTACTGCCTGACACAGCTCCATCTGGATCAAACGATTGCATGCTTCTTCTGTCAGCCACTACTGTAGTATACAGAATGACTAGGACGTAACTCTGAAGTAACAAAAAAGTAGAACATACTACAGTTTTAACCTGTTCATACCCATTTTCACTGCTCTGAGTAGGCCTTCAAGGACGAGTGCTTCAGTGTTTCCATTATATGTTAAACATTATATCAGTGCTGGACCGCATTAAGTGCCAGTCTGGAATACCATGTCATGCTTTAGAGAGAGAAAAAGGACATGTGTTTCCAATAGAGGACACACACACTCCACACCCACAGTTTAGAATTCCAACCTGGTCCTTTGAGATGGAGGAGCCTATTGCAGCTACTCAGTCTTTACTCCAATTAAAGTTATGATAAATGCAAAAGCAAAACGTATGTAACATAATTACTAAAAAGATATAGGAGGAAAAAATTTTTTTCAGCAAAAGTACTTTATTGTGATTAGGAACAAAACATACAATAGGAACCATAAAACTATATATTTATTTTTGGGTATATTAGGTTGGCTAATCACATGGTATATTAGCTGGACACATATTTTTTATTAAATGTTTCAAAATTATACATTTTGCCTGACAGCTCTTTACAACTTTACAACTAAGTTGGACATATATAAATTAAAATATAGAATGTAATAATAATAATAATAATAATAATAACTAGAGAGCGAAAATTTCTGGAGAAATTTTAAGTGTGCCTATACGACGGCCGAGTCACTTCTAATGAGTGTGGCTACTATTCAGTGCGTGGTGGCAGAGGCCGGGCTCAATGTTCAGTCTATGGGACTTTTTGGGGCGGTTTTCTGGGGATTTGGGGAGAACCTCGCGACCCCATACCAAAGTCATAGCACACCATTCCCGATCGAGCCGCACGGAACGTTGTAACATACGTGAGGGTTTTCTCAAAGCTGCGGGACGAGAAACGCTGCAAAGTTTTAGGCGGAAGAATAATAAGTGCGCTTAGGCACACTTAATAATCAACAACAACATTAGCATCATAATCAATGTATTTACAGTTGACGTGTACAGTATATGTGCGAGCATTTCTAAAACAGGTGGCGACATCTGCTGGACATAACATGAACATGCTGCTGAATAGCTTCTCGCAGAGGTCACCGGTCTATATATATAATTTAACTCCTAAGACCGGTCAAATATATATTTATTTATTTATTTATTTATTTATGTGGAAACGTGGGCCATAAAAAACAACGAATCTATTTAATTCACAGCTGACTCATATATTTTTTAAGAGAAACTGTTCTAAAATCCATGAATGTCCTGCTCAGAATTTATTTCCGCATGCCACGAGGGCGAAGCATCTTCTGCGAAGAGAAGTCATCTGGGCGTTTACGGACTTTCTTGATTGACGTGAACTACAGCCAATAGGAATAGACTCTGTCTGCTTAGCAAACCAATCAAGTGCTTAGGGCGAGGAACTCCGTAGTCTATACAAGATGGCGGACGTGCTTGTTTTGCAGCTATGATATTGAGCGAATTGCAGTATTTTTTTCTCTAATTTAATTAACTTTAATAGTGTAAACGCTTTGTATCAGTTTGTTATAAACAGTTGAGTCGCAGAATACCCATCATGAAAGGAAAAGAAAGGTCGCCAGTAAAAAAACGCTCAAGGGCCGTGGACGATGTTCGAGACAGGGGAGGAAGCCACCCGAGCAGCAAGAAAATGGGGGTTGTGGCGATTTCTGGCGGAAGCAACAATGGAAACAGCTCTTCCAAAAGCGAAGGTGGTTCAGCGAGAAGGAGTTTACTGGGAGACAAAAGGGATAGTCGGGACTTTGACGGTCATGCTTCTAGTCGCACGGCAAACAGTCACAGCTACACCAGCCCTATTGCTAGCGCTAGCAGCAAGAATCACAACTCCAGCCTGTCGCTTGAAGCGGCCGCGAGGAGCAACTCGCGCTCAGACCAGCGCAGCCAGCTCGGCGCTAACGAGAGTGAGTACAAAACGCTAAAAATAAGCGAACTGGGGTCGCAGCTGAGTGACGAGGAGATCGAGGACGGTTTGTTTCATGAGTTCAAGAAATTCGGAGACGTGAGTGTAAAAATTAGCCGCGTTAACGACGAAAGAATAGCTTTTGTGAACTTTAGGAGGCCTGACGATGCCAGGGCGGCGAAACACGCCCGAGGTCGCCTGGTGCTCTATGACCGCCCTTTGAAAATCGAGGCGGTGTACATGAACAGAAGGAGGAGTCGATCACCCGTGGAAAAAGACCACTTTTCTGCCGTGGCCAGCCACAGACATTTGCACACCCAGAGGCCTCTGTCACCTACAGGGCTCGGTTACAGAGACTACCGGCTCCAGCAGTTAGCACTTGGTCGACTTCCTCCACCCCCACCTCCTCCCTTACCTAGAGAGCTGGAGAGAGAAAGAGAGTTTGCTTTTTTTGAAGCCAGAGCAAGACCGGCTTACATTGCTGAACGAGCACCTGCCTTTCGCGAGGAGGATTTTATTTCTCCAGAGGATGACCAACGAGCTAACAGAACGTTGTTTTTGGGTAATTTGGACATCACGGTAACAGAAAATGATCTGAGGAGGGCATTTGACCGCTTTGGGGCCATCACTGAAGTGGACATTAAGAGACCCACTCGGGGACAAAACAGCACATATGGCTTTCTTAAGTTTGAGAACTTGGACATGGCCCACAGAGCAAAGATCAGCATGTCAGGAAAAGTGGTCGGACGAAATGCTATTAAAATCGGTTATGGAAAGGCGACCCCAACTACACGCCTCTGGGTGGGGGGCCTCGGACCTTGGGTTCCCTTGGCTGCATTAGCGAGGGAGTTTGATCGCTTTGGCACTATTAGGACTATAGATTACAGAAAAGGGGACACATGGGCTTATATTCAGTATGAAAGCTTGGATGCTGCGCAGGCTGCTTGCACACACATGCGAGGCTTTCCTCTTGGAGGCCCAGATCGACGGCTGCGAGTGGATTTTGCAGACACTGAACACCGCTACCAGCAGCAGTTTCTGCAGCCGCTCCCTCTACCCCACTACGAGGTCGTGGCTGAGTCCTTTGTTCACCGTGCAACCCCTGAAGCCATCAGGGTCAGAGAAAGAACTCCTCCACCACTGCATTTTCGAGAACGGGAGCTCTATGCTGGTGCAGAGTGGCCAGCTCCTGCCATCCGTGAACGAGTAAGAACTCCTGCATTTGAACCTCTGGAGCACTTGGAACGTGATCGGCGGCCTAGAGAGCCGTGGTCCCTGGAGCGGGAGCTTCCGAGCAGAGACGCTGCAAGAAAAAGGCGACTTCTAGAGGACGGACGGCATTTAGATTGTTCACCTGACAGCAGCAGTGAATGGGCAGTCCGGCGCCGGAGAGCCCCATCGACTGAAGGCAGCCCAGGAGGTAGCAGCCGTGACGGCCGCTTCAGTGACTCTGAGCGACCAACGAGAGCAGAACGGCTGTCACCTGCACGAGAGCATCGCGGTAGCCTAGAGCGGGCTCCTGGTGAGAAGCGCCTTAAGAGCAGCAGCAGCTTGTCTGAGTCCAGCATTGGCGCAAGTCCGTCAGAGAGAAAACGCAAAGCAAGTGAAGTGAGCAAAGGGCCATCAAAAAGAGAGCGAGGTGAAGGCAGCTCCAAGGGCGGTCAGTCATCCAAGCAGGACACTGGCGGAAAACTGAGCATGGCCTGGAATGGAATGCTGCTCCTGAAGAATAGCAATTTTCCAGCCAGCATGCACATCCTTGAGGGAGACCTGAGTGTGGCCAACACCCTTCTGGTCGACGGCAGCACAGGAGGCAAGGTGACGCAGCTCCGCATCACACAGCGTCTTCGGCTCGACCAGCCCAAGATGGACGAGGTTTCGCGCCGCATCAAGGTGGCAGGCCCAGGCGGGTATGCCATTCTCCTAGCAGTCCCTGCCAGCTCAGAGGATGCATCTTCGTCCTCCTCATCGACAGACCCAGCGGCTTCAACCCAGCGTCCTCTTCGCAACCTGGTCTCGTATCTGAAGCAAAAGCAGGCAGCTGGGGTAATCAGTTTACCTGTGGGGGGCACTCGCGATAAGGACAACGCGGGCGTGCTGCACGCATTCCCACCCTGCGATTTCTCTCAGCAGTTCTTAGATTCCTCTGCAAAAGCTCTTGCCAAAACAGAAGAGGACTATCTTGTCATGATCATTGTTCGTGGAGCATCCTAACAATCAGAACACAAACAAAAAAATGCATTGTTATACAAAAGAAATGTCTCATTTGCATGCTCTGTTAAGCCTGGTGCAGCAACCGTAGTTTAAACAGTTATTAAAAGGTTATGTGTCATCTGTTCTGCCAAATGCAATGCATGAAAAACATGTCTCATATAGCAAAATTGGTTTTCATATTGCAATATTTGCTCACAATTGCAAGTTTAGTTTCCAAACCAAATCTCTGTGATACTGTTTGAAAGAGTAAAAGAAAAGGCAGACACAGTTTGAAAACTAAATATTTACACTATACACTGTACTGCTGAGAAACTTATACATGACTTATACATGTTTGTTTAGCCATTAGATTGTAAGCAGTTCCCTGTATGGATATTAACACGAATGTTGGTTCATGTAGGTATATTATATATTTTTTTATTTAAAAAAGAGGTTATTAAGTCATCGTGGTTTAACGCTTGGAACAATCAGTTAATGATGAAGAGAAAGTGTAACATAGGCCTAGGTGTGTAGTTCTATAGTTCATTTACAGCAGTCCAGGTATTTCTCACTTAAACTGCATGTTGACTGGTGTCCTGTTTTGAAATCCTTACGGGGTAGATCACAGTTCAAAAACTTTGCAGACTGTAAACTAATGTATCTGTACTTTAGTATTGAAGTGTTTATCAGTGTGTAACTGGGCAAGCATTTCATGAGGCTACAAATTGTTTTCTCCAAGATTTTATTATATCCAAGGCATCTTATGAGTCTGATTTATTTTGCTCTTCTTTTAATTCTAACATGCTTCAAAGCCACTGTTTGCACAGACCATTGTGCATAGCTTCTGATTCTAATTAGAAATCCTTTTGTATTTGACAAGACCATCTGTTCTAAAAGTAGTTCTGTTTGAGACATTTTCCTTGCTTTTTGCTCTTCCATACTCATTTCTGTTCAGGTTTTGTAATGTAGTGAGCCACTAGTTTCTACTGAATTCAGTGCTTTTATTGTTTTGATTTGTTTTATTTTTTTTTAAAGTAATCTTGCCAGTAGAACACAGTATAAAAAAATAATTAAGAACACTTTATAGAATAGCAGTAATGTAATGCATGTGGCTTATTAATTTTTGTCAGCATTGGTCTCAGTTTTGTTGTCTATGCCACATTAAATGAATTGTTAAATTGATGTCCAGGTACTAAAATGCGAGTGGAAAATGTTCTTCCGAACTGATAAACATATGTAATTCTACCATGACCTATATTTTTCATAAAGTAACACATTTAATTATCAGCTTAGGGCATACTTAAAGCAGGGCTGCACAATTGGGGTGATAACTAGGGTTCAATGAAAAAACACAAAGTTGTAAATAGTAGTTAGCAGGTGTGGTTGTGCAGTCAGTGATCATACCACCAAAGAGTTTTATTGGAGTATGCTTAATTTAATCGGAGCAGCCCTGAATTTAGGTGTGTTTTAAGTTGAATAATCTGCTCCATTTGCATAGTCTGTTATAGACATATAGAATACTTTCTACCCCCCACGCCAAGTTTTTTTTCCCCCCATTTCTGTCAATGCTGAGGTTTGTTTGCAGTGTCTTGAGTCTGATTATAATAACAAATGTGTTAATGCCATCTGTATTATGCCATCTAACATTTTAAAATCACACTAAATAGCATTTTTTAAAGCAGATTGGTTTGTGAATTAAGGTAATTAAGCTGTTTTATATGTGTGGATGAGTGGGAGATACTGTATTTTCAGTAGCCATCTCTCAGGATGAAAAAAGGACCGTTGCAACAGAGGACTTCTCCTGGCTGGAATGAGAAAAAAAAAGATTGAGTTGATACAGGAGCCCTTTGGATGCAGAGGGGCAAGAGCTTTTTCCGTTTAGTGATTGTGTATTCTCGCTGAGAGAGCAGCTTCACACTTGTGTAAATGTTTTTGTGCTTACACTTCCCATATTTAAACGGAAATATGACCATCTTGCTTTGTGGTGTGTTTACCTGGTTTCTTGAAGGAGAGGAAAAAAAGAGGAATCGCTCATTCACATCTCGCACAGCTAAGAAATAGCTGTCCACATACACACAAAAAAGTGCACTGGCACTTATTTGATTTTGTCTTACTATCAATAAATTGTTTCATTTGAGGGAGAAATGTTCATTCGTTGGAAATGAATCAAAGACCAGCTCCGCGGTCACTTTGCGGTTGTGTTTCGATGGAATTGTTGCTGATTGTTTCTGCACAAGAAAAAAAAATTCCATATGTGGATCAGTGGTGACTTTAAGAGCCAAGAGCAAGCGCATTCTATTGCTGTGTTGTCAGTGTTTTCCAGCATTGTGTCGTGGAGTTGCCTGGCTTTGCTAATTAACAGCCCTTGCACACTCCTGCCGTAGACCTCCCCCATATTCCTGAGGGAAGTGAGAGCAGAAAGAAGGGAGCTTTTGCTACTGTGCTCTCTGTAGCAGGCTTGTGCTCTGCTGCTGACCAGAGTCAGAGGGGAGATGGTGATTGCACAGACCTACAAATAAGATGCGAGTTTTGTTCCAGCACTGCCACTGGTGTCATCCAAGGTGCTTCCCTACCTCCATCAGCTGGAAGAGGTCAGGTCCGCCATTACCCAACTGCTATGCATTGACAGCACAACCACCTGCGAATTAAAGGTCAAATTTGAATACTTTCTATTTCGGTGGAGCAGGCATTTGTTTACTCCATCCTTTGGTTTTTGCACATTTGATTTTATTTTTCCACTACATTGAGATGTCAGTACAGGAAGAGGATTTCGAAGATAAGAAAATGGAGAGCGATTATAGAAAGTAAAAAGCCCTTCTAGGCCCTGAATGAAGGCTCATAGTTTTGTCTTCCTCCACGTGCTTTTGTGACAGAAGTATTAAATCTACACCTGTCTAAAATTGACCTGAAATCCAAGTGTTGCCAACTAGCCTGCCAGTTTCCTCAAACAGCACGGCAGTTAACACGTGGAGGAGGTACTTTCAAGAAGCTGCAGATGGAGAGAATAAAGGCCTCCTCTCTTCCTTAATAAGCCCTTGTGTTCATCTTCATCACCTTTCCATCAGGTCATCCAGCAGTCCGTGCCTGCCGGATGGTGGTGAGTAGGGCTAGTGTGTTTTTACCAAGGCTGTTGTTCAAAGCCTGTCTGCTGAAGGTAAGTATCAGTGCAGGACAGAAAGTAACTCACTCATGTAGGATTCAACTGCCTTTATTTTGACTGACAAATCCACAGATCATATGAACCCATTTAGCTGCATTATTAATATGACAGGAGTGCGATAACTTCTGCAAATTTGTTAACATGTATTTATACATGAATTCATTCATGTTCAAGAATAATACTACAAAAAAACAAATCTGTATTTGTAGCTTTGAGGGTTTTTTAAGCACTGGTTTACCAGACAGGTTTAAGTTAAACCGTAATTTCTGGCCATACATCTAATCAACGTACAGTATTTCACCATTATGTGGGAATAACTTACTTTACAGGAGGTAAGTCTCGCACATATGTAGAATTTCAGTGCTATCACTTTTAATACTATCCTTATTTCAACTCCGTTCAAACCCCAGCACGACCAAGTTTACCACTCAATTGCTCAGGTGTTTAATTAGATGAAATGTAAGTTGCTCTAGATAAGGGTGTCTGCCAAATGCCAGACACGTTTTTAGAGCTAGTTTTTCTTTTACATTTTTTATTCAGATAGTGACCCACAGTGGTCCACAGTCAGTCAGTACCTGAATATAAAACCTAGTTCTAAAAACATTTCCGGCATTTGGCAGACACCCTTTCCAGAGCAACTTGCATTTTATATTACTGTATATGTATGTTTGATCTCTGGAAAGCTTTGTAACTAACTTTTATGATCAAGCTGATTCTGAAGCATGACATTTAATATAATAGCTCAAATTTGTCCTAGCTCAATGTGAATATTATTCACAATATAGAAGTAATCCCAGGAATGTGGTAACAAATTAAAAATCCAGAAAATAACTTTCAGTGCCTGGTCAGTTGTGTTTTTTTTTTATTTTTATTAAGATCTTTACAATTGGCCCTTGTTAAGTTGGAGCTCTATAAGTGTTCACAAGATTACAGTCGAAACAGATTTAGCATGTGGAAATATTTTTTGTTCTCTGAGTGATAAATTAACTTTATAAAAACGGGCATGCTGTTGATACACAACAGCAGCATCTATGATTCCCATCCTAAGTCCCCCCACCCCCCAAAATGGAAATTACTGGTCAGATGTTCACAAATCTGGTTGTGGATTCCACTGCGCACACTGAATTCACTCCATGTTGTGTGTGAGAACGAAGAAATTGAGAAGACTGATTGATTAAAATCTGTATGTTGAGTGAAAAATTAAGAAATTTCCCCACTGTGGGACGAATAAAGGGATATCTTATATTAAAATAGAATATGCGCAAAGTCATTGCATACTGAATATGATCATCAACTGAGTCTGTGCTGACGAAGACATTAGTTTATGATGTAAATATTTAGACCATACACACCATCTTTCTTAACGTCTATGTTGCAGTGAGAAGAGCAGATGGTCCACTTGAAGATTTCTTTGTCCTTGGAATATAAGTAACTACAAACTGTGTAATGTTATTGTCGTATTTGGTCATATAGTCATTATTGGACAATATATTAACTTTAATATCTGTTTAATATAGTGATTCAGGTGTGTATATATGTACACACATATATGTACATACAGTACACTCAGAGGATGGACACCATTAAAAGAAATGTGCGGCTTGAGTGCTTCTTGTCATTCCATGAGTCTCTGAATCAATACTGGAGGGTTGAACCTCATTCCTCTAAACGATTTAGAAGAATGATTGGGGTCAACCTGGAAGAGACCACTAATATTAAGATAGAAAGGTTTTCTTATGGGATGAAGGTGATTAGTCAGAGTGACGTTGTATTGAATTATTCCGTCTCTTCCATGTAAGGCACATGTAATTACATCGGCCTGTCTGATTAACAGCCATTTGTAAATTGAAGCGGGTGTGTCAGGGCATGGAACACACTTGGATGTGCAGCATGCCATGACTGAGCCTGGGAACACTCTAAAACACAAGTAATAGTTTTCCAGGTGTTATGTATTTGTATGTATGTATAAAGTGTTAAATCTGATTAGATCAAAATTAGAAATGAATGAATTCAATAAATGTGCATTATTTCATTATTGTGTGCAAAATTGCATTGACTCGTACAGGTATGCTGTCTTTGAAATGCTGGAGTGCCAGTAGTGAATATGATAACAGTTGTGATGTGGAATATGTATTAAGGGATCCTCAAGTGTTTACAATTTGATCACTTTAGAAAATAAGGAAACAAGTTGGGTATCTGTCAGATGTCATTTCTTATTATTAATATCTTCCCTGTTTTTTAACTGTACAGTAATATTCTACACTGAATCCTCTCCAGGATGATGCGAACCCTGACCGCAGCAGCAGTGATGAAGTGATGAGCGGTTTGTCTCCAATAGCACGGTGAGTAATCATTTCTCTTCAATGACGCTGTCCATGCTTATTTATATATATATTTTTTGTTTTTTTTGTTGTTTCTAACAGTACCAGGTGGTGGTATTGGATTGTGAACTTCAGTGTAGATTGAGTTCATCATTTACGTAGAGCATAAAGAACCATGGGCTACGAATATTGCTTGCAAACCGTAAGTAAGTTGAAGCGTGTATGTGCGTGCTCAATTGCTAATATTCTTGCTTTGTGGACCTTGCTAAATGGCATCTTGCTGAACTGCAGAATTGTATCTGAAATCACAATAAAGCTGTATATTTTTCCATCTGTTTGTGTTGTTGCATTCTACCTTTTAATTCCATATCAGAAACCTTACTAGGACAGTGTATGTTGTGAACACAGTTAATATGTAATTCAGACACATTTTCCATTTGCTTTAATTTCAGTTATGGAAATCTTTACAATCATAAGAATTCCACTTTTTACACAATACAATATATCCACATAAAAACAAACCCTAATGGCCATACACAGTGAGACATTAGCGTATCAACTGTGCCAAGTCGGTGTACTCTCATGTTTAATTGCTTTATTCTTAAATTGTAATCTGTGGATTATAGAGGAGCCTTTATGGCCTTTAAACATTCAGTCCATGGCCACATGAGGGAAAAAAAAGTCTTGGGAGATTAAATAAGCCATGCGTCCCAATCACACTGAAAACGCTGCCTTCAGAGATATTCAAGCATCAATTTACTAAAATAGGACAAAAGTCAGATTTTCAACAGGAGTGTATTTAATTGGTGCTCCACTAAAACTTAGTTTTTGTCAATTTTTTCATCACTTAAATAAAATGTGTGTACAGTACTGTGCAAAAGGAAAATGTAAAGAAATGCTGTAGTGCATGGGTACCTAAAAATATATGCAGAAACACCCACAGATCATCTGAAGACTTTGGCTGTTGAAGCTGATTTCTTTTCTGGCATGCAAATACCTTTCTTTAACCTTTATCTTTTAATTTTGAGGTGAAATACTGATGTTTGGAAAAAAAAATTTTCGCTGACTGAATAAGTCCCACAATGTAAAAACAAAACAAACAAAAAAGAATATAACAGTTTTTACTTGAAAACAGAGTCAGCCTCAGACATTTGCACAGTACTTCTCTTTCACACACATGCACAGTAATTAGCAGTGTATTAGACTGTAGTAGTACAATCTCTGCACCACTAGAGGACTCCATGACAAAAGAAACTATGTGGCATCTAAAGAGCAACCATTAAAAAACAATTACTGAGAAAACCTTTTGGTTTTTTTGAAACATAAAAAAGTGAAATCCTACACAAGCCTGTGGAAAAAATTAAGAAAGAAAAACTCTTGCATCTTTGGCTCATATCTCTAGTTAGTCTGGTTATGCAGTAAAAAGGCAACTACTGGTGAGAAACCAAACACTACAGCTATTTCAATAATAATACACTTTTCAAAAACAAAAAGTTTACTAATGGTGTAATCAATGCCCTAAATCTTTTAGACATTAGCCCATGAAGTATTTTCGCTCCCGTCAGGTTTAAAGCAGTTCAAAGCTGAACTTCTTTTCGTCTTAGTGAATAGTTGCTGGCACAACTGAAATTTGGGACCAGAAAAAAAAAATAATTTCTGGAATCCAGAAACACAGTGACCCAAAAACATCTTGCAACATATCTTGAAACAATGCTGATCCAATTTTACGTAGTGGTTCGGCCTCATACATGAATACTAATATTGCTGTTTGGAACTATGCTAATAATAAAGCATGAAAATAAATCATTCTGTATAACTGCTTATGAGGAAAATCATTGAGCTTAAATCAGCAGGTAAATCACATAACGGATATTCAACACTTGGTATCGACATTGAATGTTGTAAGCATTTTAAGGGTAATATTTTTATAATATGTTGTATGTTTCGATCAGTAATACATAGCATTGACTTTAAATTTAATCTATCTCTATCTATCTATCTATCTATCTATCTATCTATCTATCTATCTATCTATCTATCTATCTATCTATCTATCTATCCTTCTATTGAGATAGGTAGGCATTAAATTAATAGTTTTCTTACCTTTTCAATTTGTATCTAATATATCAAGTCATTTTGCTTTACTGGAATTTAAAGTTCATCTGGTCAAGTTGGTCATACTTTCACAAAAACTCCTTCCTTTAAAAGGCTAGTGCCTCTGTCCTCTACTACAAGCTTGAGGTCAAGTCCACTTTAAGAGATCGAAGTTGGAAAAAAGAAAAAAAAAAAAAAACAACCCTAAACAAAATGAGCGTCACAGCCATGTTTCATAATTATACCACTCCATTTCTCTGAGATGTTGGACAAAAGCAGCCACTGCTCCACCCTTGCTCTTTTTTGAGCAGCTCCTGTTGCTTTTTCCTGGCCTGCCAATGCTGTGCAAGTGGCTCCAAGAAGAGAGAAACTGACGAGAGCAGGTAACACGCACCAGCTAAGTAGAATGAGCAGTCATAAGTTCTGGTGTAGTCGTACAGGAAACCTGGAGGACAAGGGTGAGCAGTCAGACATTTGCTATTTTTGATGCATGGAGGACATGTTTGAGCAAGACTACATTTAGCAAGGTTGAATTTATTACTCAGTAAAAATTGCTGGATTTCTTTTCTCATTAAGCCAAATTAGAAAAAAAAAAAGTTTCAGCAGTATCATTATGTTAGAATTTCTTCCTGTTATGATGCTTGTAAACCAATATTAGACACTCCATTAGCTAAGGCTCAGGTGTACAGGCTTAGACGGATTGTAGGGCAAAGGTCAAGGAGTTCACCACAGGAGAAACCCACCACCATTTATGATTGAGAGGCCCAGTGTCTGAGGCTGCATACCACCCTAGACCACAACCAATCACAGGAGCACAACCAACATCACTCAAAGATTTGAGGGGAAAAAAGAAAATTAGAAAAAGCCACCTGTCTCTTTAAAACAGTCTACAATCTACAAGCTCTCTATAACCTACAAGGAATGTAGCTCTTCAGACATGATCAGTACAAATTCAAGGTTCATAATTTGTATCATTGTAATACAAAAAAGGGAAAGTCATTAATTTTCTTATATTTAGTCATGGATTTATTATTGTTTATGATTATAATAAGGGGGAATAAAACAAGGGATTTGGTTTGATTTTCATTTTTGTGTTAAATTAAACTGGCAAATGACAAACGCTTGATATATTATTCTTTTTTTTCTTTTTTACAGTATATGGAAGTAGGAAAGAAACATACTGACAGCTATCTAATTAAAAAAATTTTTTTACATTAGACAGGCTCAGGATGTCACAAAGTTTTAAAAGAAATACAGACAGCTGGCTATAACAGATTTTCACATAACCCATTTAGATTTGGCTGTGCTCTCAGAAGTGTTACTATTCACAGTACCTTTCTCTCTTACTGTACATACACAGCCTTCTCTCATTGAGAACATACACAGCCTTCTCCCATTGAGAACATACACTTCGTCCCCTAGAAAAAGTAAACATAACCCAAACTGCAAATAGGCCTTCACATGCCCCTTCTGACCAGGGCCCCATCTAGGGAGAGTGTGTACTGATTCAAAGAATTTTATCTACGACTGTCGAGGCATGTACTAGACATACATTAAGTCGACATAATGGCAATACAGCTGTAAGATTTTCTCAACATACTGCTTTGAGAACCACTTTAAGAATCTAATTAAGTCACTTTTTAATAAACATTTTAATTAACATTTTGAATTATTAATCCATACCTAAAAAAAAAAAAAGGTCATATACAGTATGTCAGTTGTCAAATATTGTGCAGTCAGTGACCTGTTTGACTGTGAAATAATATTCTGGCCACTGACTGCACAATATTTGACAACTGACATACTGTATATGAAGGCCAAAGGTCAGTAAAAAAAAAAAAAGTGAACATGCTTCTAAATAAAGAGAAGTGATATGATCTGCCTACCCATGTCAAAAGAAGATATATTTGTTCCCTCATTAAGAAAGACGACACACTTACACTGGTCACACCAAAGTGATATCTCCCAAGTCTAATATCCCATGCAAAGCATTTAGGCCTGGATATTCTGAATCACTTTTCATTCTCTGACAGCACATAATTTATTAAAGATGCTGGAAAAAAACCTACCGGCCAGCGGAGGACCCGTTAAACAGCCAAGCCCCACAAAGAACATGGAAAAACCCATTGAGTTGTTCACCTTTTCAGATCCTACCAAGTCAACCTGGGGAAAATAAGAACAGTTATGGGTGTGTGTAAAAGGAATAGTTACTTAAATGCAACACAGTGATCGTACCTGGGTCTGGTCATGTTTAACACGAATGACAAATTAAATGAAAATAACATAAAGTGTTACATGCTGAGCCACAGTGAGGTGCCAAAACGATCCAAATGATGTCTCCTTTTAGGTGGAGGGGTCAAATGATGCTAGCATAAACAATCCACGTCATAACAGAGGCAACATGTTTGTCCTTTAATTTGTCACTTGTTCTAGTTGTCTTTGATAGGTTTATTTGGAGTGTGTCCAAAAGATAACAAATGTTCTACCAGCATCATGAGACAACATTGACAAAGTTCAAAAAGCTTTAGTTTACCAATGTAGCAACAATCCCACTATAATTCCCCAGATACTCACTCACTCACTGTCTATACCACTTTATACTATATACAGGGTTGCAGGGGGCCTGGAACCAATCATAGGAGACTTAGGGCATTAGGCGGGGTACACCCTGGGAAGGATGCCAATCCATTGCAGGGCAACACATACACACCTATAAGCAATTAACCTTCCGTCTTTAGACTGTTGGAAGAAAACCCACCAAGCACAGAAAGAACATACACAACTCCATGCACAGACCCCAAGGTGGGAATTGAACTTGATGAAACCATAAGTTACAAAACTATTGTATCGTAGTAACAGTACAATACAACAGTGCTCTAAACCATAGAAACCTGATATTCTGAAGCATTTGTTTAGGTGCATTCAAAATTGAGGCTTAATAAACAGATGCATCATTAACTAAAATGACACACAGTCATCCATACATCCTCTCTGGATATAAGTACTGATTCTACAACCTGATGACACAAAGTATATTGTTTCTGAGTGTTTATTCAGTCCTCACCATGACTGGCAGGAGCAGAGCCATGTATCCGCCACAGAATATGGCAAAGAAAACTGCATAGATCATGAGCTGTATGTAGGAGGTGGCGAGTGGAGACAGCAAGTTGATGACCCCGCACAGGATCAGATAAGCCTTGTGGTAGTGGTACTTATGCACTAGGTTCCTGTCTGTCAGCCAGCCAGAACCCAGCTGAGCCACGGTTTCTGTTATACCTGTGTGAGACAAGAACCCTTTCATCACACACTCCTACATGCATCTGCATAAAACATCAGTAAAAAAAATCACTGGTGTGAAGGAGTTCCAGAACAGTGTCATTAAAATCCTCCACATAAAACATTCTGAGTTGCTAAACTCATCGATTGATTGTTTTATTGAATCTTTTATAGCAAGTGAGTGTGTTACAGGCTTGACATTTGGCATAGGAGTCCTGAGTGTATTTTATTCAATAAAGTAAGTAGGTGTCAATCACCAAACCACGTTACGCTGTATGATTTCCAGCCTGATTTACACAATTAGAAAGGACATTTAGGACACCTAGTTCTGGCAAAATCAGACTTTTTTATTAGTATCTCTGTGTGGTAAATTGTCCTTATATTTGTCTAAATTCACCATTACAATGGCAGCATAGGATTACATGAAACTCCTGGGGAAGCTACAATCACGGTAGGCTCTTTGTTTTTTAAATGCTACAGTAGGGGTGGGCGATATAACCAAAATCTTCTATCACCATAGAAGCAATTTTCTACCTCGATAACGATATATATCACAATATAGCAATTTGTAAAAATAAAAATTCAAACACAAAGAAACTGTTTTACATAATGTAATTTTATTTAAACTGGGAATTGCTGAGGTTTGCCG
>JAQQZT010000040.1:13931614-13946989 GCA_030068275.1 Clarias platycephalus
TTTGGCTTCCCATAGAAGTGAATGTGTATTGCGTGGTTACGTAACGTGCAACGTCATGTGATCTCAACCGCGATTAACACGATAGACCAAAATCTCTACCGGTTGACAAATTTCTACTGGTTAACCGTGTCTACCGGTATATCGCCCACCCCTATGCTACAGGGAAAAAAATCTCAATATATTATCACAATCTAACTTTAAGCAATGTTTCTGTTTTTCTGTTCATTTTCTGCATGAGCTCAGAT
Organism: Clarias platycephalus; assembly: GCA_030068275.1. Lineage (NCBI taxonomy): Eukaryota > Metazoa > Chordata > Actinopteri > Siluriformes > Clariidae > Clarias > Clarias platycephalus. The sequence goes on from JAQQZT010000040.1 coordinate 13,931,860, forward strand.
CACCTATTGCTGATGTAAGTAAAACAGTGTGCAAAAGTAATCCTCCTAAAACACTGCTGAAACTGCATGGAGTAACAAGCTTTTAACAAATGTGGTGTAATTAGTTTAGACGCATGTGGCCCTAAAACACACTTAATACTATATCCTTAATATTTACTTATGCATCATACCCTTACATATGTAAACCTTCAAATAATGTACGTTACATTGGTAAAGCTGCTTAAATTACTGAATACAATAAGGATACAATTATGATTTTATTTCCAATATGTTAACTTCCAATGCATACATTTAGGCATCAAGGCTGACTGATTCATTTCAGAATTCATTCACAACTTTATTTCAATTGTCCATTTTTTCTTCTTTTTTTAGTTTGTTTAATTACAATATAAAGGTATGAAATTTACTTTGATGTCATTATTTGCACTTTTTTCAAATTAATTTCATGAGGGGGGATAAGGGGCCCTCAAAATGTTTTAATGAAATGAGTACAAATATGTTTTCAGGTGTCATGGTTTGATGGTCTGTGCTGCAGCAGGGTAATCGACTAGGCTACAAAAAGCCTTTGTGCTGCAGAGATCAATAATGTAAAGCAGCTAAATATTTTGGATCAATGGTACTGAACACAGACATCACTGCACAATAGATGCACATGCAGCTGTGCCCTGGATTATGGATCATTAGCAGTTTCCGGAACAATAATGAATTAAAAAGGCAACGTTTTAGAAATGAATACAGTGAATTTCACTTCAGAATCACTCCATCATACCTAACAGGAGGCCAGAAGAATGTGGGGAAACTCGCCAATCATGCATAGAACACAGGATTCAGCAGACAAGTAAAGTCAAGCGTAAAATGTAGGCCACTTTTAAGGCAGTGGCAGTATTACAGCACACACAATGATGATCTTTGCAGTGGTCAGGCATGAAGTGAAACAGCTGGACAATGTTTGTCTGTCCTCATCACACCACCAGAGGCTTTATCCTCATGTGCCCCTTCTTGAGCACAGAGACATTTGGGGATTTGCTTGTGTGTTTAAGGCACAGCACGTCCAGTGAAACTCACAGCTGTCTTCATCATGTATTACACAATTACACTTCAATAGCAAGGAACCAAAATGGAACTTTTTCATTTCCACCCTGTTAGCTCACTATTGAAAGTCTAACATACAGTAGGCTTAATTCTGCAATCAATTCAACAGCACAGGTGTTTGTGCTTTTAATGAGTTTCCTAAACAACCGTTAAAAATGAGGGAATGGAGATGGACCAATTTCCCAGTCCACTCATTAGGAGCACAGGCATTTTGGCCGCTCTCTTCTCCTGCTATTATGCCTCAGTGTTCCCCAATACAAAGTCAGCCACTTTAAAAGTGATTGTGGAATTGGGAAGCCCTGCCGTTGCTTAGCGACATTCCCGGCTCAGCGACACAGAGTGGACCATGATGAGGAGATGCTTTTAGTGCCCTGAGTCGCACTCAATCGCTGTCCAACATGAGGAAAAAGGTCTGAATTGAGAAGGGGGTTGGGACTGACAACTACCACTTACTCTTTAGTATTAAAACAACCAATTGAATACTTTGGTAACTTTGACAATCAAAACAATATGTGATTCCTGTTTTTTTTATTAGATTTTTATTATTATTAAGAAATGGCACAAACTGCCACCTGAGTTCTAGACATATGTTAGGGAGACAAAGAAAAAAAATACAATGGCTGTGCTATGCTGTTATGGGGCGGGGAAATGGTTTTGTTGGTATGGTTTGGATTCGCTTGTTCCCAGGAAAATATCACTGCAACTGAATACAAAAAAATGTCTTATACATCACTTTATCTCATGATGAAACATTTCTATGCTGAAGGGAAATCCTATGCACAGAGCAAGGAGGCTCACTGAATGAATATCTCATCTCAACTGAACACTTCTGTGTAATGGTTAATTTGAGATCTGAGAATCTGAGCAATGAGACCAAAAAACATCAATTGAGAAATCACATTGTGGAAGAATTATTCTTACTTCCAATAAAATTCTAGAAACTTGTGGAATCTGTAGCTTTGCATGGGCCAATGTCTTACGAACAAACCTTATGCTCTACTTTTTCCTTTAGTTTGTGACTCTGCTGTTCAGAATCAATGCCAATGCATATAAGTTATTACTTTATGTTGGACATTATTTTCAATATTTTAATGATTTAATGTATCCATAATGGAATACAACATACATTTGGACAGTGTGAGAGGAGGTATTTCCCCTTGATAAAATCTCATCATTGGTATATTCTTGAACCCGACAGGTTTGGCCACTGGGATAAAGTTCATCTTTTATGTACGATTCATTACATAACCATAGAGATTCACAGTAGCCTACAAATAATCAATGGTCAGATATTTACAGGGGCTTTTTGCAACTAATTTTAGACTACTAATTCAAATATGGCTCAATCCAAAGCATAGTAACACAAGCATGACATACATGACACGAGGTAAAAACCGAAAGATCAAACTCAGGCCCTCTGATGACTTTCCACTGTACCCGTCACAGTTTGCCTATTGTATGTCTTATGTACAAGTTGCTATAAATATAACTGGAAGCTAGGTGTTTTTCTAATCTCTAATAGGATGAGAAAACATTCCTACTTTGCTCTAAGATTTCCTGTACCAAAGTAATTGCAGTGTAGTCTGTTCAATGTGGGACTGACAGCATGCACTTTTTCAATCTGACTCATTAATTTAACTAGAAAATCTTATAACTTAAACTGTGACAGCTATAAAATATGAGAATATATCAAGTCTACTTATTGACAGACTGGAAATATCATTACTCCTGCAGCAAATAATAGACCGACAACATCAATTTAAGAGTAGAGAGATGCTAAACCGAGGTTGATTTCCTTATACTCACCAGCAACAGATATGATAAAAGATGCATTCATGGGGTCAATGCCCAAAGTCCTGGCCCTTGCTGATAGGTGAAAGAAGGGGATAAAGTACGCCAACTGACTGAAGACAACCGACCAGGTATATATCCAAAAAAAAGGATTTTTTAAGAGTGAGAAATCCAAGATTTTGGCCTTTTTAGCTGAAGTCTTCTTCTCCTGTACTAAGGAATTCACAGTCAATTTACCATTCGTCTCTGAACAAACTTTTACTTGGCAGTTGTCCAATTCTTTGCCAGCATTCTGGACCAGGTTCCTTAGCTCCATGGATTGGAGTTTTCCGTGCCCAAGAGATGTGTTCTCAATAATAAGTGGATCCATTTGAAAAGAAGGAGCTCCTGTTTTGGTGATGCCATTAGACATGGTTATAGTCACTTTGTGACTGTTCTCAAGAGGCTCCTTCTCTGGTTGCGTCAGAGAAGCAGGCAGATCTCTGCTGAGGTTGGGGGAAGAAGGCCGAGGGATGGCAGCAGGCACCATTTGGATGGGCCGCAGCAGCATTGCAGAAGCCACCAGGTTCAACATCAGACCACTCAAAATCAATAGAGCCCCTGCACAGATAAATAGACCAGTAAAATTATCAGCATTTGTTAAGTTTCCTTATTTTCTGGTATAAGTTGCTGTTAGCATATTTGTGTCTTCTATTCTTTGAGTTTAATTTGTGTAAAACAGCACCTTTTTAATTAAGGAGCAACTTAAAGCATTCTTGCTTTTACTTTAAAATAAAGTCTCAATGGTCTGAGTGATATTTACCCTGCCATGCATAATGATCCAGAAGCAGCTGTGTGAAGGGTGCCAGCGCAAAGGTCAAGCCCATGCCAGAACGGCCAATGGAATACGCTGTGGCTAACCTCGTACTGAAATATGTTGCAGTCGCAACAGATGAGGCTTGGTACAGCAGTGCAAAACCAAGACCTGAAGTTTTTTAGTGTGACAGGAAACCATGTTATAATGTTATAATGTGAAAAAAGAAAAATTAAATGAGCTATCTAATCAACTGACAGTAAATTATTATCTAGAATAATCAGCATCTAGTTATATAACCTCTATAGATGTCACTATGGATATACTCGTTTACCACACTACAGGTGTTGTGATCTTAAAATGCCCAAAGATTTGACTCACCCACCAACAGCCCCATGCTGATGTACAAATAGATGATACTGTAAGCAAAAATGCTGATGAGAAAGCCTACAGTAACCAGTATGGCTCCCATGATGGAAGTGACTCTGTTCCCCAGCTTAGCACAGGCAATAGAGGCCAGAGGACCTGATGGTACAGTAACAACATTTGGAGGTATGCAAAGGCCAAAGTTACAAAATGGAGGAAAATGCAAGCTACAGATCCAGGTTGCTAGTATTATATTCACAGTTGATTAGCCATATCAGGGGTGCGACTTTACAGTTCCAATATCTACACAAGGAACTGTACCTTGTCATTCTTGCAAGGCTACGCAACCCTCATATTCGTCTGAGTTCCTGGATGCAGTGAGTGCTACAGAAATAGGTGGAACTGTTTGGCCGCGTGTAAGGGATGGTTGTTATAGGGACAGCTGGTCTACCTCCTGAGAGTCTCATGCTGGACATGATGGAGCCGATCCAGCTGATGCTCTCGGACGAGCCACCGAAATCGTCTTGCAACGCCACGAAGAAGATCCCAAAAGTCTTCAACGTTCCCATCACCAGCACGTTCACCTGGTAGACAGCAAACAGCATAAATTAACACTGTATGCATTACTGTTGTAAAGATCATTATAAATCAAATTCCTAGAAGGAATCAGAGATCATCACTTTGTAGACAAATTTGTTGCTGCAAAAGAAAAGCATACTGCTGTTGAAGACACACCAGAAAGCAATGGAGAACAACCATCCAGCCCCACCCTCCATCTGGTGGATCCACATAACGCATATTCTCTTCTTTCTTGGCAGTTTTGATCTTCTTCTCATACTGCATAAGTTTGGCTGCTTTGCCCTCACTGAAAACACAGTGATATGACTTTAACATTAACATACACTGACAATTGTAAATACCATACTGTACATTTCATGTCCATTAACCACTCTTTTTCGGCATATCTGTGAAAATCTTTGTGCTTTGCCAAACACAGTCACCTTGGTGTTACATGTTTGTTACAGGGATTGGAAAGGTGTCTTCAATATATGTATGTGTTTATGTGTGTGTGTGTTTGTGTATATGTACAGTATGTGTGTGTTTTGTGTGTACAGTGCATCTATAAAAAAAAATCAAAAAGTGAAACTCGCATATTTTCTAGATCCTTTGCATATAAAGAGGAACATTTCATGCCCTTTTGTGTTTTAATTTCAATGATTACATCATATAGCTCATGAAAAAAAAAAATTAAAGAAGATATTAGAATAATATAAGATAAATAAAAAAGGGATTACAAAAGGAATACAATACAGAAATGTTAATTTATGAACTCAATACTTGGTTGGGGCTTCTTTAGCACAAATTACTGCATCAGTGCAGCATGGCATGTCGGCGATTAGCCTGTGGCATTGCTGAAGTTGTTATTGAAGACCAGGTTGCTCTGATAATGTAGCAGCCATCACTGCTCCGAAATCACCTAGAAGGCAGCTACATTGACTTTGGACTTGATAAGACACAGTGGACTGAAATCATTGCCAAATGTGGAAACCTCATACTAGACTTCAAGCACATTAGAGTCTATCTGTCTCCATTCTTTCTCCAAACTCTGGTCCCTTACCAAATGAAATGCAAAATTGAATTTCATCTAAAAAAGAGGATTTTGGACCCCTGTGCAATGATCCAGTCCTTTTTCCTCCTTAGGACAGGTAAGACACTTCTCATGTTGTCTCTGGTTCACGAGTGGCTTAATGCTACAACAGTTATTGGTCATATTCTGAAGCCTTCTGCGCATGGTGGCTCTTGATGCATTGACTCCAGTCCCACTTCCCTCTTCTGAAGCTTTCCCAAGTTCAGGAATCAGGCTGCAGCCATCCCTGTTGCTTATGTACTATGCTTTTCCCTTCCAGTCAACTTGATTAGGCTTTGATGTAGCCCCTTCTGTGGCTTAACCTCCTCATGGAGACGGCTGGTGATCATCAAGTCAGCAGCCTTCATAATGTGTGCACAGACCATGAAGTGCCCAGGATTTATACTGTATGTATAGTAATGTATTTAAACAAAATGAAATATTATAATATTTTGAGATACTGTATTTTTGATTTCCATTAGCTATAAGCTGTAGCCATAGAAACAAAAAATGCTTGAAAATGTATCTTTACATGTAATAAATCAAGAATATTTGATAGTTTCATGTCTAAATTAAATTATGGAAAATTTATATTTTTTATTAATATAATATTTTTTAGGTGTATTGTACATGTACTAGTCACAACTTTGGATACTACTTCTTATTCAATGTTTTTTCTTTACTTTTATAATTTTCAACATTATATATTAATTCTGAAGACACTGAAATTATTACAGAACAAATATGGAATTATGTAGTCAATAAATAATCCAGAATATGTTTTATATTTTTCGATTCTTCAAAATAGCCACCTTTAGCTTTGCACACTCTTGCTATTCTCTCGGTCAGCCTCATGAGTTAGTCACCTGGAATGGTTTTCCGACAATCTTGCAGGAGTTCACAGAGGTGTTGATTACTTGTTGACTGCTTAAACTTCACTCTCTGGTCCAATTGACCCAAAAAACATCTCAATTGGAGTTGAATCTGATGTTTGTGGAGGCCATGTCCTCTGACAACCTAGGGGTGTTTAAGGTCATTGTCCTGTTGGAAAATGATGATCCCACTAAGTGGAAACCAAATGGGATAGCATGTCACTGCACAATGCTGTGGTAGTCATGCTGGTTAAGTGTGCCCTCACTTTAGACTAAGGCACCAACACTTTAGACAAGTCACCTCTCAGGCCCAATGTTCAGCCTCTTTACGTCTCACAACATGAAGGTTAGAACCAAAAATTGAACGTTTGGACTTATCAGACCAAAGTTGTCCACTGATCTAATGTCTATGTCTTGGCCCAAGCAAGTGTCTTCTGCTTTTTGTTCAATTTGACAAGGAAGGTCTGACTTACACACTCTCATTTGAACAGTGGATGTTGCAATATGTGTGCTGCTTGAATTCAAAGATCGATTTGTGTTTACTCCTCTGCAATAAAAGATTTGGCCAGGCAGTGTATATTACTTTTATAGAAAAGTAATAAGTAATGGTAAAATATCACTTTAATCAAAAAAGAAAGTTATTTATAAAAGTAATAGTAAGTTATTACATTTATAAATAAACACAACACTGCTAGGAGGTTACTGGGTTTGTTGAAATCCTTACAAATCTTTAATCTTTGTACTTCAGGTTTGATTGGACTGGTACAACATGAATCCAGAGCACCTTTATGAGTGTGAGTTAAAATTTAAGGAAAGAGAGAAATGTGATTGTGTTAGTATCATGATTTCAGAAATATCCCGAATTTATATTATTGTTTTTTGTATCAATTACAATTCTATACAAAGTTTGCACTTAATTTGCTCCTACCATTCATGATGCTGTGCCAATGCTTGAATAGTTTAGAGTGCACTAGCTGTATGATTATAAAAGAAAGGTAACACCTCAAATGCAAACATATATAAATAAAAAAATCACAGGTCTGATCACAGGATCAGAGTCCTATTTAGATTTTTTTTCTAATCTTTTTTTTATTTTTTATAGCTTTATCAATTTATCCCTAATGAGCAGGTTTTGGTGACAAGGAAACACTTACTAAGGTGACATGCGAAAATAAACCTTGAGAATCCAGGATCAAAAGAGCATGCATCCTCAGATAGCATGACCATAAACAAATTCCTTCTATAACTGTTGCTGTATGGTCAAAAGTGCAATTTTATATCAGGAAATATATTGAGGTTACTAGATGTTCACTGATGGAGACTTGGGTACAAAACTGTTGTTGACATTTCAGTCCTAAAAACTATCTGCAATCACAAGCCAAAAAACTGTGTATATACTGTAAAATACAGTCTAAAGCCATCTTCTGGTTTCTAAATGGTCCTCAGAATTTACAGTATGCATCTTTAAGAAGAGAATATGGGACCATCCTCAAAAGCAGTGATGAGAACTCCAAAACTCAATACATCCTTCAAAAGTTGAATCTTTCTCTGTGTGTATGCTAATGTAAAAACTACTGAGCAGAAATGGGCAGGTTGAGAGGCCTAGCCCAAATCTGTTAAAAACTACTTAGCAGATTAGGGAATAATGAATTATGACTGTGTTAAGGACAAAAGTATTTCTTTACATTGGCTACTCACTAGCTGCCGGTGTACATGTGTGAGTAGGTGCATGCGTGTTTGCTACTGCCACTGCATTTATTTGAGTGCAGTGACTCGTGACCCAACTTGAATTTGACAGACTTGCAATTTAACTCAAATTCACTCTTATATTTCCAAAAAAAGTCTGGAAAGCTTCTGGTTTCCTAAAAAAAAATTTTGTGAGTCAGAGAATTTGTACATTTGATTGAAAAGGTGTACAACCTGCATGTTCTAAAACTAAAGCAAAAAGAGTTTATCTCTATATAGGGTGAATGCATTACAATCATTCTAACCATTACGCAGTTACTGAAGTGTTGAGTATCACTCATTCACTTTATGACAAGGTCACATTGTCTTTCTGAATAGACATACTGAAAATGTGAACAATTATGTCTATATAACTTGATAGTAAGGAAGATGAGCAGATGTTTATTAACAGAAAATATTTTATGCAAGTGTTCTAAAATAGGGGCACCTGAATGGTGCAAAGGAAAATAATTTGCACTATTATCAACACCGCAAGTTTGAATGAGGATGATGCTGCAGCCATACATGTATGGGACCATAGCTGTAGTGTGATCTTTTTAAGTTTATGTGCGTATGTGCACGTTATTGACAGGATCAGTAATACCTACACTAGTTTTCACTGCTGTTACCATTTATCTTCCAAAAATCCAAAATGTTTCAATGTTCCTTTATTTTCATATTAGTTCTCCTTCATGACAGCTGCTTAAACGATTGGATCTTTGATTACTTTCAAAACCGTAAAAAAAAAAAAGAGAGAGAGAGAAAATTAGGGAATAACCAGGAAAAGGTATCCTAAAATCAACTCTAAAAGAAACTGTTTAAAACCAGGTGTAATGTGATCTTTCATTCTAGTGCATGTTAAGATTCAGGGAACAGCATTTTTCTAGAGCTTTTTGAGCATTCAAATAACCTAAATAAACTGGGAAAATGTCATGAGCCTGGATGTTTCTATGTTGACAGAATGCGGTTTCAGACATAACGTAGGGTGCTGAAGAGTTTTTAGACTTTAAGAGATAAAACAGCATATTTGTACTATGAGATGTACTCTGGTATCATTCCCATTAACAAGACCTTTTCTTTTATTATTGTTTATCTATAGAAAACTTAAACACCTCCAGGATGTGATGTTCCTAATTAAGTCAAATTAGGAAGTGACAATTAGGCTAATGTGCATGTCTTTGGACTTTGGAAGGGAACCAGAATAACCGGAGGAAACCCACCAAGTATGGGGAGAACATCCAAAATAAAGTCATTATAGTCTAAAGTGCATGAGGAAAAATGTTGCAATAAGCTGAAGATTGACAAGCTTAAAAAGTTACTATTTGGAATGCACTTCATTTAAACATTACTGATAAACATCTAGTAGGAGCTTAGCTGCAAAATCGAGTATAAGATTAAGATTAAACTCAGTTGAATAGAATTAAAGAATGAAGATATATGATAAAGCCTGATGTTGGTATTAATAACAACCAAATACAGTATATATCGCACACAAAACAAGTATGTTTCATTAAAGTATTTTATACTTAATTAAAACATAACTAAGTATATTGTGTAAACTATAAGACTTTTGTGTATTGTTGTTTGACAACCACACAGTACTTGCAATTGTAATTGAATGTAGTTTCAATTAAATTTAAATACCTGGCTTAATATAACACACCGACAGTCCACTACTGAGGACTGATTTACATGACCCTAAAGACTAAGAGTAGAAAAAACTGAGCTGTTAATGTAACCTGTTTGTGTAGAATTAAGTAAAATCTATAATGAAACAGGTTCTATTAACAAACTATATAAAATGACTCTAATAACTCATAGAGGATCTCTCTTGTATCAACAACATAAACATGTTTAATCAATAATTGTACACTCTTTATGACTTTTTTTCTTTTTGGAAAGACTGAACTGATTGTATTCTGTCTGTCCAGTATTTCAGTCAGCACAAAAATGACTTACAATATATGTTTATAAATCTCAGTGCAGTAGTATTTGGAACTTTACCTGCTGTGTTCTTTAGGCAGCATATTTGATGATCGGGAGAAATGAAGAAACTTTTGCAGAGCCTATTTTCTTAGTGTCATCCTCAAGGTAAACTTACTGTAGCTGGAAAGCCTTAGGCTTGCATACCTGTTAGACACATTTGAAACATTAGAAAATGGTCAGCTCTCGTAACACTATATACGAAAGAAAGAAAGAAAGAAAGAAAGATAGAAAGAAAGAAAGCTTACTTTGCTCACACAATCTATGTTTTAAGTGAACTTTCACACTTTGTGTGCTTCAAAAGAAATACCAGGAAAAATCTTTACATGGGTCATTCCTTTCGACACAAAGTGATTGTAACACATATCTATGATACTGATTAAATGATTTTTAGGAGCTCTATCTGGGCATTTTGGTGATTTTACCAGTTTTCATTCCTCCATAAATAGTGTTTAAGACCAGGTTATATTAATTTTTAAAGTCAGTGATTAAAACATTTCCCCCTTCCTTTTGAGGCCATTGTGGAGCAGAACAAAATCTTGGCTTACCTACCTCTAGGCCATCCACTTGCAGTTTGAATCTCTTTCCTAGAATTATCGGAATATCACTATCAATTCTGTGTTTTATTATTACTTAAAAATATAAACATTAAAATTGGTATGCCCTGAACCTACTATTACTTCTTCTCCCTTTGTTGTTATAGCAATATACAGCTACAACAGTGTTGCAAACTATATAGCTGTTATGCAGTGAGGCAAGCTAAAACAAGACTGTGCTAGCATGCAGATCATTTAGCTGTCATCTCAGTACTGCAGTGAAATGCAGTCTGTATGTCCATGCTGCGGTAAATCAAGCCTTTTCTGGAGGGAGGGAGCAAGGGGCAAGCGAGGAAGGAGGTGGAGCAGGAGGCTGTGCTAAAGCGTTAGGATAGATGCCTTGTCTTATCACCTCACTGCACTGATGACCTGTGTGTAGTGCTGAAGTGTAGCTCGAAGAAATGTGCCAAGCCTCCGACCTGTGTTTAGTTTTACAGGAGCTCTTCAGTAAGAGCCTGGGATTAAAATATGTTTGTTTTCTGAAAAAAAAAAAAAAAAAAAGAAATTGTAAGCACAAATTTTGCAGTCCACTCTACATTGTTACTGGAAAATAATTATTGTGATTTCCCGACTTTGGTGAAAGGAAGTGAAAACCTCACTCATTAAAGATACGAATGTGTCATAGGACCCTTGTATTTGGAACTGAACACTTACTCCAAACCCATGCACAAATGAATTAAAGCAAAAAGAGAAAAAAGAAGTAGTAAAGGTTGTCCAGATGGGGAGAAGAGAAATGTGCACCGTATCAGCAGCATGCCAAAACATCGCCTTCCTCCCCCTCAGGCCATAGTGCAGTTTCTTTGAACAAGTGATATTTAAACAGAAACAAGTGCTGGGTTCATTTAGTCTGTGAGACCCATTTCCACAACAAGAAAATCTGCTGGTGATCAGATACCATTCTACTCTGCTACTATGATATTCAAACTACGTGATATATTTATTTATTTATTTATTTATACAGCGAAGATTGAAGGGGAAAAAACTCACTCAGTTTTGCTTGCATTTTGCACCTAAACCCAGGGCAGGGGCAACATTAAAAAAAAAGAAAGAAATTTACTATAGCCAGTCAGTTGTTGCTTTAACATGTCTCATTTTCATACAACGTAATGTAGAAAACTTTACCCAAATGTTCAACTATCCAACTTATACTACCATTAAAAATTTTGAAATCAAGCATTTACATTTTTCATAAAAACTCATGCTTTTATTCATCACATAAGTTGAAAATATAGAAAATATAATCACTAGGGTTGCGATCCAGTGATTTTACTGGTCAGTCCATTACAGACAAAATTCCAGCTGACTGCTTTTTCCCTAAATAGGCCTGGCATAATTTGTATCAGTGCTCTGGGTCATTGTACTCTGGGATAAAACTGGCTGCAGTTAAGCGCCATCCACGGGGTATGGCATGGGCTTTAGTTATAACCTTCCTTTTTCCTTTTGTCCTGTAATAATATCCTACTTTACCAGCACCAGAGGAGCCCCAGACCATTGCATGTCCTAAACCATGATTAACAAATGGTGTTAGGCATTCCTCCAGGATCTTATCATTTGTTCTGCACCTTATAACTGGTCTTCTCTGTGATTTAAACACCTCCAATTTAGATTTGTCTGTCCATAACCCTTTTTCCAAGTATCCTTGGTCTAGAGTCTTGATCCAGTGTATTGGTTAGTCACAGACATGGCTTTTTCTTCGAAACTCTACCTTGAAGGCCAGAGACACCTCTCCAGTTGCGGCTACTATTTACTAATGATGAGAGCTAAGGACTTCTCAAACTAGAGACTCTGATGTGTATATATAACACTTTACCATGAGAATGAGATAACTGCATTTTGGCAGTTTTAAGAAAAATGCTATAACTCCACCTCACACAGTTTTGTCCCAATAGATAAATCAGACTGCAGTGTTTGTGGCCATGTAAAATTGTAATTTAGTATCAGTAATATTTTTGGTTGGGTTTTAGTTAAGACAAATGTGTAGTTGCAACCCAAAAGTCAAACCTCTGACATGGAAACAAGGCTAAGAGACTCGACTCTGCACAAAAACATACAGGAGGAACTAGGATGCATAATAATAGCTGTAGGTGCTCTGGACTGATCCGAAATATTTGGCCGTAGCAAGAGGCAGGTTGTTTGCCGAAGACCTGGGCAGCTGTTCATTTAGGAATGTTATAAGGTACATAAATTGTACCTGACACTAAAGGGTTCTGAAAGTGTTGTCACACCAAATACTGACTTTGTTTCATTAATTACAAATTAATTACCTGGCCTAATAGTTTTTTTCTTTGGTTTGTTTGTTTTTTAAAGGCATCCTTGCTCAACAGCATTTATTTGCATGGAACTGAATGAAAATCTGAAAATAGCTTCTTTTTTTTTTTTTATGGTTTTCAATAATGTTGCTTTCTTTCTGGCAATTTAAAGACCATAATTTAATGCAAAAAAGGCAAGACAAAAAGTACGACAAAAAGCACGTTTTACTGCCCCTTAAATAGCAAAAGTTCCAGCCGTGCAAACAAAATTGCATCAGGGTTTTCTAGCAATTAATTAAAATTTTAACACGATAACTTATGAATAGCTAGTAGAGCGCATCACTAGTTCTCAGAAGTGATGGTAACTTAAAATGTAGATATTTTTGAAAATGTAGTTTGTACTCTGAAAGTTGTATTAGTGCTGTTCAAAGATTAGCACAAAAACAGCAATACCTTATCTTCATGAGTCATTATGGACATGCAGCTATGAGGAACATCATTTTAGCCATTGCTAATATTTAGGCAAGGAGTAAGTGTCGTTCATTTATTTTTGCATGTCTGTGTACAATAAAACGGTATGCTGATGGTTTTCCTAAAGATGTGCCTTTCTAAGAAATACATGCATGGAAAAGAAGTCTATGTTGTACAAGGATTCTTTTAAAATTCACAGGGAAAAATAGATCATATACTACATATACCAGAGGAAGGACTTCCCATATGCAGTGTCAGAAAGTTTCTTCTTCAGTTGAGCCACAAGCATTTCATTTTCCTTCCTCTTTTCCTGGTAGGGGTCATGGTGTAGGTGACTACTATAATTAGAAGTAAATGATACGGTTAAGGGGATAATAAATTTTGATGGCCAAACTGCTGTGAAATCTTCATGCCTGAATTAAAGACATGCACATGTATCTGAATCAAGTCATACAAAATGTTTATTTTACCAGCAATATATCTAAAGATTTTTTAGTGTTGTCAGAAACCATCCTTTTTGCTGACAGACTTGTCCTTAACAGATCTGATGGCAGTATTCCATTATGCACATTGTGTTGCATTTTATGTCTTGGTATTTTGAAAGAATAAGAAATTTTGTGTTGTTGGCTTTCAGCCCATATTTTTTGCTCACTACCATACAAATAAGCTTTATCAAATGAACTGCCTGGCCAAAAAAAGTCAGCTCTGATTACAGCACACAATGTGGTGTCAAGCTCATGTGTGACAATGATTCCACATGCTCCTAGAACCACTATTACACAATTTGAGTCCTAGAATATGGCCATGGCATCAAGAAAAACTCCATTAATGTGACACCCTGGTCATTCGGTACATTCAGATCATCAGCTGCCTTTATTTTATCGCCACAGTACTTTGCTGAGTCTAGACCATTTGAAGCAACTCTAGATCATAACACTGTCTCCAGAGGCTTGTAAAGTGGGCGCAACACAAGATTGGTGCATCATTTCATGTGCTTCCCTTCCCAGTCAATCTGAACTATTCAGACCACATTACCTTTTTCCATTGCTCAAAAGTCCAATCTTTATGAAATCTTTAAACAAACCGAACCCCTTTTTGATTAGTGTCACTAACAAGTGGTTTTCATATGGTCACACACCTGTTCAGTCCCAATCCTGTGATCTCTGTTCATGTTTCCTTCCACAAAGTTACTGGTTCAGCACTATCTTTCGAGGTTTTGATGTCTTAAAAAGGTTCTTAACCCTGTTTCTGTCATTTATAAGATATCCTTAGTTGTTTTCTTTGCTTGATGCAGCCTAATAATTTGACCCATTTTTGCCCAGGAAGTGTCCCACTAAGTTCTCACTAAGGCAACTAATCATTAGTGGTACAGCATTTGTGTGTAAGAGCCAAAACTTGTGTAAAATGTTACTAAATATAACCTGAATGAGTTATATATGAAAAAATGTAGAACTCAGCAAAAAGGTGGTGTAGGATATACAGTGGCTGGCAAAAGTATTCGGCCCCTTTGAACTTTTCCACATTTTGTCACATTACAGCCACAAACATGAATCAATTTTATTGGA
>JAQQZT010000040.1:13947036-13974506 GCA_030068275.1 Clarias platycephalus
TGTGTGTGTGTGTGTGTGTGTGTGTGTGTGTGTGTGTGTGTGTGTGTGTGTGTGTGTGTGTGTGTGTGTGTTTGTCCTGTGATGGATTGGCACCCTCTCCTGGGATAGGCTCCAGCCCTAAATACAATTCAATGCAACAAATGGATCATTTCATATTCTTCTAATAAATGCTCTCTGTTCACACACTTCAACACTATGTCAATCACAGCAACACTAATCACACCTGGGTGTGTCTGAGCTCATGTGTGCAGATGAGGGGAGACAGCATTAGCTACCGATTCTCCCAAGTTGTCAGGTACCATAGAATAGAGGAGAACTATTGGAGGAGGAGGGATTGGCAGATAATCAAATTATGGGGGGAAATTTTTTTAGTAATAACTAATACCACTATATTTTGATGTTAAAACATGGAGCTACTAAATGCATTAAGGTTTGTATGTCTGTGATAAATTTTTACCAATAAATGTTGTTTAGATTTTATGGACTGGACTGGACTGTGTGAATTTTGTGCTATTTTGTGCTAGGATGGTACTGTGGCGGTTCTCTAAATTATAGAATATTACGTTGTGTGGCCTGATTTTTCCCCAATACTCTGTCTGGCTGTAGATATTTGTAAAGTGATCATTATAATGCGCTACTCCTCCAAAGGCTCCAGTGTGTTTAAAAATGCATGAGCTATGAGCTTTCACCTTAGGCAGCCATAAAAAACATGAAACCTAGTACAAAGTGTCCATCAGTTCTGCCCTTTAAAGAAATTGGTTTTCATCACTTCAGTTTGGAATAACCCTGAAAGAAGCCTTAAGTCTGAAGTTAGCTAGCAGACAGAAGGACAGCTAATTTGGTAGTTTTTGAGATGCATGTACATGGCCGTGTATGAGAGGCCAGAGAGTAAAAAGCAAATGCTTCAATCGTTTTGTACTTCACCTTTTTAACCGCTAGAGCATAGGATCAAATGAGTCTGTTGTTGAGGTTTTTTTTTTTTTTTTGTTTGCTTGTTTATTTCCCTGGAAATGAAAGTAAGTTTCAAGTTTAATTACAAATATAATAAACACAATGCATGTGCAGCACCCAAAATGCAAGCCACATTCAAAAAATGTTTAACCCGCAGGAGCATAGAATGAGCACAGGGTGGGGACAATTGCATAAGAAATAAGTAGTCCATAAGGGCTAAAGTTAAACCCAATTAAACCATGGTATCAATTGAACCATTATTACTTTTTGATAGACATCCCTGATAAAAAAAAAAAAAAGTATGGCATCACATGAACCAGTCTTAGCTACGGAGATGTCACTAAATAATATAGAAATTAGTTTCTTTGTAAAAGAAAGGAAAGGAAGTTAATTTCCATGTTAACCTGAGATATTGTTTAGAATCCTGCATTATTAGATCTTAAATGCACCGCTGCTGTCTGGTGCAACTCAGCATTGTTTTTTTTTACACAATGTCACTTTTTGTCTGAGGTTTGAAAATTGTGGTGTTCACTTTTGTTTCAAAGGGGCAGTGTATATCTGCAGCGATATGTTAACAAACTGTATGCAGTTTCTGTTGTTGTTGTTTTAAATAATCTTTCATGATAAAAAAAAACTAATTACAAACTTAATTTTCATCTATTGTTAGTTAAATTACCATATTTTACATAATTCAGGTACATGCTAATGGGTGCCACCTAAAACTGGGGGTTAGAGCAAATGTCTCTCAATGTCTCTGCATGAGAGAAGAAGAAAATTAGCCCAAGGGAGAAAATTCATGACCAGCTCACTCTCAAGAAACCAACCCAAACTATTATACTGACAAACTATAACGACCAGTCCAATGCAACTTGTCTTAGGAAAAACTGACTAAGACTAACTACATAACGAATTAAAACTCGTTTCATCCTAACAACTATTCCGTAAACAGAAAATTAGAGCTTAAAAAGAGATAGCGGTTTTTAAAGCTAGCGGCATCTAGCGTTCAGAGAGGAAACCGCGTCGTTTAGCTTAACATTCAATTACGAAACATTTTTCGTAAGCTTTTTTTGTAAGAGTTTTGCTCGTTACGATTACAACACTGTCTGAATTCATGGTTTATTCTTACCCTGTACAGCTACTGTATTCAGCTGTATAATAATCCGTTCTTTAAACAGCAGTTCTTTAACCGTCTGAAATTAACCTCTCACACCATTAGCCAGTCACGTGACCAGCCGCAGTTCGTAAGGTATCCCTTTACTTAACTGCCTTTTATTCAGGAGATAGCAGCACAGTCACATGACGTGTTATTATGATTATTATTATTATTAGTCAAAATAGTTTCTCTCTCTCTCTCTCTCTCTCTCTCTACATGTATATATAAATTAAAAACTAAAAGACGAATTTTTATCTGTTTCGTTCTGTTCTGATCAAATTTTGATTGATATGTGTATACATTAATTGATGTTTAATAGATAGTGTGTATGAGAAAATGTATTTGGTTGGAATAAGATGGAATCGCCGAGCCAAACATGGTAAAGAAAGCAAAGCTAAAGTTTTCCTTCAACATCAGATTACTAAAGTATAACAGGGTTAGTACTTTCCTACAACCTCTGGCGCCTGGCTTTAAGCATTAAAATAAATTCCCCAGCATTTTAATAATCTGCTTTGCCACACTTTAAACCAAAGTTACTTCATCTTGTTCGCACTAAGAGAGCTTTTTTACAATAACAAACGTAGCAAAGCTTGTTACCTTGCAGTGTGAGACGGCATGAATGCTGAGTGCACTCAGTGCTGAAGGATGGAGCTTCGCTGACGTCTGTTCTCCTGAGCATCTACACCCGCGCGCTCTGCTCCGTCCGCAAACCCCTTCCACACAGCCTGTGCTAAACACTGATATGCCTTAAGCATACCATGCCTTACCATGGCTGTTTTTTATGCCTTCTCGTTTCTTCCAGGAGTTTGTCTCAGTTTTACAAGTTTTACAAGCCAAGCACCACGCCGGCCGATCCAATGGTCCCCGCGCTGGCTCGCGGTGTGGCGCTGGAGCTCCGGGCCACGTGATGAGAACCACGTGACTGGAATTTTGACCATAAGGTCCGAGTCGAAACCTTGTGCGGCAATGCGGGTTGTGGCTATGCAAAATGTGCGGCACCCTTTTAGGGAGCAGGCCCCCCTCAGGTTAAAGAGGAGGCACAGGATATGACAGAGATTCTGTTTTAGGACAACCTTTCTCCTGGAACAAAACTCTTCTTAACTGAGATCAAGAACTAAACTTACCTTTACAAAATAATGCATGTGACAAGTATATCATTATCTTATATAAAACATGTTTAAATAAAATGAAATATTTAGAAAATAAATTAATAGTGAAACTCAGGTAATTGTCTGCAGTTTCTCAGAGTTGCCTTCCAAAAAAGAAGTGCCTCAATCTAAAAGAAAAAAAAAGTGAAAAGGTAAATTTTCTTTTGTAATTTAATTTAAATAAAATTTTAATAAAAAAAAAAAAAAAACACACACACTCTTAAATTTCTTTGGACCGTATTTGGCTTCGCCTTTCATTCTAAATCTAGAATATGTAAGTTTCACTTTTTGAATGAAATTAGGGGAAAAACTAAGATGCACTTTCTATGTGTGAAATATTCTGGTGTCTGACTGGACCCATTCTGTACTGGTGGGCTGCCTAAATTAAAAATGCCAATGCCTAATTCTTTCCTCAGTCCAGCCCTGGTCATCTTCTGGCAACTCTGAAGTCAGTAGTTCCCCCTAAGCGTGTAATGAACTAGACCAAGATATACATTGTATTTATACATGTCTGAATAATAATTAACTAAAACCACATAATTATGAGGTAAAAATTAAAACAAATATTATTGAAAGACTCGAATCCCGTCTCTGTGTGCATGGAGTTTGCATGTTCTCCCTGTGCTAGAATATGCGGGAGTTGTGCTGGGTTACAGTAAACCCAAATGATTTTGACTGACCCAACTTCCTATTTCTACATTATTTATATGAGATCTCCCCAAATAGACCACTACTGATGTAAAAAATTCCAAATGTCTTTTAACCTGAAAGCATCTATTCTATGGTAAAATAATTTAATGTACATACAGGTGTGTAAAGACAGCTTTTTAAGCATAATAGCTTTGTGTAGACCTTTAATTTGTAACAATGTCTCTAAACATTCGTGTGACCACAATTATCTTGATTCCAGTTTCAGATTTCATTACTGTATTTTATTCCAATACAAATTGTTAACTAGTGCAGATGGGAAATTGAATACAAAATCATTCTTCTACCCTGAATAAGATGACACATGACTGTTGTGAATATTAATACAATACATGCTTTGCAATATAACTAATATCCAGATCTGGAAATTCAGGTGATTTGATAGAATGTCAGAGCTTCAGTTTATAGTTAGTATTACTACACCAGTGATCATATGTTCACATATAGCGTTCAATATGATTACTTTTGAATGATGATATGTAGCTGCATACTGTAAATAATTGAACACTTGCTAAGGTTACTTCCATTGCTATCTTAGAACAGCATAGTGACTTTCAGGTTGTTTAGAGATCAATCTTTCAAAATGTGACCCTATATTCTCTATTTTATTTTCTGTTATTATTAAACAGAACAGGTCATAAACCATCAAATAACTAAATTAATCTAGCTCAGGCATCAAATGTACTTTGTTTTATTTTCAATTAAAGAAAATATGAACAGTCTGACCCCAAAATGTGATAAATGGCATTGACTGATTCACCTGATCATTCTTGTCATCAGCTGACCTTGGACAAATAACATTGCTGAACCTAGACTTGATAAAGAGAAGCAACCTTAGATCATAACACTGCCTCCACAGGCTTGTATGTTAGCCACTTGACACGATGGGTATCATCCACCTTTCTTTTTAAACTGATGCACTAATTACTCTGATTTTTGGGTAGATCTGGACTCGTCTGACCAAATTATGTTCTTTCAATGGTCCACAGTCCATTCTTTACGGTTGCTAGCATGTGTAGCCTTTTTTTTCTAATTAGCCTTACTGACGGGCGTTTTTTTTTAAGGCTACACAGCTGTTTAGTGTCAACTTCTTTGCATTGGGCATGTGGAAATGCTCTTATTTTTACTATTAAATATACTCATTCTACTTTATTATTTTTTGGAATTTGATTTTAATAAGCATTTAAGTGATCTCCCATCACACTTATCCAGGATGTTTTTCTGACCATATTTCTTTCTCGCAGATGATGCTTCAGGTTTTAATAATGCAGATAGTTCTTAACCCACTTTTAGTAGTTTCAGCAATCTGTTTTCATAAATGGGTAATGTATAATTTACAAACTGTTATATACAGTAACCTTATAGAAGCTTTAAATGTACGTGTTGAGCAAAGCACAACAAGTAGCAGCCAGAATTTCAAGCAAAAGCTGGAACATTGTGCGGGACAATTGCATTGCTTCTTTTTTTTTTTTCATGTGATCAGTAACGTGAACACTTCCTGTGCAAACCAGGGGCTGCCAGGTTCAGTGGGGTTTTTAAAGAATGTTAAAGCTAAGAAAAATAATGTTTATACTTTGTTACTGCCATTGCAGTCACTCCAGCAGTAATAAATTACTGGTTTGTGTTGCTTAACCTCAGCAATAAGTCTTGTAAAATAAGCCCTTATTCAATTTGGATGTTGGACGAGATGTCTCTTGTACATCAATCGCCCATGTATGTTTTAAGTTTTGTAATATTATTTCTCTGCTTCACCACTGTCTGTTTGCTTACTCGTGGTAACTTGGTGTTACTTGGTAGGTATTTTACTCCTGTATCTTTGGCCCTGGGTATTAACCATATGCATCAACCAATTGTCTCCTTACATACACAGACAATAAAACAATAATGATAATTGTTGTTTCTTAACTCATGTTTAGACTAGAATACATAAAATATCTTTGTTCAAACAAGGTAAAAAAAAAAAAAAAAAGGCTTTACAAATACAAATGTTTTGTAACATTAAATAAACACTTTATTAAATAATTTATATCAGCAACATTATTACAACAGAAATGTTGACTTGCGCTAGGAAGCACTGAATAATCAGGAAATCAAATTATATAAAGAACATGCTCGCACTAGATTTGTGGAATGAGGCCACAGTTACTCAAAATCATGCAAATATGCCATTATAAGCAAAGCACGCGCACACATGTACACACACACAAAGAAAGGCAGATAAGTGATATGTATATCAGCGTATGTATATCAAGTGATGATATAATATCAGCCAAGGTTCTGTAAAGATTGTGAGACTTCAAGACACCATCTTGTGCATAGCTACTGTGATGGTACCGTGTGTCCTCACCAGCACATTCCTGCCACAAAAAAAAAAAAAAAAAAAAAAAAAAGAGTTACGACAGCAAAAGATGTTGTAGCAATGACTTCTCTATCAAGGTCAATCCAGCAAGTACTGAGATAAAGAAGAAGCATGGATTAAAGACTACAGAAACACTGTAAAAGTCAACAACTGTCCTCTAGTTACTCCAGTCCACATATTAATATAGTCAGATAAGATCATCATATTCCAAATCTTGTTGGATTAAATAGCATGGGCCATGGTTTTCATATCCAATTTTATTACTGCACTTTGAGGCAGAACGTTATGTAAAATCTAAATAATAGGATTATGAATAAATAAATAAATACATTTGATATATATAATTTATTTATTGTTCTATCATTTAGATTTTATATATAAACCCAATATTACACACAAATTCATATGCAGTTAGACGTTTATATGCACGCATCAAAGAAAAAGATGAACAAGAATTTGATGAACAAGTTTAAATTTATTTGGAGTTTCTTAAGGTCAACATTATATATTAAAATAGTAACATTTGATTGAATGTTCTTTAAGGTTCACTTTAAGCACATGCTTTAAGTAAATATTGTATCAGCAAGTGTGTCTGGCAGTATTCTTGATTGATTTTTTCCCACTTTTCTTGGCAGAACTTTATAGGTTTGATTGCACGGATCTATTAGGCAAACATTTTCTTCTGTTGACTGTACACAGTGTCACTGGTGTTCCAGCAATGTCCAGTTCATTGCAGGTCCTGTGCCTTAATGGTTCCTGGATTGGTTCTGACCATCTGTATCAATTCTCTCTGAGTTTAGGTCTTCTTCCAGCTCCTTCACAAAGGTCCCAATAACTTGTACTTATAGACAGTTGTTTGAAGTGATTTTAGAATCTACAGTTGTTTAGAAACGGCACCAGTCCTGACTTTAAATCTACCATTCATATTCTCAGATCTGCATTGACCATCTAGGACTGTGCACTGTACTGTGCGTTGGTCAATCCAATGAGATCTGTCTTTTTATGTTGCACAGAGAAGATACAGTATTTAGTCAATCACAATCACTCACATGAAGTTAAGAGGCCTTGGTTTCTCAAAGTAAAAATTTGGGACTAAATAATCTAGGGATGTGCATGTACATTTTTTAAAATAATTTAAGATTTGTGCTCCGAATTCTTGGGGTTGTGTAGGTTGTGAAGTAGCAATTTTTCATTCTGTCTCAGTTAAAGATCAGCTTAAAGACATTGCAACAAGCCCATTATTGTCATAATATTCATGTTCTTAAAGAGTGCATGTAAACGTCTAACACCAAATGTTCATGTGACATACAAGCATATAGCGTTTTATATAAAAATCACCATTTGTGCCTTATGCATACATATACATGCAAATATGCACCAATTAATTAGTTCATGAAATTAAGGTAAAACCATATTTATTAATATATAACCATAAACAACTGATGTATTCATCAGAATATTTCCGATGTTAACATTGAAGTTGAATATAAGACCTGGCCTCATAATCGACTTTCTAATTACTCATGTTCACTAGAGTTGGGGAAAGAACTGAAGCTCCTAATAAACAGTGCTTGTGCTGATGTAGCTTCCAGAAGCAGTACATCAACTTCTATATACAATTATCATGTACTGTATGTAGCAACAGTGTATTCTTATTATTATGCTAAATATAACAGGCGATTTGTATGCTAACTGTGTGCAGGGTCTTTTGTTAGGCAGATTTAGCAGAGCAGAAATTTGAAAGAAGTGACATTCTAGCCTTTGACAGTGCCATGTTTAAAGTCACAGAGCTCTTCAGTACATCCAATTCTTAATTCTACTGCTAAAGTTGATTCATGGAGATTACATGGCTGTCCACAGATTTTTGGCTATATAATGTGTGCATAAAACTAGTACCTTACCCTGAATCAGATTCGAGACACACAGTAGGCATGTCTGTTGGATCTTTAGTTAGAGAGGCAGCCTGTTTAGCCAGAACAGACACAACTCCACCATGTTCATCGGAAAGGGAGCCACGGCCTGCAGAAACACAAAGCCCAAAGTTAAACTGCAGCAACTTCAGAGTGATTCAACCAGAAACAAACCTGTATTATTTGAAACATTTCATGATGTTTCTTTTGTTTTGTACAATAATTAGAATGACACTCCTCCTGCCAACAAAACATGCACAACATAAAAAGCTGTGAGCAAAATTAAATCCTCGCACTTCTCTAGAACAGTTATCCTATACAAGACCGCAGGAAACCTGGAGCCATTCCCAGAGGACTCTGGGAACTAGACAGGGCACACCCGGGATGGGGTTTCAATTCATCACAGGACAAACCATGGGTACAATTAGCCTAATCTGTATGTCTTTGGACTGTGGGAGGAATAAATCTGAGTTATGCAAGCACTGAGCTGTTACTGAAAATTCAAAAAGGTTATGCCATGCATCTAATTTAAGGGGATAGCTGAACTGAACTTGTTGCTGAGACTGAATTTGTTGGCAAAAGTAGAAGTGCAAATCCATATCCAAATAAAACCATTGCAGGTGTTTGAGTTAATAAGCTGATTAAAGTACGAGACCATGAATCATATAGAACTTTTTCACAATATTCGAATTTTCTGAGATACTGAATCTTGGGTTTTCATTAGCTGTAAGCCCTAATCATCAAAATTAAAAGAAATAAAACACTTGAAATATATCAGTCTCTGTGTAATGAACCTATATATCAAGATTTTTTTTTATTAATTTACTGAAATAAATCAAATTTAAATTATATTTTAAGCTTCTGAACTTTACCTAGCTGCTAGGCAATCTGATGCCAGTTGTGATATTTTTTTTCTGAATACTTACATCCAAGATTATGCCCTTGAGCGTCTGTACACAAAACTCCTACAATCGCAGGATTCTTCATTCTAGCAAAAGATAATAATGATCCCATTATCAACAAAACAATCCACAACAACTTCATTATTAAACCATGCGTAAAGAAAACAACATAAGAATAAAACGTGTTGCAGAAATTCACACTTACGTATCGTCGAGGTGCTGCTCTAGTGTAGCCTCCATGAAAACAAGCACAATACAATACTATTTAAAAGTATACGTTTTTAAAGTTGCATAAATAAGCTAAGGGCTATATGCTCTCAAGTTACTTCCGGGAAAGAAATCACCTGATCTTGAATCACGTGCTTTCCTGACCTCAACAACAGAGTACCGCCATCTAGCGCACTTAGATTGTAATCACACTGTCTTTATTTTGGTTAGTTTTTTCCCCCATAACAGTTGTGCTTCGATGTTCTGCTATTTCTGACACATTTATGCCATGGAACCTTCATTAAAAATGTCACAACACATAAAAAGCTGTAACAGTTCATATACACAGGTCATATACTTTCCTACTAAACATTGTATGGTAATTACACCTTACCCTATATACCCTGTATACATAAAACAGATTTTTTGTTTGTTTGTATGTTTATGTATTTGCTTGTTTATACATGCGTTCCTCACCAGATGTAACAGTTGGCAGCGTCGTCATCAGCTCAGAGGCAATAAAACCCCGGATCAGACTTCAACCCATCAACAGCGATAGCATATTCGACAGGCAGAAGAAACAGCGACAGTGAGTTGACACTCCATTTTCAGGTAATTTTCAGGTACCTGTTCTGCGGGTAACCTCTAGTTCACTTAAGCTTTTTTTTGTTGTTGCACCAAACTGTTCCTGGAGACCTGTACTCACACCATGACATAAAACATAACATACAAACAAGAAAAACAAACAAACAACAAACAGACATCAACAACAAAAATAACAATTAGTATAAAACATAACAGAACATAATCATAATTTGTCTCTGAGGAAAGAGAAGGTTAAGCAGAGAGGATATATCAATTTACCCTTAAGTAAATAAAGTGTATTACTTAAATGAAGTAATACACTGATCACCCAGAACAGTAACCCCACCAAAGTGAATTGAATAGCAATGATCAAATTATATACCAGTAAACTGGTGACAGGATCATGGGCACTCAAGGCACATCTATACCTTTAGGAACCAAATGTCAGCCTGTCTGGTCTGATTCCACAGAAAAGCTAAAGTAGCACAAATTTCAGAAAAAAAGGTTAATGCTTGCTATGATAGAAAGGTATCAGAACACCCAGTGAATCACAGCCTGCTGCATATGGGGCTCAGCAGGCAACTCTTTCAAGATTGATGATTTGGCCTCCACTTTCCCCAGATCTCAATCCAATCAAGCATCCATGGGATGTGCTGGACTAACAAAGCTGCTCTATGAAGGTTCCACCTCGCGACTTAAAAAACTAAAAAGACTTCTTATGAAGTGATGCCTCAAGGGGTCAAAGCTGTTTTGTTGGAACAAGAGGAACCTAAAACATACAGTAGTTAATGTTATAGCTGATCAGTGTATATTCTAGAGAATGTGTACAATATTGCACTGGCTTTGGAACAATGTAGGTTACTGTTGAAAAGAGGTAGCGTACTAGCAGGTCCCACATACTGTAATATATAACTTATGAATTCAGAACTGTGTACAAATGTAATATTAATTTGTAATATCAGCCCACTTCCATGAGTTTGTAGCCTCTTTCTTTCATTGTCAAAATGTAAACCAATAGACAAAAACAAATATGTCCAATGTTCAACTAAGCAATAAAATCACCGTTTAATAAGTTTTGAGTTTCTGACAGTATTTCTTTCAAAATATTCCAATTGTTGGACTAAAGCCTTCAATATGTATTAAAAATGTTTTATCCAGTTGGATCTTAAGTGGATGAAGGCTAAGAGACTTAGAATTGAACTAATAACGTCCAAATCCAGAGCCCCAACCACTGCGCCACTAGTATTAAAAAAACACTAAACTCACATTGATTCGCTATTGTCAGTGTGATCACTGGGGAACTGGTGACTGAATGTGAGTTTTCTATCAGATGACTCCTGGTCACTGACTATAGCACTAAGAAAAGATCAGTTCTTCTTAACACATACTCTTAAAAGGGTATACGTTCTTATCGGAAATCTGTGCTGCTTTTTTCCTGCTCAGTGACAAAGACATGGGCAAACTTCTTTGTGCTTGTGCTTCATGAATGGACCCTGGGACACAGTAGCTCTCAAAAGACAGGAATGGCGTCCCATATTTGACAGTCTGGAGCTCCTTATCAAACCACTTGATGTATGTTTTATTTTAAAAAGACAATGGGCATGAATTCATTATGCCATTTTGCCTCCTATATCTTTCATATAATATTTGGTTTATTATTAGGTAATTTCCTTATTTTAGTGCAAAGTCAACAGAAACAGACATTTTTGCTTATAATAAAGTAATATGCTTGTAAGTTGAAACATTCAGCTGCCAAAGGGTTTGGTCCTATTTACTACAAAAAGGCCTCAAATTAATGATAAAAAATACATTTGTATTATAGTGTTATAGTATAATGTCACTTGACACTATACTCAGACTCAGTGGGCTATGGCACTGAGTTACCGATCAGAAGCGGCGGTTCGATCCCCAGCTCCACCAGGTTGGGCCCTTGAGCAAGGCTCTTAACCCTATCTGCTCCAGGGGCACTGTATGACCGACCCTGCGCTCTGGTCCCAGTTACGCTGGGATATGCGAAGAAAGAATTTCACTGTGCTGTAATGTATATGTGACAAAAAAGGATTAACTTAACTGGGGAATCCCAGTTTGAATCTTGCCACAGCTACCCATTACTGAGCATCCAAGATGGCATGCAATTGGGATGTTGGATATAAGGATATTTCTACAGTACTAACATGTTGTGCTGTTGCCAACAATATTTTTGCATTAGTTGCAACTGTTGCTATTTGGCATTTTAGCATATTTAAGCTAGCATCAATTTAAATTATCACCACAAATCTTAGTACAATTATAGTATTTATATGTAAATGCTAAGATAATCCTATTCATAGATCAGGATAAAAACTTATTTTAAGCAAGTTTCCATTACTCCTCAGAGCTGTACTGTACCATGGTTGACAGCTATGGAGCCAGCTCAGTGTCCCTCCTAATTTTGATTTCTGCTCCGTTGGGCCAGACTGCTGTGCTGACCAGGCAAAATGGTGCAAAGTAATTATGTGGCCAGTAAATCAAAGGCATACATCTTCCTAACTGCAGCTCAGTCATACAATGCTGACTAACCTATGGCACTTTCAGGCTCCTACTGGCCCTAAATCAGTATCTAAAAGACGCGCACAACCTTCAGGGCTGTCATATCTCACACATATCGCCCTCAAAGCAGATATACCTAATTTATCCAGCTCTAATTCAAAACTGCAGAGAGATGAAAATGCAGCCATCATGAACAACAGCATTCCGCTCCACCCCTGAACCTTTTAAATCTGCTTTACTGCTTTACTTCAGCATTGTTAGATTGTAAATGTATTTTAAGTGTTGTTTTGAAGGAGGATGTTTTATAAACAGGATATTTTTGGACTAGTGTAACACTACAACTCCCCATGTGATGAAACTGTATCCTCATTATCTAGGATGAATTTAAGCACTGAGCATCTCTCCCAGAGATTGATCTGTACAGAATATAATCTCTTCCTTTGCTGTGTAAAATGGTAAACATTCATAGTGTTTATGGCAAAATGTTGGTTTTATTGTTTTGCAGGATTGAGATATAAATGATTGGACAAATAGAGAAGTGCTCTATTAATGAAATTGAATGCAGAAGTGGGTTTCTATTGGTGTGAACATCTAAAAATTAATGGATCATATTTTGTGTCAGTGGCATGGTGGTATAGTGGTTAGCAATGTTGCCTTGCACCTCCATGTTCCAGGTTCGATTCGCACCTCGAGTCTGTGTGTAAGGCATGCAGATTAGACTAATTGGATTTTCAAATTGACTGGAGTGTTTGTGCCCTGCGATGGCGTGTACCTGTCATCAGGGGTGTACCTGGGCTTATGCCCTGCGTCTCCAGGTGTCATGTTTACAGCGGAAGAGTCATCTCACTCCAATTCCCAGAGTGCAGCACAACTTATAAACATGACTGTCGAGGACTAAATCCCACCTACATCACAGACTTTCTCACATTCATGCCAATATATGCCATGCCAAACTACTAATCATGCACACCTGGGACCAATCACTGTCACATTCACAAAGAGAAGATAAGGTCCTTCACAGCACACTTACTTTACAAAGTTTAAACTGTGTTGTCCATACAGTACCAGCCATTCCCAAGCCTTTTTTTGTTCAGTGTTTATCTGGATTTGGTCCTGTCCCTCATCTCGATCTTGTTGCTTGTTAATCAACTGACCCTAGCCAGCACCCTGACCTTGATTTTGATCCATGTCTTAGCATTGTTTGGTACGATTAATAAAAACCTGTGTATGTGCACTTATGTCCCTACATGCCTTCGTGACAACAGGAAATCATATAGCATAGTGAAAGATGACCTGACCCAGTTCAGTGTCAGAATTCAAAGTGCACAGTCCGACCTAAGCGCAACCCCTCAAAATGACTCATCATGTGCCATAATTGGCTGAGAAATGAATTGAAAGATTAAACATGGTATCTGACACACTTCAAGGCAATGAACCTTGCCGCAGAATATAAAACTGATTTAAAAAGATGATCCATAGACAGGGATTTCTCATGGATAATCTGAATTTAATTCTATTTGACTTTGCAGAAAGCATATAAGTCTCTACTGAATAAAGTGCCAGTGGTTAAGAAAGTGTTTTGACATGAGTGGACGTACAGTCTTACCCTTATGGGAATTCTTTGATGTCCAAATTTAGGATGGCGAATGTGAATGACAGAATGAATCATATCACTGTGTCACTATAGGCAACATTTCCGAAAAAAGGTGACAACTGATTAATTTGTTGTGATCTACCTGGAAGCCTCATCCTTAGATGGTAACGGAAATAAAAGTTACTTCTGCTCCCTTCAATCGATGACTCGCTCTCACTTACCCACTCGTCATCTATTCCGCTTTATCCTGTATACAGGGTCGCAGGGGTCTGGAGACTTAGAGCATGAGGTGGGGTACACCCTGGACGGGGTACCAATCAATCGCAGGACACACACATCCACACACTCACACACATTGCAGTCAATTTGGGAATGCAATTAACCTAATCCGCATTTCTTTGGATTGTGGGAGGAACCGGGGGAAACCCACCAACCACAGGGAGAATATGCACACAGACCTGAGGCAGGAATTAAACCCAGACTCTGGAGGTGCAAGGTGACAGTGAGCCACTAAGCCACGTGCCGCCCAATCGATGACTCATCTTTAATGATTTTATATGATACACAAGGATATGTTTGCTCAAAACCCAGATACAAAATACAGATACAAAATTGTGGTGTCTTAGACGTGTGCAATGCAAAGTTTGCTTCTCTGATATTACAAAAAATAATTCATTTATTTACCTCTGGCAGATACGTCTGAATCTCGTATGTAAAATATTTTAACATTAAGACCTTATGGTTAATATTGTTGAAGTCAGGAACTACCATAAAAGTACAAGTACTGCAAAAAATATTGTATTATGATGAAGGATAATTTACCACTAAATGTCACTTTCACCGACCTGTCCAGCGTCATATACAGAAAGATGACGAGGATCCTACGGAGGTAGGGGAGGGGGCTGAACCGGGGTGAAGAGAGATAAAGAGAGAGAAAACACTCAATCTCATTGTAGAAATTATTGGAGCATTGGACATTGGAAAGAAGAGGAAAAGAAAAGTAAGCCAAGAAAGCACAGCTAAGGCAAGACCTCCAGGATCTCCAAATTAACTAGAGCTTTGTAGACCTTGTTCGAATTCAAGGAGAAGTAGTTAGAACTGTAGGGTGTAAGAGCACTGAAGCGTCTGCTATAAAGCTCTACTGTCGCTGCTATGAGTCTGCTCATCTTATTCTCGGTACTCTTTGCATCTCTGAGCGGTGGCAGATGTGCTGTGATCACTGGGGTAAGTACAACTAGCGTTTTATCTACTGGTTATGAGAAAGTAAGGCTCATTACAATATGCAGTTTAAGTAGCTTTAAGAGAACTAATTCTAAATTTTATTTGATTTGTTCTTTTGGTCTTGTATTGAATTGCTGTGATTCTGATGCACATTTTTGGACTACAGCAAAACAAACAAGCAAAAAACCTGAAAGTAAATTTCCTCAAAGTAGGATTATAGGAGAAAAAAAGTTGATTAAATGCATTGACTAAAATACCTTTTACATGAATAAACCTCTTATTAAAGCTGTATCTTACAGGTATGGTATAAAAAACTTTAAAATAGACAATGATTTTTTTTTTCATTAGTTTATATTAATTAGTGCAATTCTGACTAAATTCAAGCAATTCTAACAACAACAAAAAAAGAATCCGCAATAAAATTCACATCACACGAATTTAGTGCTCACACACGATCCTTATATAAAGACCTAATATTGAACCCCGATTTTATATTGAGTCAAACAATGATTGATGACTAGAAAACACACAGGTTGTTTTGTGCATGCTATATAAAAAGCAATTTTGTATCCTTCCAAATGAGATGTATTGGATGAGCCCTAAACCCAAAATTTTGTAAAGAGTAATAATATTTTGTATTTATATGCCCATATTTAGAATATAATGAATGTATTGCGTGTGACTATAAACATGCTCATTGTGTGTGTGTGTGTGTGTGTGTGTGTGTGGCAGGCATGTGACAGGGACGTCCAGTGCGGCATAGGGATGTGCTGTGCGGTCAGCCTGTGGCTGCGGGGCCTACGGATGTGCACGCCAGAGGGGTTTGAGGGAGATGAGTGTCATCCGTTTAGCCACAAAGTATATATTATTTCACACTTGCTGCACTGTATTGTACATCCATATAACATGTCAGCTCTAATGGGTTGCGGTGGTGGATAGGGGCAATAATATAAAAATAAATATATTTGTGAAATCTTTCAGCAAATGCCATATATAAGAAAGGTATAAAATAGTTAAATAGAGAGCTTTGTCAGAACAAATGATTATAGTAATAATATCAAAAAAGATAAGATATATAATTATAGATAAGAAGAACGTTCTCATTCTCAGCCATCTATTGTGTGAGTTATTGGACAGCTGCATACAGCGCTCGCTCAAAGGGCATCTGTAGTGCAGTTACTGACAAATATAGCTGATACTGATCATGTCCTGTGTGCTGAGAAAGCGATCTGTGTTATACATCACTCCCTGCATCTGCCGCATTGATCAAATGATGGTGAAGTCGTGCTGCTAAGGTGGGACTCAGAGACACAGAGAATAAAGAAACAAAGATAAAGCCCAGTGCTTTGGTTCAATCAATCAGGGATATTTTTTGTTAATCAATAAGGCATCATTTTAAGTCTTTTAATCTAAATGAAATAAATGTAAGTGCATAATTATACTGTAATTATTACATTACATTATATTTGCTACATACACAGATAAAAACCTAATTAATATTTAAATAGTCAAATATTAAGGAACTAAATTACTGACATTTACACATCTTTCTCCACAGGTCCCTTTCCCTGGGAAAAGACAGCATCACACCTGCCCCTGCTTGCCTCATTTAGTGTGCACTAGATATGCTGACAGCAGATACCGGTGTACCAAAGATTACAAAAGTATAGACTTTTAACCATTTATTTAAGGTATAAAGAAAACATAGGACTGACAATTAGAAAAAATGAATACTTGAAAGAAAATTTAAAGGAGTAAGTGCCATAGTCCCTTTTTTTTTTTTTAGTTTGCCACCTTCATGCACTTTGCACTATACACCCTTATCAACTTTTCAAAAATAGTAGCGGAGGCCCATAAGTGGTTCAGAAACACAATGTCATACTTGTTTACTTTGGCATCTAAGAAGCCACGTACAGTGAAACACAGTCTGAGTTTACGTAACCACATCCAGAGCATATTTTCAAATAAATGTTTTGCTCCATAAAAAGTGTTTGTCTGTTTTATGAATTAAATTCGTATTATGAATAGAAATTATATCCTGATATTTGACTACAGATTGTTTGTGCTTTTCTGATTGAAAGGATTATGCATGATTTTTAAAAATCTACTTAATTCATATATTTTTTAGATGAAATTCAAATGAGGTGGAAGAGTATAATACAATACAATTAGCTGGATATTGAAAGAAAATGGTTATAATCTGCTTTAAATAACTGCATACTGTTTAAGCATTAATTTACATCAGAAATAAATCAAAACCATTGAATGATAAGGGTCTGTGTAATTTCTTCCCTTTTAAAGTGTTATTTTAAAATTATTATTGTATTTGTAGTGTTTATTGTGATTTACATATCACTGAATATACAGTATTTTAGAAATAATAATTAAAAAAAAATTTTTTTTATATGATCTTATTGTAAAGTTTGACAAAGTGTGATTGAATATTTTTAAATCACAGAACTGTCAGATAGAACATTAATAATACCTAAAGTGGAAAGCATTTAAGTCAGTTGCCAAGGAGTGGACATCCCAGCACATTCACCCCATGGTGAATATATGACAATTGCTGTACAATAGTCAATACAATACTCAGAGGAATAATTTAAAAAAATCTTAAATCTACTTACAATTCAATTCAATATGATTTTATTTATTTAACACTTTTGGCAGCTATGCAGAATACAAAAATAGGGACATATGTTTCAAATGTGTGAGGAAATATGCATAAATTCAAATTATTGGATTAGGAGATTATCAGACCCTACAGGCGTCTGAGCCTGAGCGCAGAATTAGAAGAAGACTGAACAAGTACAGTTTGTTTTCAAGAGGTGTCAGGAGAAAACATGCAAAACTGCATCTGAACAAGCACAAGGCTTCTGGAACAATGTTCTAAAGACACATGAGACCAAAGTGGAGTTGTTTGGCCTTAATGTTCAGTGCCATGTTTGGGGAAAACCAAAAGGTATTTTAGCAGAAACACCTCATACCCACTGTCAAGGTGGTGGATGGGTGTGATTTGCGCTCATTTTGCATCCACAGGACCTGAGCACCTTGCAGTCAATAAGTCGAATATGAACTCCTCTGTATATTAGAGTATTCTAGATGCAAATGTGAAGCCATCTGTCTGACAGCTGGAGCTTGGTTGAAATTGGGCAACAGGACAATGACCAAAAGAACATCAGTAAATCGACATCACAATGGGTGGGAAAAAAAAGAATCAAGGTTTTGGAATGGATTATACCTTACCCAAACTGAAATACTGTGGCAGGACCTTTAATGGTCAAAACTTCAATGAACTGAACCAATGTTGTAAAGAGGAATGGACCGAAATTCCTCTACAATGGAATTTGTTTAAATAACACAGGAAGTAACTTCAAGTTATTGCTGCTACAAATGTATCTAAAATGTACATAGTATTGCCCACATGCCTTTTTTGGCTACCTTTTTGTTAAATAAATAATGGCATGTTGGAAAAAGGTGGAAAAATGTTGATTTGCATTATGTTTTTATACAAAAACACACAGAATTAAAAGAGGGGGCACTAACGTTTGAACATGACATAACTTTCAAACTCTATTAGCAACATATCCTAGCAATATGCTGTTTAATGAATTGTTGTTGAAATTGCTGTTCAAGAAAAATTCCTTCCAGTGACCATAAGAGGGCCACATTTAAGCAAGAAACATGAAAGTTGGCAAACCACAATGACATTAATGATAAAATCAAGTAAAAAACAAAAAAAAGAAATGCACAATAGTAACATTTGTACATATTTAGTGACAGCCCTGTAGAAAAAAATACACAAACTAAGACTGAGAGTCCTGATGGTGTCAGTAGCAATGTTCAAATGTAATGTTTTATTTTTTTCGGGGAGGCTAAGGCACAAGAAAGCCTATATTTGTTCTTAGAATTTAAAGGACAAGTTATTTAGTTATATAAGTTCCCGGGCCTGAAGATAAGTTTACTTTGATTAACAGATATGGAATGTAATGGCTCATTTGACTTTGGAGAAGTCCTCCACCAGAAGGGAGGTACAACAACAGTTGCCAGTTGTAGTGTAAATTGTTGGTATATGCTTTCTATTATTTATTAAGTATGCATAATGATTAAATTTGTGTATGGGGATAGAAACTCTTTTTTATCATTTCTGTTAAGATTGTGTTAAACTTACTTAGCCATGCTGTGTCCCATTATTTCTTCAGACATTGAAGCACTACAACTACAAATACAAAAAAAATGGCAGGTATACTGTTTGTTTTCAATTAAATTGCCATTCCGTACTTGATCTTATTTATTTGTTGGCAAACAGTTTTGATGCAAAAATGTACAGCACAATAAGATTTACAGTATATCACAGTAATGATTTTCTGATAAGTTCTCTCCATAATTCTTGTGTGAAATCTATAAATAATTTATCTGCATC
This sequence comes from Clarias platycephalus, assembly GCA_030068275.1. NCBI lineage: Eukaryota > Metazoa > Chordata > Actinopteri > Siluriformes > Clariidae > Clarias > Clarias platycephalus. The sequence goes on from JAQQZT010000040.1 coordinate 13,966,727, forward strand.
AGTAAACTTGCAAAAATCAGCACTACGAAAGTTCTTTTTATTTATCATTTTCTCCTTCTCAATTTTTTTATGATGTTTATTGCACTTTAGTAAGAAATTAAATACTATACAAATAAAATTATAATGGGGCAGACAATCCCTTCAAACCTCAAGTCCTTTATGTTAACGTTAGATATCATTCATTACACCTATCAGAAATAGATTTGAGTCTATGACTTTGAATGTATACTTTCAACTTTCACAAATCATGGAAAAATATCAGTGTTTGGGTTTGGTGTTCAGGTATTATGCTAAAGATAATTTGAAACTTCAAGGAAATTCTGTCAATGACAAATGGATTTTCTAGGCACAGTGTGTTTTAACACCTGGATGACAAATATGTTCATGATAAGAAACATGATAGGACAGTATATAAAGGCTGAAATCTTTGACTGTGCAGTATGTGATTGAGTGCAAGCTTGAAGTCACAGTCAAGACGATGAAGCTGATCCTGGCCTTGTGTGCCTTAGTGGCATTTGCAGAATGCATCAGGTAAGTCCCAAAACTCTTTGTTGGCATTTGCAGAATGCATCAGGTAAGTCCCAAAACTCTTTGTTGGCTTAACAAAATCAGTTCTAAGGTTCCGTTCTACTGTAATAGAATTTGATGTGGATGTTATTTTCAAATGCTTTTTCTACCAATGTAAACACAAAGATGACTCTTTTCCGGCAGGGTGCCTTTGATCAAGGGTAAGACTGCACGTCAGAAACTACAAGAGAAAGGACTTTGGGAGGAGTACAGAAAGAAACATCCCTACAGCCCACTGGTCAAGTTCCAGCAGACCGGTGCTGAGCCCATGACCAATGATGCTGATGTAAGTTAGCCGAAACATGGCACACATCTCAGTGTGTGTAGTGTGTGTCCAAAAAGAAATATGTTGGCTTGTCAGTTTGTACATCAAGTCTTGTTCTTGTCCATTTCAGCTCTCTTACTACGGTGTGATTTCCATTGGCAGTCCTCCTCAGTCCTTCCAAGTGATTTTTGATAGTGGTTCTTCCAACTTGTGGGTACCTTCTATCTACTGCTCAAGCCAGGCTTGCCGTAAGTATTAGTGGGTTTAGAGACAGCAAATGAAAACAAGCTATACAGGAGTGCTTATTAAAAAAAGCAGAAAATGTTTCTAAATGCACTTATATGACTTGAACATAAGCTCATTGTAATATAAGCCTGGCTATGGCAACTATGTTCCATAGTTGGGCAGACAGTAAGCTCAGCTATTTCTAGCACTAACAAATACCTTTTCCTCAAAATTTTTAAATTCAATTCAATTTTATTTGTATAGCGCTTTTAGCAATTGTCATTGCCTCAAAGCAGCATATATATCTGCATACATATATATAGCAAAATATCTTTGTCTTTTAGAGAACCACAATAAATTCAACCCAACACAGTCCAGCACCTTCCAGACCAACAACCAGGCTCTGTCCATTCAGTATGGCACAGGCAGCATGACTGGATACCTGGGTTATGACACTGTGACGGTATTTAATTTCACCAGTTGATTTGATTAAATAGATTTGAAATGATTGCCTCGACACCTGATAAACACAGACACTTCCAGAAATTATACTGTTATAATGGTAAATGGTTAATATCTATATTAGATATTACTCCACTTTTTGCTCTTTGGACTAAGAGTATTAAAATACACCAATCAATTGTAAGCTTTCAGTTACCTAATTGCAACTTGCTTCAAGTTTAATTTAACTGCTCATAAGTAGGTTGATGTGATTTGTGTTATATAAATCAAAAAGTGCCAAAGATTTCTAAGTCTTTCTTCTTTAGGCTTTTGGGTCTAATGTAAATCACTGAAAAAATATTTTCTGTTATTTGACATTTTAAATGAGTAAGGTCTAAGGATTCACAGCTAATTACTGTAGATTGTAAATAAATAAACAACAGTAAGTAAACTTTAATCCTTTGTTCTATAGGTTGGTGGAATCTCTGTGCAAAATCAGATCTTTGGACTGAGTGAGTCTGAGGCGCCCTTTATGGCCAGCATGACAGCAGATGGCATCTTGGGTCTGGCCTATCAATCCATTGCTTCTGATAGTGCCACTCCCGTCTTTGACAACATGATGAGTCAGGGCTTGGTCTCTCAGGATGTCTTCTCCGTCTACCTGAGCAGCAAGTATGCTACATTTTTCTTCTGATTTAATTTTATATTGCTCAAATAAGAATCAGTATGACTTACATTTGCAGTTATACAGTTTCCCAATCAAACGACTGGTGACCTTTCCAGATCAACATTTAGACAGGCTTTCCAAGCTTTTTAAACATCAGGCATACAAAATGCACTTTTATACTTTGAGTATGAAAATTACAGTCTACTACAACCAGCACTCTCTTTAAATTCCACAGTGGTCAGCAGGGCAGTGAGGTACTGTTTGGTGAGATTGACACCTCCTACTACACTGGTAGCATCTACTGGATCCCTCTGTCCTCAGAGAGCTACTACCAGGTCACCATGAACAGGTGGGCAGGCTATAAAGCATGTATAATCATATAACATATAAAAACTCTAATATTGATTTATGTAAGTATGTACACTGAGGTATAGTTGGTGGTGTTTATGTTTATAATGTTCACATATGTGTTGGATTGTTAACAGTTAGAAGAGTTTAAGTAAGAACAATCTAACAATTGGATATTAAATGGCATAACCCAACCTTCTTCAAACCTCTTGAATGCTTACACTATTGTGCTCTATTGTATTAAATGAATCCTTTAAATGTTTGCAGTGTTACTATCAATGGCCAGACTGTTGCTTGCTCTGGAGGATGCCAGGCTATTATTGACACTGGCACTTCCCTTATTGTTGGGCCAACCTCAGATATCAACAACATTAACTCCTGGGTTGGCGCCACTGTCGACCAATATGGAGATGTGAGTAAATGTTTAAAAAAAAAAAAACTTGATTAAAGTTTAACCAAATGTAAAACTCTTCACATAGAATAAATAAACCAAAAGTAAACATTTGCCTACTTTCCTTGCAGGCTACTGTGAACTGTAATAACATCCAAAGCATGCCTTCAGTTACCTTCACCCTTAATGGCTACACCTTCACCATCTCTCCTTCATCCTACGTCAATCAGGTAAACCTTGACAAACTTCATTTTCACATCATCAGCAAAAAGCTGCAGAGTTAATATGATTTTTTTTTTATTTCACCATAAAAAATGTTATACTCAAATTTTTTTTTTTTTTTTATATTTTAAATTATACATAACACAGTTCTATATAAAGTAAATACAATACAATTAAAAAGAATGCAATAAAACCTGTCATATTTACTGTTTCATTTATCCCCCCCCCCCCCCCCCCATTATAGGACTCTTGCAATACAGGTTTTAGTGGCAGCGGTGACTCTCTGTGGATTCTTGGTGATGTTTTCATCCGAAACTATTACACCATTTTTAACAGGCAGACTAACAGCGTCGGCCTGGCTCAGCTTGCTTAAAAGAATGGAAAAAGTAATTTTTCAAATTCTGTTTGATTTATTGATTAATAAACTTGAAATTAAATAAACATAAATCTTCATCTTATATTGCTTTTCATTGTATTTTATTTTAATTTGTCATGGATATAATCAGAGTAGGTTAGGTAGTTAGTTGTATGTACACCACCAAATTCTAAATTTAAGCAAACACTTTGCATTCTAATATGTTCAGCCATGTTAGAATTGATTATTTAAAATTATGTAAATAAAAAAGTAAATAATTATTATTTAATCCCTCTGCATTAAAAACACATTTATTGAAGTTTTCAATTGAGAGTGTATGCAAAAAAATACATAGTTTTAAAATTAACTATAACTCTAAATAACAAATGTTTGAGTTGACATCAATGAAGTTATTTAATGTAGTTCAAATACAAAATAAAAGTGATAAATAGTAAAAAGCATACATACAGTTTCACGCAAAATTATTGACTCCCATTGAAAATGAGTTTTGTTTTGGTCAAAATTAGTAACTTGGAGCTGTTTTTAATAAATCAGTGAAACAAGAGCATTTTAAATAGCTCAACTAACATACTAAAATAACAATTGATATACTGTAATAAATAATTTCTCCAAATTCAACACAAATGGCCACCTTTTTTAATGATTAATGCAGTTTCAAAATGATTCAATCCCCTGAATAAAATCCCTCATTAAAGCACAAATGTGTAAATCAATTGTTGTCTAAAGAAAAAATAAGATGCCTCAGGTATACTTGACAAATACATCAAATAAAGGCTTTCTAGAAATTTGTTGATGGAGATGTTTGACTATATGTCAGAAATGGGTAAGTCAAGAAAGTTGTCCATAAAGTTAAGAGAAGAGTTCATTGCCTGGCACAAACACGGACAAGGATATAAAAAAATAGCAAAAGTACCAAATGTTATTAGAAATACAGTAGGAAGTTCCAAGTTAAAGGAACAGTGGCTACACTACCTGAATGTGGCAAAAAGAGGAAGCAAGCACCTGCTGCTACCAGATTTCTGGAGAGACAAGGAAAAATCCTGGATTGACTGCAAAGGATCTACAGAAAGATTCGGTGTCAGCAGACACTCAAGTTTCACAAAGCATTATAAAGCGCATACTGAACCCTAAATGTCACCCCAAGACGTGCTATATTAGTTGTTTAGATTTATTACAAACAGCTGCAAGTTTCAATATTCAATATTGTCAAAATTCAATAGAGGTTAAATCATTTCAAGTGCAACTGTATATAGTTACAATCCTGTATACACAAATGAGCTGCAACAGTAAGACCACCAACAGATGAATTGTTACCAGTTAACTGGTGACAAGATCATGAGCACCCAAACCTCAGTTATGCTGTTTGGGTCCAAAGACTAGCCCATTCGGACTGACCTCACAGAAAAGCCAATGATGCACAAATTGCTGAAAAAAAGTCAATTCTGCCCATGATAAAAGGGTATCAGAATGCCCAGTGAATCACAGCCTGCTGCATATAGGGCTTAGCAGGCAAAGAGTTGTTGAAACTCTCAGATCTCAATCCGACCGAGCATCCAGTGCCAGACTTCACAGCACAACCCCAGAGGTCTTGTGGAGACACACCCCGACAGACCAGAGTCACCTTGCAGGCACAAAGGCAAACCACATAATATAGGACATAATGTTTTGCATTTTAATGTAATGGCTGATCAGTGTTTGTTTAATTACATAATGAACATGAAACCTTTTTAACATATATGTATTAACATGTTCAGATTGTTTTGCCTATACTGAAACAAGGTGAAATGGAATAATTGTTACATATACTGTAAAAAGTATGGTGATCTAATGTCCTCACTTTTCAAGAAATTAATACAAATTATTTAATAATTACAATCCCATGAATGACTATTTGCCTTACACACCTTGTAGATAATAACAATCATCATGCATATTGCATAGATAACATTGCGTTTAGCACGCACGAACACACACACACACACACACACACACACACACACACACACACACACACACACACATACACACACACACACACAAAGAGATTTATTATCCAGCTGAGTGGAGACAAAATCAAACAGCTTATTACATCACATTCCTTTTCTGTGAAAGGAGATCCCGCAACAACAAGGATTTTATATTTCGCAAAGTCATTCCACGTGGAACAGTGACGTGTGGACTGAAAATGTGGTTTTGTTTACCAAGTTACCTTTACCATAAGATGTATTGGGTAGCAGACATTTCTTAAACATTGCTATGAGGGGTTTGTTTAAGAGATGTTTGCCCTGGAGTTTAGCACAGTTGACAGCTTGGAGGAGGTTGCTGACTACACTAAACACACAAAAAAAGTTGCAGGTACTGTTTCAAGACATAACTTATAAATTAATAGCCTACATATAATCTTCAAAGTACCGAGACAGGGAAGCTGACTGCACAGCAAGAAATTGAATAAAAACTATAAAAGATGGCAAGTCTTAGTTGTAAATCCATTGTTCTGAACATAGCTGTGAATTTGTGTGCTTTTTATCCAGAGGGCTCCTGAGCAGTCTGTGATGAAGCTCAATGTCACTTGCAAGATTACAAAGCTATTGGGCTTCTATAAAGCAGTTTCCAAAGTTCCTGATTTCCTGTTGTTCATTAAATAGCAGCCCTACTTTAAATACTATATGCAAACCTTTTGTCTGTTTCTACCAATTTCAAGCAACGGGAAAATTTACACTACAAATGTTTTGTTCTATAGATTTATTGTTAAACTGTCATAGATAACCAACTGGCTGCAATGCAATGACCCACGACTTGATACCAATAGTCATTGCTGTAAGGGGGACAGGTTGCTGAGGGCATCAGCCTTCTTGCAACCGACCATTAGTCCAACACAACTGGGAAGAGGGTTTTTAAAATTATTATTATTTATTTATTTATTTAAAGAAGCCAAGCGCAGATGCTAGCAAAATACCAATCCCAGCATATGAAGAGGTATTAAAGCCATAATAGCTTATGTGCAGTATAAAAGCATCACCTTAATGACCAGCCATGAGATCACATTTCCTGACACCCTGTACCAGTTCTTTGGATACTTTGACAACCACACCAGCAGGGTGGAAACTCAAACAACTTTACCACCCAGTGAGGAGCCTGTCTTAGAGTGCCAGATCTGCTCTGAGGAAGATTGAAAGATCTTTCAAACCAGCAGGACTAGACAGGGTGCCAGGCTGCAACCAAAGTCATGTGCTGAAGAACTAGCAGGGGTGTTTACCAATATCTTAAAACTGTCCATGCAGCAGACGGTAGTCCCCACATGTCTCAAATCTACCACTATTTTCCCCTTGCCCAAAATGCAAGGAGGGTTGGTGCATTAAGGACTACAGCCCAATTGCCCTGACACCAGTTATTATGAAGTGATTTGACAGCCTTGTTCTATTTCACATCAAGGGCGACATGCAGGCTGAACTGGACAACCACAAGTTTGTTTACTGTGAAAACAGATTTCAGTTGCGCAGTTCACACAAGCCTGTATCATCTGGAGCATCCCAACACATATGCTAGGATGATTTCTTATGGCTACATGGCTGTTTAGACTCAATCCTGTGAGTTTTCTTCACAATATGCATGTGAAAATTTTTTCATATTTTTTTTTACTGATTAAACACCTGTGTAAACATTTCTCCCATAAACTTAACAAGTTCGCAACTATCATTCCAGGTTTTAATAATGTTAAGATCATGTCAAAGTTGACCATGATGCAGAACCCCTGGACCAGATAGGGTTAAAGCCTTGGCCAAGCCACCACTGGCCAATTTCAGCAATCTCTTTGCTTGTTTGTTTTTGTTTGATATTTTAGCTGATGCAGGTCAATAATTTGAGAAGCTATTCGCATCAGTAAGGGTTAAAGAATTATTGCCATCCAAATCAAATTCATAATTGCAACAATTAAAAAGTATTTGTCTATTTAAATTCAATGTCCAGGCAGTGTACATTACATTATATGTATGTGTTAAAAGTTTATTGTGGATAGTGCAGGTTTGAAAGTTCTTAATTTTCAGAAATATTTTAAACAATACACTGTGCATGGAAAACAAAGTTACAGGTATCCAAACATTGTACTGCGTTTACACGGAAATGACTGATAACACAAAATGTCGAAGAGTTACCAGAATTTATCATTGTTTGAAATAGATTAGATTTTGAATCTCATATCTCAATTTCTGCACACATGAACAGCTTAATTTGTCCCAAGTTTTCTAGAGAAATGTTTTATGATTGTGAATGTATATCTGT
>JAQQZT010000040.1:13974517-14017324 GCA_030068275.1 Clarias platycephalus
TATCAGCTTTATTATATTAGCAATATTTTTGGCATACAACTTTTTTTAAATTATAGATGTAAGCCAAATTGACATTTGATGTAATTCATTAATTTTATCAAATGTATTCAGTTATCTCCATGAAGAGGGGACCCAGTAACCTTGACAGAAAATGTTTGATCTTCCAAGATTATAGTTCCAAAACAATCAAGAAAAACACATATGAAAACAAATCCAGTGTTAAATAAAAAAAGATATTCCACATCTAATCATTCTTTTATCAGTTTGAAATGGAAAAGTAAAGGAAATAGGCTGTAGTCTAACAGTATATAAAGCCTCAGGTCTCTTGTTGTGTATTTTCATTCGGAAGAGCATCGGGGAAGAAAATGAAACAGATTCTGATCCTGTGTGTGTTGGTGGCACTCTCGCAGTGCATCAGGTTAGATCTTCTATTAGCATACAAACACAATTTTGTTTTACAATTTTTTACATTTCTGGACACTTAAATCTACTAATTATCATTCACTAGGATGGCACTAGGAGCTTTTTTTTAAAGGATAAGATTGAACTCAGTGCTTTTCCTGTTTCTTAAGCTATGCTAGGTTTTGCTTTGTGTAATTTTATAGGAAAGCTGTAAATTATATTAATATCAGAATAATTTATGGTACAGGGTGCCATTGATCAAGGGCAAAACAGCACGACAGAGGCTGCAGGAGAAAGGTCTATGGGAGAAATACCGAACGGAATATCCTTACCAACCCTGGGCCAAGTTTGTTCAGAATGGTCAAGAGTCCATGACCAACGATGCTGATGTATGTAAAGCAGAACCAAGTTTATTTATTCATTTTGTCTAAGTTTTATCTCATTTTTACCCATAATCTACATGGGGCATTTACATCAAACTGAGACATTTGATCGTTCAGAATAATAGTATACAGCCATCAGAGTAAACACTACCTTAATATATTTGATAATCCTCTGCTACATCAATGCACTTATCCCAGCATTTCATTAGTGCTTAGAAAAGGTTAAAAAAAATCATGGTAAAGTCAGGACTGTACTGGGTAATACCTCCCAGCTGAGCTCCTGCAATACGCAAGTGGGGTTTGTACATGATTGTGTCTACAGTTCTCACAGATAGATGCATCTCTTCTGCAAGTTTGTGATAAGTTATTATTAAAAATTTTAATAATCAGATGTTCGACCCACTGAACATTCCTGGGAATTATGGTAGTGGGCTCAGAGCCATCTCAGCTGATATTGTCATTCACACACGCACAGCATGACCATTTAAGTGTTTTACTCTTAGAGGCTAAGAGACTCATTACTGTACTGAATTTGAAGTCTCCACTATAATAGCTCATGTTCTGACTTATATTCATGTTCCTTTTAGCTTTCCTACTATGGTGAGATCACCATCGGAACTCCTGCTCAGTCCTTCACTGTGCTTATGGACACAGGCTCAGCTAACCTGTGGGTGCCATCTGTCTCCTGCTCAAGCCAAGCCTGCCGTGAGTATTATAAGTCTACTGAATATATGACACACATACTGTATGAGACACACATTATTGTTGTTTGCACTACCCACTAACAACTTCTTTACCACATATGATGCACATTATTAATTGCACTACCATGCACACTCACATGCACATGTAAAGTACATTACCAATCTGTATATTTTTGTCCTTTAAGTATGTATAGTGTTTGAATGTTGTGTGTTTATTGTCTGTAAAAAAAAAATATGTACAAACATTGCCATTATTTATGTTTGTACTTCTTGAGAGTCACCAACAGTGGGAACCAAATTCCTTGTGTATATTAACATACTTGGTAACATACTTGTTGGACAAGTGGGACAAGATGCTTTTTTTTTCTTTAGAGAACCATGATCAGTTCAATCCACAGCAGTCCAGCACTTTCCAGAGCGCCAATGAGTCTATCTCTGTTCAATATGGGACCGGCAGTATGACTGGCTACATGGGATATGACACTGTCACAGTAATTATAAATTCTTTGGCATACATAACAATGACTGAAACTATTTCCATGCATTGAAGAAAATGTTTATTTTATTTTATTTTATTTAAAAAGCCAATTCATATAAATGGCCTAAGATTTGTTAAGACCACTAAAAATGCCATATGGAAAAGTTGCATTTCTGGTTCTGTGGCATTTACCAAATAATGGCCTATACAATTATTATGTTTTTTTATTGCATATATAATTGTCAACTGCACATAAACAGTAAAATTTCCAGCACTGATTTAACAGTTTCAGAGTTCATTTGTGTTCAGCAGGACCTATATAAATACCATATAGTGTTAATTCAATATTGGGGATTTTGCTCTGTAAATGTCCTGTCAAGTACAATATACAATTTTATGTTTGTCTTGTGGGTGGCATTACTCTGAGTTTTTCCAGATTTTTAAAATGAGCTTTAATTGAATTTAAATTAAATCAAATCAAATCAAATCAAATCAAATTAATTATTATTTTTTAAATTCAGGTTGACACACTTTAAGCCTATAAAAAAATACAAAAGATGATAGTAACAAATTACCATTTGACCTGTGTTAAAATACAAAAACAGTTCAGTACTATCTTAAAGTAAAAAACTTTATTTTTAACTGTATTTGAAAAGAAACTTTTAAAAACATAATGTGTTCTTTAATGTGAATTTTTAGTATTCTATACTACTTCTCAGCCCTTCCTTAAAGTTAAACTCAAATAAATTGCTTAACTGCCTAAAGACAATCCTAAATAACTAATGTTATTTTGCTGAACAGTGACTTCTAAGATTTTAGTTCTATAGGTTGGTGGAATCTCGGTGCAAAATCAGATCTTTGGACTGAGTGAGACTGAGGCACCCTTCATGGCCAGCATGGCAGCAGATGGCATCTTGGGTCTGGCCTACCAAGCCGTTTCCTCTGATGGTGCTACTCCTGTCTTTGACAACATGATGAGTCAGGGCTTGGTCTCCCAGGATGTTTTCTCAGTCTACCTGAGCAGCAAGTATGATGATAGCTTAAACAGCTTGTTGTCTTTTGTATCATTAACTACCTATATATATATATATATATATATATATATACTGTCACTGCAAAAATTCTATAGCCAAACATATTTTTTTAACATATTTTTTTTTGTTAAGATTTTAAAGGTTTGTTGACCAAATATTGACATGAATATATTTACATTTTTAGTGAGGAACAAGGCAGCATGCTGTTCCTGGGTGAGATTGACACCTCCTACTACACTGGTAGCATCTACTGGATCCCTCTTTCCTCTGAGAGCTACTATCAGGTCACCATGGACAGGTAATCTGCAACATGATATAAACAATGACATCAAGATAAATGATACTTTACTAAAATATAAAATTTTACTAAAATGTTAACTCTTTGATCCTTACTGCATTTCCCCCCTGATTTTTATGTTAAATTACAATGGAATTAGAATTGTCTGCATTAACCTTTACCTGTTCTTTTGCAGTGTTACCATCAATGGACAGGTTGTTGCTTGTAGCGGCGGATGTCAAGCTATTATTGATACTGGAACTTCCCTTATTATTGGGCCAAGCAGTGGCATCAGCAATCTCAACGCCTATCTTGGTGCCCAGACAGACCAATATGGAGATGTGAGCAAATAAATACGACCCTTTTTTTTTTTTTTTTTTAATCTCTAAGCAGATTTGGCATAATAAAAATAGCATTAGTGAAAATACCAAAACTTTCTTATTACAGTCTATAGTGAGCTGCAATCTCCAGAGCCTGCCTTCAGTTACTTTCAACATTAATGGCTATGCCTTCGCCATCCCTCCCTCATCCTTTGTCACTCAGGTCTGTATATCTCTCTTTGTAACCTGAATGATCAAACTGTGTGATAAGTGTAACTGATTTGAGCAGGAACACAAAAAAAGTACACATGTATAATCCAATCATATGATTCTGTTTCTAGGGCTCCAGTGGCTGCCAAACAGGTTTCTCAGCTGGCAACTTTGGAAGCAGTTTCTCTTGGATCTTGGGAGACGTTTTCATCAGGAATTGGTACACCATCTTTAATAGGAGCAACAACTCTGTTGGCCTGGCTCAGCTGGCTTAAGCACTAATGTCAATGTTGATGAAATAATAAACTTTTGGTTCTTGCAATTTATATGTGAAAACATGTAATGTAGCAACAGGCAATAAAAAATATTTGCAGAGAACAATAAAGGTGCTTTGTATTACTGCTTCACCAGATGAATTAAATTTAATTAAATTTTATTTAAATAGCATGTTTAACAATGGTCATTGTCGCAAAGCAGCTTTACAGAATCAAAAAAAAATTAAGGAAATTAAAATGAAAAGTGTGAGAAATTATGCATAAAATTAAGAATAAAAAATAAGATTAAAGACATAAGAATTATTATACTGGATCTTTCTGAACTTAAGGATTAAAGTGAATTGAGTCAGTAGACAAAAAGGGCAAGCTTTATAGAATATTAGGTTGGAAAGTTGTTAGAAACTGCCAGCAAAAAAAAAAAAAAAAACGCTAATGATATGAGATATGAGCTGAACTTTCATGTATTCAGAGCTACTAATGAATATACTGGATCGTCTAACAACTTTGAAGCCCACTGTTACTGTTATTGGCTACTTGAATCACAAGCACTATATTAAAGTTCACCAATGTTGAGAGTAATGTTTTGGAATCTACGAAACAGTCCTCTTCAGCATTTCCATTTTTATTCATAAGATGTAGTCAGTAGGACATGTGTCATGTGTCATAATATATATATATATATAAACAGAAGAATTAAAAATTTGAAAATATTACAAAAATGAAAGTTCATATTTAATATTCAGATTTTATTACTTCTAGTAATTTAAGGGATTTCTTCTACTAAAGCAAATACATCATAAGGTTTTGTACAAACTTGTGAAGTCCACGCATAAGCATACTCTCATTATTTGGTACAAAAAGGAGAATGTACCAAATATTAAGAAACTCTACTTTTATCTGGAGTTGTTGTCAATGCCAATTTGTAATGAAAATTATTGTATTAAATTAACAAAGAATGCAAAATAGGAGCACTTGTGGTCTCAGACTTTTGAAAAAGATGAATTGAACTGAAATGTTAATTTGAAATTGACTCTCAAGCAAATATTGCAATGTACAGTACATACACACAAGTGAATACTGGCATTATGAACTGTATAAAAGCTCATGTGTGATTTGACCAGAATCCAAAATAACAACATCCAAAAATCTCAAGGAATTTGTTTACACAGAAATACTGTGGATCATTACAGCCTACATACAATTTTTGAACACTGTATTGTAAAAATTTTATTGTTCTACTCATAGAACCCCAGCTATTGTAGCGTACTCTACGTTGTCCTGTGTCGGCAGTGCATTGCATGAATCAGGTCTTGAGTTGTGGATGTCCAGGTTGGCATATATATTGGAAGTTTTTTGATGAGGTTTAAAATCCACTGTAGTGTAGATGAGCTCCTGAGGTAGCTGCTGCAGAGTGCAAAGACTGAAGTCAGAAATATTACAAATAACCAACAGATTGTTAACATTTTTGCAATCAAGGGAAATGTACATTCTGGTGTTAAAACAGGTTGCATTAATTCTAGGCATGTGAGGATTAGTCACTCTTACTTCTGTGACACTGGGTGCACTGCGGACGCTTCTAACATGATCTGAAATCATGGAACACACTGTACTGTCACATGAATTTATGTTATTTATATACAAGGTCTTGTTCAGGGCATAAAAATCCTGTGATGTTACCAGTGGTCGAAAGCCATCCCTACCTCTTGACTTCTTTTTATAGCAGATCACTGCCAGAGTGATGGATATAATAAGAGTGATTACTACAATGCCAAAAATGGTTCCCAGTGTGAATTTCAAGCTCCATTTTCCATTACTGGTGAATAAACAAGAGTGAAGAGATAAAACTAAACATAGATGTTTTGGATGCCATCGGCAATACAGGAAAAAATGTAAACCAGGAAAGACCATGGAATTAGAAGGTGTGACCAAATGTGCTGAGAGAGATTAGATTTTAGCCTACCTAGATATCTCCTGGTGTGTATCTAAGAGTTGGTGCACTGGTGGGATGGTGGATTTTGGAATGGCTAGTATTGGGTTCATTGCAGTCTCAACATCTGAATCAATGCACAAGAAAACAAGCTCATTTAGGAAATAATAAAGCACAGAGTACACAAATTATTACAGACATCATGATTATCAGTTTGTCACATATAATTTGATCCAAGTCAAGCGATAAAAGCCTTACCAGCTATAACAACATGAAAATCCTGGTAAATGCTGTTTTGTGGTGCATGGACTTCACATCTATATGTCCCAGCATCATTTGAACGCACATTCCAGATTCGAACATCAAATATTCCAGAGTATGTATAAGTTTCTATTCTTCCTTTGTAAGCATTGTGAACAAGTCCGTTGCTATTCACAAAAACTATGCACCCATAGCTAGTAAACTTACAACAATACTTTGTATAGAAATCGTAGTTTGGTTGAAAAACAAATCTTAGAAGCATTTCCCCAGTGAACTCCAGATGTAGTTGTCCTTTTGTTGGATTTACACCTGATGATGCAGACAATGTAGGCAGCATTAAGAAAAAAAAAACACTAATAAATAAATAAATCTTGTCAATAAACATAAGCAGACACAACCTCACCATTTGTGAAAAAGAGAAGGAAACAGTAGAAAAGCTTCATTTCAACTCCTCAGTCTCACAGGCTTCCTCATGAGAGAGGATGACCCTGCTCAGTGGTTAAAATGAGGAATCATGCTTATGGCTGAATGTTCACATCAAACATGAAATCTGCGTCAACTCGGGCAGTTCCTCAGATCACACCCATTTGTCCTGAAGAAATGACATATTGCCTTAAAGAATTGTTTTGCGTATAAAGACTCCAGTCTTGCATAGTTATTTCCCCCTTTTTGAGAATGCATTTGTAACACTTTAAAGATTTCCTGATATACTATAGTTAATGATAAGAAATCCACAAAATATACCTAGAAACATAACGAACATCCTAATAAAAATATAACATTAATGTAGTAAAAGTCAGAAAGATATGAATAACAAGTTAACTGTTATTTGTATAGGTAAGGAAGCTGTGATTCATGTGGTATTAGCTTTATTTAATGCCAATGCAAAAAAAAAAAAAAAAAAGCTCATGTAAATCATGTAAAAAAAAAAAAAAACATGAATAAAAAAAAAATTTAACCATACTAACTTCAGAACACTGAGGGAACAATGACAAAATAAAGATCATAGAACTAGACCGGACTTCTGAAGTATGTACCTAGTACCACCAGTAGTTATTATGCTCCATTATTCCCTACAGCAAACCAAGCCACGCATAAACTTTATTAAATATAGAGTTTTATATGTTTTTACAAAGCCGAATAGAGGAGGCACAGCCAGAGAAGTAATCTTAAATAAGTCATGATTTGCTTTTTTTATTCCATCATGTACTTTCCCACTCTTTTTCTAATTGTACTTTACATAATATACAAAAACAAACAAACCAAAAAGAAATATCATTTGCATGTTGCCTTCCCAATAAAGATATTAGACAAACAATTGTTACTATGGCCTTTTGACCTTCATGCACCATGGGAAGGACAGGCCATGCAATCTGTGGATGCCCTTATTCCCCTGTAAATGTAATGACATCGTATTGGATGCCTTGCTGTTGCAACTGCTCCAGCTGTTCGGGTGTTGCCTCTGTGGTGTAGACTGCTTGAGCCTGTGCCATGGCTGCATCAGCTACAGCTAGAAAAAGAAAGACACTCTTATTTACTTCAAAGATGCACCTGTTATGGAGCTTTAGCTCTTTCAACTTGACATATTTTAGATAACTATTTCCATACAACTAACGAAGATTCACTGTATTAAAAAAATGTAGAAACAGCTATTGTAGCTAACTTTGGCTCATTTACAATTTCATTGGGAGCTGAACAATTTTCCTTGAATGTGTTCTGTAGGTGTAATGTCCAAGAATAAAAAGCTACAACTCCAGTAGATGGACAGAATATACAGTATATGTACAGGGTGGGTGACAACTAATTAGGCTGGAGTCGTGTTGAAAACTCTAAATACATGATAATAAATAAGATTTCATATTTCCTGTGATGATAGTACAGGCATCGGCATGCAACAAGTGAGCTAAGATCGCAGCTCACTATAAAATG
The DNA here is from genome assembly GCA_030068275.1 of Clarias platycephalus. Taxonomy (NCBI): domain Eukaryota; kingdom Metazoa; phylum Chordata; class Actinopteri; order Siluriformes; family Clariidae; genus Clarias; species Clarias platycephalus. The sequence goes on from JAQQZT010000040.1 coordinate 13,982,718, forward strand.
TGAAATTCCATTGTTCTTGTACAAAGGCAGTGGCGTACATTGAAAGGGTCGAATGCAACACTACATCCGGAGACAATTAAAAAAAATTTGCCTGTTCTTTAGTAATAAAGTACATGTCCAATTTGTTTCAATACATTTGTTTTAGAAATAAGTACTTTATTACCAATTTCTACTGGCTAGTTACTTTTTACCACACTATATTTAAATAAGAAGTCATATTTTTGAATAGGTTTTTAGTTTTTTATATTTAATATGTGCTAAGGGTGTTTATCGAATTTACTATACCAGATATAGGAGGTCCATGGGTCCTTAATGTAAATTTTACATCAATGCTAATTTTATTTTTAGTTTTTGGTTAAACTTGAGTTGATTTACTTTAATTTCAAAACAATCCAACTATACTTATATTTCTAAATCTCAGATGATTTAGTCATTTAGCCTGCCTGTTAATGCGATGGAATATTCATGCCCTAAGGATTAACCCTAATGATTTGCAATGATTTTATCTAAAAAACAAAGTTCATACCGGTGACAGCGGAGTGGGCGGCAGCTTCCAGTTCCTCAGGGCTCACTATCTGTTGCTCAGTGCTTATAGGGAAGTACTGGATTTGTCCATTGTGAGTCACAGCAATCTGCTCACACACGTACGCATATTTACAAGACAGCACGTGAGGTTCACATGCGCCAGTAGCAAATTATAATTTACACATACATTTAAATGTATCAGAAATTTGGTAAAATAAGTATGCTATTGCTGGTTTTGTTCCCACCTGCTGTTCCTGTAAGAGTGTCCCGTCATGCTCGTACTGTATATGAGCAATCTGGCCATCCTCCATCTGAAGAGCAAAGTGCACATTCTTTAATAGGTTGCTTCTTCTTTAAAATAACTTACTCTTTCGACAACCATGTTTGATAACTTGCAAGTATAACTACTAATCTCTCTCTCACTCTTTTATATTTCATTGATTAATGCCACTATAGTTTTTAAACTGAAAGTTTTGTCAACTTAAAACTTATACAGTGCATGCTGACCTGAATGTGGTTGCCATTGGATACAAGGACATATTCCTGTGGGATCAAGTGCTGCACACTGTCTTGAGAGATGATGTATTGGACCTAAAGGACAGACAAGAAGAAATATTATTACTTACATACAGTATAGGATGTAGAAAAGCTTAGATTCTGTGCCATATAATAAATGTAGACTCTGAAATGTATAATAAATTTGTAATAATCATAATAAAATAATGAAAACAACAACAATAGTCAGTTTCCCCTTTTTGCCTCATTAATAACAATGACAAATTCCACTTTTTAAAAATAATCCTGGAATCAGAGATTATTTAAAGCAATGTGTATGACCCATACAGTAGAAAATCCACATACATGGAAACAACACACACACACACACACACACACACACACACACACACACACACACACACACACTACATGTATGAAAACAGTCAGTGATTATAGTGACTAGACAAACATCACAATAGTTCATTATCTGATTAAACATAATCTGACCAATTAAATTCTGAAACTTGAACAATCACTACTTAAATGTTATAATTAATATGTGGATAGGTAATAGTAAATAAATAAAAGAAACAAAGAAATAATAAAAAGATTTGCTAGTAAGGTGATCAGTACAAACAGTAGAGGTACATCATGTAAGATTGTGCACGTAAACCACTGGACACTTGGGAAATTCCCAAAACACTCTTAGCTCATCAAGCATTGAATCATAATGTGGCAATACTGGAGCTAAGCTTCCCAACATGTTGGGATATGCAAAGAAAAGAAATACACTGCACATCAGTGTCAATCTAAGAATTGTTTTGGAATTGGGACATTGGTCACGCAACATTTTTCCAAAGAGCAAGAATAGTCTGCTGGTGAAAATAAGTAGAAAGTAGACAGGACTATTATTTCGATATCTGTGAAAGCAGTGGAAGTTAATGTGTTAAAATAAAGATTCTTTAAATAGTAAAAAGTAAAAACACACAAGAAACATAGGCACATCTGCAACAATTTAAGTTTATCATCTACAATTTCATTTAGGGTTTCCACCACGCTCAACTTATATCCTATTATTATTATTATTATTATTATTATTATATCCTCACATACAGCTGGGATTTGTGTACTGTAGCTTAAGGTTTCTATGGGTACATTCACACTGCAGGTATAAGTGGTCCAAATCTAATTTCTTTGCTCAAATGTGACTCATGTGAGGATCTGTTCTTTTTTTTTTTAAACATAAATCACATGGAATCTGATCTTTTCAATTCTGAATATGGCCACTTCTATACTGCATGTGGTCCTAAATCAGGTACAGGTCTAATTTTTATACAGCGACCTCAGACTAAATAGAAAAATTGAAATTCATGAGATTTTTACGTCAATTGTAGTCAACATTCATCACAGGTACCGTCTGATTTACCGGTCACAAGATTTAAAGGGATCCTGGCTGCAGTGTCAAAGGTAAGCTAAACAATTTAAGGCAAAGATTATGGAAATAAAAACAAGAACATGAATCAAAGAAGTGGCTGAATAATGTGCCATTTTTCAGGAAGTTTGAACAGATGTTCTGAAACCTTGTTCCTTTGGCAGATGTGTCAATTTAGGAGTGTGAAAGAAATATGAACAAATGTTTTACTGCAACAGACTGCAAAGTGCCTAAAGGTACAATTTAAAAGCTCTTTGTTAATGGAAAAAGCCTCAGCAGCAACCTCATTTCTCCTTTTGTTCCAACCATGTTCCAACCATGTTCAACATTCAGCATCATTTATGAATTCCCTGAAAGATTTTACGTTCAGGTCAAATTTGCTTCAAAACCTATAAAGGGAATAGGAACAAAATGCAAGGGAAATATGTACTGTTTGAATTACTAATAGATAATCTCTATAATTTCAGTCTTACTTTATTTAATATCTGCTCACAGTCCTCTAACAACATCAGTGATCCACGGTGATTTGGCTATTATACACCTCTGCAGTAAAATGTCATTATTCACCATCAGCCAGCATTTTAGTATATAATGACTTTTTATTTGCCCCATGTCATTTTTCAATTGTGTGCAAAAGACCTAATACAATAATTTTGGCTGTTCTTTTTATGGGATCTGTTAGCCACCCTAAGGTACAGAAGACATCAGAGATTGCTTCTATATACAAAGAGAGAACGGTCACCTCTGTCACCTGGTTATCTGCTGTCATTAAGTGTTGCACTGTCTGGCCATCTACTGTAGTTATCTGTTGAATGTATGCCGCATCCTCCTAAGAAGGAATTAATTCATTAATGATAAATAATTCTGAATATAATCTTTTCCATAAATGAGCATAATGACTGTGGTAATAGAGATGGGGTTGTACCTGGTCAGAGAGAGGTTGTTCCTGGGCCACTATTATGTGCTCCTGTCCTAAAGCCTGCTGCAGCTGCTCTGGACTAATCACAGTCTGACCTGCTTGCAATGCTGTACACACAACCAACCACAAAAAGAGTGCACAGACAGGTTTTAACAAAATTACTGAGGCAAAAGAAATGACTAAACATCAGATGTCTTAGGTCTGCTCACTCTGCAGTGTAGCCAAGGCCTCCTCATCACTGTTGACTATGATGGTCTGTTGGGAGGGGTTGGATCTGGGCTTGCGAGGCGGGGGAGGGTCTTGCGTGTGCAGCCTCTCCATGTGGAACTTCAGATGCCCATTCCGGTTAAACCTGAGCCAAAGACACACACAGACACACATTTCAGGGCTTGGAAGTGACATGCTGCGTCACAGTTCCTGGAAATTCCTGATCTCTGATTTAAAATAGTAATGTTGATTACTGGCTGGATATCTTTGACCTATGTCTGTCCTAGAAAACAAATGGTAAAAGGAGTGATATACATGTAAAAAAAAAAAAGTCAAATTTTCTCATTTTTTGTGAAAAACAGTCACAGTGAGAAATAAAAGGATTCTTGTGCAGAAATACAGCTTGTGTCAGATCCCAAACTAATCTTAAACATTCTGACCAACATTTTGCGAGCACCCAGGACACCAGCTGGTTTCTTATCTGGTTTGGAAAAAGTTACCGAAGCATTCGGGCACACACATCCAGACAGCGTAACAGTTTTTTTCCTCAAGCTACCCAACCACAGAATATTGTAATGTCATTTTTTCGCTCTTGTTTGCACATTTGCACTTGCACTTTATGTTGTCCCTTCTGTAAAAAAAAAAAAAACTTAGACAGTTCCCAGCTAGACAGCTTATTAGGTTTCTAAGTTAGCTAGTTAGTTTTCTGTTAATCTATGTTGTAAATTTATGTTGCCTGTAGCACCTTGGTCCTGGAGGAACGTTATTTTGTTTTACTGTGTACTGAACTGTATATGTTTGAAGTGACAATAAAGCCTATTGACTTGACTTGAGGTTTTGTGGGCAAAATTGAGGTAGAATGGTGGAGGAGGTAAAGAGGTAGTGTTTTGCTGATTCACCTCATTTCTTCATATTTTGCTTCCAAAGAGCCTTTCTTCTATTTTTAATGCAGTCTGAACCAGTGAGAAACAGGTGCAGATGACAGATAATCAGGCTGAATGATGCTGGATGCTGAGTGAGTTGAACAGATGAGATGGGAAATTAATTTTCAGCTGAGGTTGTAACATAAACAACCAATTTATATTTTTATTTAACTTTTACCCACTTTGCAGAATATACCAGTAAAACATCTGTTCCCTGTTTCATTTGATCTAAATAATTACATTTAATTTAATATAAAGAAATGAGGGGTGGCTCAAGACTTTTGCACAGTACTGTAAGCTTCATGGGGTGCACGCAAAATTGAGGGAGATATGGCCGAGTGAGGAAAATGTGGATCTCAGGAAAACTGCCAGTCCAGACCTTCCATCTGTACACATTAAGTGTCAAAGGTTTTGAGTACAATAACAACATTAGGGTGCCTTGTGGGAGCTAACTATGAGCAGTCTCGGCAACCTTGCTCTCTTTGTGCATAGATGAAACTGTGCCTTAGTCATTATTCATTTATCTACAGTAATTCCTTTATCCTGTTCTGAGTCACGTTAGATCCGGAGCTTACTCCTGGCATGACATGAGTGCACTCTGGACCTGTCTATTGTAGGTCACCATGTGCACACACCTTAACGCACTTTTTCACACCTAGGTAGGAAGAAAACAAAGAACCTAGAGGAAATCTACTCAAGTAAAATATCCATGTAATTGCCTTTTTCTCACCTCTGTCCACAGACGTCACACGAGAAAGGTTTCTCGTTGGTATGCGTCATCATATGGCGCCGCAAATCCTTCTTGTTTTTGGAGGCAAAGCTGCAGTTTTGGCATTTGTGAGGCCGCAGGTAGGCATGCATAGCCATATGAGTCTAGAGAGAATAAATAAATGGATCAGGTTACCTCTCCACCTCTAAACATAACTAGAAGCAATACTGGATTTATAAGAGCATAGTCTACCTTAACGTCTGGCCAGGATGTAGCAGTGAATTCACAATCGGGACATTTGAATGTGTTGGGGTCCAAGTGCGCCCTCTTGTGGTTCTCCATGTCGGAGCGACCGTGAAAAGTCTCCATGCAGACCCGACAGCAGAAGCGTTTGGTGTTGAGCTGGTGGGGTTGGGAAGATATGCTATGAGCTGGAGAGGCAGGTGCTTCACTACTCAGCTACAAAAAAAAAGAGGGCAACTTTTAAGACTAGTGGACAGAGAGCACAGACGCAACACTAAATATTCTCATTCTAGTGTCAGAAACTAATCATAGTAAAAGCTGTCTTTATTAAAAAATTTAAGCCAATTTGGTGTTGGAAAGTCCCAATGAGTGTTAAAATGGTAAGATATTACATTTTATACATTCATAATTGTAGGTTTCCTCCTTTAAAGTGTAAAACAGCTTATAGCTCATTATTACAGATTAGATTTTAAAACCAAAATTCTATTTTAACAGAAATGTAATACTAGGGTAGTTATTCAGTAATATAGCCTCCTATCATGGTACATATTATTTGTTTTAATATAAAAATTTTAATGGATATAAAAAAAAAAACCCTGCTAGCTTTGTTAAACTGTAGGAGGAAAACACTATGGAATTAATAAAAAAAAATATTGAATTACTATGCTCTCTACTAGGATGACCATTCTATCCTTTGCAGAGCATGCCCTCCACTGAATAAGTTTTATGAAAATGAAAATAACATAAATCACATGACACACCCTTCACAGTATTCAAAATGAACCCATGTGAACTTGAAGCTTTTGTACTGAAATGCTTACGCTTACGGCATTTAGCTGACACTATATTATCCAGAGCCACTTACATCAAGGCACTTGCCCAAGGGCCAAGTGACAGCAGATTGATGGTGTTGAGACTTAAACTCATAACTTTCCTATTGGTAGTCCAAAGCTTTAATCAATGAGCTACTACTGAAATGTTAGACAAAGCTTTCCATCATCATCACCATCAAAATAGCATTTGTTGAATTTCTTTTGGTGTTCAAGCCTTATGATTTGTATAAGCTACGCCAACGCACACTGAAGTTCAAAGGGATTGTGGTGACTGAACTTATTATAAACACACTACCAGTACACAGCTATACTCTATGTATTTGTTTATCAACTAAGGCTTACATAACAATGTCTAAGGTTATTTAAACACCCAGATGTAAGACTGACCTCCACTTGCTGAAGCACACCATCAGTCAAACTGGAGCTCAGGTAGAACTTGTCTTTGTGTTCTTTCAATGGTGTTGCGAGAGACACCGCCTCACTGCTTACTTCGACAGTCTGATGATCGGCTGCACCCTCCTCCACACTGTGTACACACACACTTAGAAATTATCAAATGTCACAAAGACCAACCTGTACTGTATACAGAACCCTTCTTCAAGTATGATAAAATACTTCATATGTATACATCATATCACTTACACATACATAACAGAAGCACTAGTGATGTTAGTAGTTTATACTCGTTTATACCTAAAAGCTGTGGCAGTGCTGTGAATCTCCTCAGCAGCCTGTTCCACCACACTGAACTCTCTGGCAGTTTCGTAAGCACTGATAGCAATCTGTGCAAATGCCTGTTCGCCCTCTGTTCCCTCCTCCTGTGTTAGCGCCTCCTGCACGAGGGTCTCCCCATTCTCAGAGACGTGATAGGTCACCACGTTCTGCGGCTGCAGGGATAAGTCTTGAGGTGAAGACTCTGTGGTGACCCAAGAACCTGTCTCCAGTGTCTTGCCATCAGATTTCAGCACGGCTACCTGAAAAGAGCATTCCTAAACACTTAAACATGGCACACAAGAGTTACTGCAACAGATGGTGCAAAAGCCCATTTCTCCAGGATACTGAACAAGTAATTACTCGCTCCATATTTTAAATAATTAGTCAACCTCCAGAACACAGTACCTGGAGTGACGTTCCAACTAACTCCCGGGCATTGCTCATATTCAGAAGCAGATCCAGCGCATTCTGTGCAGACAGATCTGATGACTGACCTATAATGATTAAAATAATAGAGAATTACTCATCAATACACATGTCTAATATTTACAGCATTGAGGACGGTAATTTGTGTAACACCAGATACTATCCAGACCTTGTTCGTAGATAATGGTGGTGTTTCCCAGTGCATCCTGGGACACCGATGCATTGCCCATTGGTTCCATGGTTTGAAGGGTTAAAGGATCCATGGTTACCTGAGGAACAATGTGTAATTAATATTTCTCTTACATCTTTAACCTGTAATTTCAAAAACAATAATATTCCTAAAACTTATTAAAAGCACAGTGATATTGATTTCTTGATTTAGTCAGAAGGTTTTGATTAGTTTTATATCACAGTTGCTCTCAAGGTTCTGTTGGATTCAATGCGAATAACACAGTTATATAAAGGTCCTCTTAAAATAATTGCACAAATGTAATTTTTATAGTAAAAAAAAAAAATTATAGTTAAAAAAACAAAAACAAACAAACAAAAAAAACAACATACAGTACATAGGGATTTGAATGAGACTTTTACAGATTATGTAAGTGGGTAGATGCACTGAGAGTCTGTTACACTACTTAAACCAGTTAGTTAGATCTTATCTGAGCACTCACAATGGTGTTCCCTAGTGTCTGGTTCTCGTGCTGTTGTTTGAGTGCTTCTATCTGCTGCAGGGTGAAAAAGGGCTTCCTGCGCTTTCTCATTGGCTCCTCAGGGTTAGACTCACACCACTTTTCGAAGGCCTCTGGGTGACGGCACTGCATGTGCAGCCGCAGGTTCTTCTTGTGCTTCGTCATGAAATGGCACATGTCACAGCAGAATGGTTTTTCTCCTGAGGAACACACGGAAACCAACAGCTGTGTCATTAGATTAGTGACAGAAAACATGTCCATTATGTGGTAGCCATGTTACCTACTCAGCAATAGTGGCAAAGTAAAGAAGTGAACATTTAGTACTGATGTCTTGCTTTGGTCAACTATATTTAGTGTAAGCAGAAAATTGCATGAATTGAATTGAAGTTCTGTACATGCACTATAGAGATAATTTAGTGCATATATACACACACCTAATAATATATTATCATGATACCTAGGTGCTGATTCGATGTGTACTGCAATTCAATGAGCATTATGATTTTAGAAATATCCTGATTCAATATTACTAGATTTTGTTATAAACAAACTTGGCAGATAATTTGCTCCTACCACACACAATGCGTTGCAGGCTGTGCTGCTTGACTATGTATGACTAATTTAGAGAACACCACCCATAGGCTCATCGAGGAACAGCAATATTTTAACACCTCTAATGAAAAGACACACAAACAAAAAAAATATCAGTCAGTGTGGCCATACATAAAATGCCACACAAAAGAATCACGATACATCAATGAATCCATGTTTCGCTCATCACTAATGCATTAGTGCTGAAATTAGCTAGCTAGCTACAGTAGCAATGTGGTAACATATTGCAACATGTGCTAGACTTGACTAAAGCTTGTAACTCAATTTCTGACCTCTGACAAATTAAAAATAAAGAAAAAAAACGCCCTTCCAACTTGAAACTGTTGGTCAGAAAGTTTGGAAGGTCTCCTTATCCCCGAGTTCAGCATATGACGATAAATCATTTATGAATGAGTGTACAGAAGTGTTTACCTTAGGTCAACAAAAGTAAATGTATAGGTTGGTTAAATCTATAACAGTAACTATGCAGTTTGCTATTCTGAAAATCAAAGTACATGATAAACTTAGGCTCCCTAATGTTGGCTGGCTAGAAAAAAACTAAACAAAAACAAAACAAAACAAAAAAAACTCTTACTACTTTACTTACTTTACCTTTAGGCATTTGACAGATGGCCTTATCCAGAGCGACTTACATTTTTATCTCATTATACATTTGAGCAGTTGAGGGTTAAGGGCCTTGCCAAGGGCCCAACAGAGAAACAATTGAGAGAAACTTGGTGGTCGTTGGATACACTTACTATACACGTACTATAAGTGTATAGTAGTACAAAATTAACTTGGGGATTAAATGTATAGTTGTACAAACTAATCACCATTCATGTAACATCATCCAATCAGTGTGTATGCTCACTCACCAGTGTGCTTGATAGCAATGTGAGACACCAGGAAGTCCTCTTTGCTTGTGGAGTACTTGCAGTAGTCACATTTAAAAGGCTTGTCATTTGTGTGAGACAATTGGTGGTTTAGAAGTTGCTTCTTATCACTACATGTGACGTCACAGAACTCACATTTAAACCTGATTCATAAAAGAAATTGTTTATTTAATAAAAAGCTTTAATTTAAAATGGACTGGATTGTAAATGTATGAAAAGAGTAGAGATAAATACATGGATGGCAACTTACAGGCTGTTTCCACAGTTTTGGATGTGTGTGAGCAGATGCATTTTAAAAGTGTATCGCTTCTTGAAAGATTTTCCACACTGCAAATAAAACAAATAAACAAATTCTGGATCAATAGATAGGTAACAAATTGGAGGAAAAGACAATAAAGTGTAGTATGTTGCTTCAAAATGTCCCACAGATATTCGAGTGATTTTTTTGTGTCTATGTAATGATTTGTGTTTGGCATTAAATGATAACACTAACACAATATTTTAGAATTTCAGGTTAAATTTCCAGATATTTAAATCCGGATCTGTTAAACAAATTGGGTAACTAAGAACCAAAACAGTGCACTGGTGAAGGTATTACAATCCAGGGTTTGAAGAGGATTTGGAGTGCAGAAATATAGCGGCCACATAACAGGATGCAAACCACTCAGAATCACAAAAAATAAATACAAAATGTGACTTTGGGCTTACAACCCACATACTGTTATGTATACTCAGATCACCAGTCCCTGCACTCTCTAAAATATTAAATTCAAATGCCATATATTTCACTTATTATATTTACCTTATCACACATGTGCGGTTTTTCTGAACTATGTGTCTTCATGTGCTGCGTGAGGCGTTTCTGCATGGGGTATACACGATGGCAGATTGGGCATGGAAACTCAGACACCTTTGGAATCTGAGGAGAACCAGAAAAAGACTGTCATCATATTAAAAGCTGATAGTGACTTCAGTTGTATGTGAGTTGAGACTCTGTGCATTAAATATCACCCCAAAAAACAGTAATCTTACCAGGCCTGTCTTCTTACTCCTGAGATGAGAAATAAAAAGACATGTTAGATAAATGAATCTTATTGACACAAAATTAAATAATTGTTAACTCAGGTGTCAATTACATTTAATAATAAATAAATTATTTCTGAAACCACATCTGCACAGTGCTTCGACATTATATTTTAAAATAACTTTAGACAACGGTGTTGCTCCATGCAAAAGCTTACTTCACTTTGTTGTGAACTGCAGAATGTCGGACAACATCCTTCTTGTAGACACTTGAATAGTCACAGACGTCACACTTAAATGGTTTTGTACCTTGGTGGTTGAACATATGCTCCTACAAAACATGAAAATATGGCTGTAACTGCATTGCATTGAAGAGCAGAACTATGAACACTTCTGAACTGTTGGTAAATATAGAATATACAATTACTAAACATTTTCTTAATTTTCTACATAAAAAATAGAAACATTTAAACACCACCATGTCAGAAAAAAAGTTAGCCACGAGTTCCATTTTCAATGCTAAGCAGAGTAGCACATCTCTCTTTATTAAAAGAACAAACAAACAAACAAAAAAAACTTACCTTAAGTGAAGACCAACGTTTACACCGATAACTGCACTTCTGGCACTTGAAGCGTTCTGGATCGTTGCCCTCATGAGAATCCACATGAAATCGGAGGTCCTCTTGAGACAGAAAGCGTGACCCACAAATCCAGCAGTTATGTGGTCTCAAAAGAGGCTTGAGGGATTTGTAGTACTTGCTTTACATAAATAATGAAGAGCGCAAATATATTCATGAAATATGGCCATTTTATGGCTAATAAATGAAACGTATATGAAATGGTTACGTCCAGTTTATGATTGATGAAATGTGCATAAAAGGTAACTCACTTTCTGTTAATATATTTTTTATATTTTTTGCGAAGAAAACGCCTTGATGGTCGTCCGCGCTTTCGTGGGAAAAACTCATCATCATCGGGGCCGTTGTTTGATGAGGGGTCTTTGTTCTCTGAATCTGATTGGCTGACACCTTGCTCCACAGCACAGCCATTAGAAACTGAGGCAGCTTCATTCTCTAACCCTGAGGAACTAGCCTCTTCAGGGGCCTGGGAGTCCATTGCAGCGCTTGTCTGAGACACTGATGCTGTTGGTGCTGCAAAGCAAAGACATGTATTTCACTACAAAGACAAATTTTAAAAAGATGCAAGGAGTGACTCAACTCGAAGTTAAGCCAATGTTCTTCATCATCTGCATTTTGAGAGAAAAACTGTTTTGTAACTCGAGAAAATAAATAGGTCATAAACTCTTTGTTTACGTCTAGACATAATTAACTTATGATCGTTGTTGTCAGACAATGACCAACCAATATAAACAGCACCTGTAAGGTATTACACCTTATAAAAAAAAAAAAAACTAATAGTGATGTTGAAGAGAACACAATTATTTAGTAATTTTGTTGTTTATTTACTTACTGACCTGTGAAACCTTGAGGAAAAAGAAATTTACGGGGCGGGCCCACCATTCTGCGAGGACGCTTCAGTGAGTTAGAGGAAAAAGATGAAGAGCAGGAGGCAGAAGCTGGTCGGTGTGTTGGAGGTCTGGCTTTCTGCTGTTCATCCGCAGGATTATAATCGCTGTCCTCTGAAAAGTTAAAGAAATTCATTAGTAAGGATTATCATCATTAATCAAATTTAGTGCTTAATCCACATACATCAAAAAAAATAAATAAATAAAAAATACCGACCTTCAGGATCATCAATGGCACCAGCGTCTATTATGTCATCTTCGTCTTCCTCTGGCACCTCATTCTTCGGCTTTGCCCCTAGTGGTGCCAGTGTCTCAGATTTTCTTGGTCTTCCGCGTCCTCGCTTTTTAGGAGGATCACCTTAGCGACAAATTGAAAATAAAGACATTTTATTTTATTCCTTACAAAACAACATGCCTTAAAATAACAACATTTCAAATAACAAAGATGGCCTTTGCTTTGAGTATGTGTTTCTCATGCTCTCTAGGTTGTTTATGTGACAGGCCTTTATCCCAGTTCCAACCTCCAGTGCATGCGTGTGGTGGTGGTCTCAATATTCTATTACAATTTCAAAATCATGACTTATACTCCATTTGTAAAAGTATGTAAAAGTAACCCCCCCCCCCAATACAGGGAAACAAAATTTGTGTCGTATACTACACAAGTGGCAGATAAAGGTTTCTTGAAAAACACTTGTTTAGCTTTTGGGAACATTCTGTTTTCCACAAACCCCTAAAAAAGAACACAATGTAGCAACAATTATGTTTGATTTTCCTCACCTGCAGGTTTGAAGTGCTTGTCTCTCATGTGATTGATAAGAGTGTCTTTAGAAACACTCTTATATGGACACATCTTGCACTTGAACTGTTGCACAATGACCACTTCCATCATTTCTTCAAGCTCAGCTAGGTCAGGAGCCCTCTCCCCTGGTCCTGCTGCCACTCCAGATTCCACCACAACTCCATTGCCCTCCCTGTGCACTGCCTCAGGCTCTGGAAGGCTAGAGTAAGTACCACTACTACTAATGTATGGCCCAGTTTGGCTTTCACTGCATTCCATCTGATCTTGGAGATGTGATCCAGCTGTGTCAGCCAGTGAGTGCCGCACGGTGCCATCATCCACGCTGCTGCTGTCACTACACTCAACTGCGCCACTACACTCAACTGCGCCACTACACTCAACTGCGCCACTACACTCAACTGCGCCACTACACTCGGCCACATAGCCTCTTAGCGGTTCCTCTGATTCATCCACACCATAATCATCGAACTGGGACTGTCCTGGATCACCTGTCTGATCTGGATCAGCCTGACTAATACTGCTGCTGCTACTGCTGCCATCCTCATGCTCACTGTAGCCTGAGTGGCCGGGGTGGTCAGGCTGCAAGCTCTCTGACAGGTCAGCCTGATCTAAGCAAGTAGATGTGGGCCCATCTGATAAGGCGTCAATAGTGAGACGGCTACATAGTGCCGAGGAAGACATCTGCGCCACCATGGGAGCTCCTACAGACAGATATTGTTTAAAACATATTTTAACAAGCATATTAGCAACCCATAGTATAATAGGTTATACATATTATACATATAGCTAAGTACCTTACAGTGAAACGAAACAAAATGACTGAAAGAAGTCTGAGAGACCTATTTATTCAGGAGAAAACTGAAGGGTCTTCCTAGAGTGTTAAGATCAAACACAGCTTTATTTTCATTACAAATGCTTTTATCAGCTCACCATCATCAGGTCCTTGAAGGATCAGATACTGAGTGGTCTCTGCATTGTCATCCTCCGCACTCGTTACTGCAATACATCCTATAGTATAGGAAAATCTTTTAAAAATATAAATACAATTGCAAATTTGGAAGATGTATTTGCAGGTGTAAACTATATATTTTTACTCAGAAACCTTAATGTTCCAGTGCACCCTAGAGTTAACACAAAGTGAACAACAAATAATCTCCTACCATTCATTATATCAGGCCCAATGGTGGACTCAATTATTTTGTCAATGGCAGAGCCTAAGTCTGAAGAGGTGGAGGCTGTTGAGTCAGACACCATCATCCCTCCTTCAGATACAGCACTAGAGTGCACAAGAACCTGTGGTGACTCAGACACCAGCACTGACTGGGTCACTGTGGAAACACTGGAGACACTTGTGGACTGTGCAACAGAGGAGGAGTCTGGAAGATGGAGACCATGCACGTCTGTGCTGGAGCTCGTCTCAGGGATGAACACCTGTGACAACAACAGGCCAGTGAGAATGAGAAACAAATAAAAAAATGTTTTACATTAGTATTAAAAAGACATTACTAACTAAATATACATTACCAGTCAATTGTTTGGACACACCTTTTAATTCCACAGTCTTTCCTGATATTTCTTTCTTTCTACATTGCAAAACAATGTAGAAAGGCATAGAAAAATATGCACTAATCTTTCACAGTTGATATTGAGATGCATCTGCTACTTATTCTCTGTAAAGAATTCATAACAGCTCTAATCTGAGGTGCGGTTAAATTGTGAATTTGAGACTGGTAACTCTAATTTAACTTCTCAAAGGTAAGTTTTAGTCTTGCTTTCCTGTGCTCTTTATGAGCGCTAGTTTCGTCATGGTGCTTCATGGGTTTTGCAAATGCACTTGACAATATGGTTCTTGCAAGAACTATTCCAGAACAGCTGTCCTTCATGTCTTAAAATAACAACTGACTGTTGTTGTTGCTTAATTTCCTAATGCCATATGTGTTATTTCATAGTTGGAAATCCAGTATTGTTCTAGAGTAGAAAATAAAGCCAAACGTATGTCCAAACCTTTGGCTGGTACTGTATATTCTGTTTAACTGACAACTTTTCCTACCACAATGCCCTCAGAGCTCTGTCCAACATGGCAGTCAGACTCAGGTGCGAGGGTTGGCACTGTGGCAGCATCACTGCTGTCTGCAGACATGGCTTCTGATGACTCCATTGCCATGCCGCTCTCGGATGGCTCCTCCATCCCTGAATGCCCCACATCACTGCTGCTCTCCACCTCCATGTCCTCTGAATCCATATTAGCCTTGGAGAAGAAATTGTACATCGTTAAACAATGTTTGACTCTACTATTTGTCACATACAGTCATACATAGTACAATATGCAGTGAAATGCTTAGATTATAATTAAATTAGTTTAGGTTATAATACCCAGTGACAATGTTTGGCTTATATATCTATATGCTGACTGAAACACTTATAAAAATATAATTCCAAATATAAAAATCAAATATTCTTCCCTGCTGTGTTATCCTAAGTCATTATGGCTGGTGAGCTGTATCTACGTTTGAACACATGAGGGGAAATGGGGGACAATTAAAAGTAATTTATTTATTCATCTTCAGTAATTTCTTAATTCAAGGTCATGGTGGATCCACAGCCTCTCAGGAACCCTGGCCAAAGGTCATAAACCCAGGATAGCGACAAAGGCCAATCAAATGTCTCTGTGACGTCATACATGACACAGGAACCATTTAGTTGAGTCAACATGTTTTTGAGAAGTGTGAAGAAACCAAAGAACCCAAATGAATCAAACCATGTCACAGGGAGAACATACACAAGAAAACATTACATTATGGTCTTTACACAAGAAAAAAAAAAAAAAACTAATCTAATGTAATACTGTGACCTGGCATAACTTAATTAAATCCAGAAATATTTCACAGAATAATAAATTAACCCAAAGTAGATTAAAATGCATATTGCTTGTTGTTTAGATGTTAAAGCATATACAAAAGCATATAAAATTTATTTTAGAATAACTAATATTTCTGCTTCAATACGCGTAAATACGAGAGAGAGAGAGGGGAAGACTATATTTTGCTAATGGGGAGACATGTGAGGGGAAACAAACTACTTTTCCCTCATCGTCTCCTCAGAAATACGCAGCCATAAATAAATAAATAAATCACATAAACTAACGAAACAACTAGTAATTGTATGTTTATATTCATATTACCTCACATAATGAACCCAACGCTAACTGAGTCACATTGTGATACTGTTATGAAATACTGTTACCGACTGTAATGCTAACTGTATGGCCATTATTAGCCGCCTCAGCCACTTAAAAGTGTTTTGGTTTAACTGCATGCGAAATACAAATTATTACGTAGCTAAATGAATTAGCTTCACGTGATCTCGTGCTCACAAACGTCGCCTTAGTGACAGAAGCGCGAGAGCTTTTTGGTGAGCCAACATCGTTCAGTATTCAAGGACAACAAGAAGGCCATGTCTGTGTGTGTGAAATTCCTAAATTCAGATGCCCAAAATACGTAAACCCCTGTGTGAATTATGAATAACGTTTTATTCCAACTACATTTGCGGACAATTCAGGTCGAACCGCGAGCACTCGCTAAACCCGTAGCGTGATTTAAATGCGTAAAGCTGCCCTCCGCCCTGCCTGCAGCGCGACGCCATTTTAGAGCCTCGTTCTTTTCCACTCAGGCACTGTGAGAAACTGCTCAGGGACCTCGAGGGCCTGCGTGCGACACAGACCGTCCGCATTTTCCCCCTGAATAAAAAAAGAAAGCGTAAACATGAGGACAAACTCTAGACTTCAAGCATTTCCTTACCGCGAATGCGCTTCTAGTTTGTATCCCAAGTCCTTGGTTCTTTTAGATAAACATGCATTTGTAAGCGATCCTCGCTAGGGCTTTCTAGTCGGGCGCCATTAGTATTTCCTCGCTTCCTGTTCCAGCAGAGCGGATCCTATTTATTTGAGACAGGGCGCAGCTCCTCACGGGGTTTAAAATGACATTTTTTTGTGGCCAGAATACACCATCCAGACTCAGTTTGCAGAAGCATTTAGTACAAACGCGCCTTAAAATGTATTTAGAACAATATATTTATTCATAAGACCATTTTTGTTTATTAATGAGTGGTAAACTGGTCTTTCCAATTGTCTTTATCCGAATAATGTGATGCCAGCTCTTTATGCTAACAACTGTTTATATGATTATGGGTTACGAATCTCTGTGCTCACCGTAACTGTATATTGGATATGATTTTTACTATTTTATTGCAATTTAAAATGCAAAAAAACTAAAAAATTACTGACATATGTGATCACAATAACAGTAATAATAAAGATAATTATTTGTAGAAACTCAAATATAGATGCTTGAAATGCTTTATTATTTGTTTGGTAAAAATATGTTTTTTAGAAATGGGTTAGACAATTGTCAAAAAACATTTAGTTGATACAAAGAACAGAGAAGATAGAGAATATGAGACATTTTAAACATAACTGCTGAGGACCCAAATTGATAAGTTTTAAGATGAATTAAAAGTACAGTATAATTTTTGCTTCATGTGTCCGCCGCACTTTGATACGCTTACCGGCCAGCCCCGAATTGGGAGACAGGTACAAACACACACTCACGCCTGATGTGTCTGCAGTTCTCTGTTTATTTTTAGCAAAGAGAGCATATTTAAGCTGTTGACCAGGTGCCCTGTGTCCTGTAATCCCGTAAATCAAAAGAACAAGGTATTAACATGCAAGTCATCGAGAGACCCGGAGACAGACAGGCAACAGGAAATACATTAGTATTTTATGGTTAGACAAAAGGGTTCCAGCGGACACAAGCTATTTGTATATATATTCGTCTGGACACAGGCTATAGGAAGTATTACCATGTCGCGATGGGGGGGTTGTGTTATAGACATGGGTAAGTTCACATAATATCAGAAAACTTTACATTGCCCCTTAAATTCGATCAGAATTTACTACGATTATCACTTAAATTGACAATAAATAAACAGTCAGACATTGTCACAGAATAGATATACAAATGTGAAATGTGAAAAATTAAACCATATGCCTGGGTGAAAATTTGTGTCTTTATGTCGCATGCTGTTCTATTGAGCTAAAGGAAGTCATAATAACTTTCCTCTCTTGTGATTACACGATTGAACTTTGGAGACTGTGTCCTGAACTCCAAACCTCTCCTTAAGAGTTCAGCAGGCCATCTCCAGTCCTTCTGGTCACTTATCAATAGATTCCATTCAAAACCATTCCCCCAGAAGCCAGACATCTCCCTACTCCATACTTGACTAGGAGAAGTCTTACTAATTTACCCATGTTTCATGTATAGATATTATAAATAAATAAAAAAAGAGCCAAGCTTAATTGAATACAATCATGCACAATTTTGCTACTGTGTTTTCATGCTAATACAGAGCTCACTATATGGGCAAGTGGTAAAGTGTGAATAAGAAAATCAATGTCTAAACATCCAAGTCTTCATCCATGCTGATCTTCTCTCCCATATTTTAGACAGACAGTTGGGGTCAAAAAGAGAGTTACACATGGATGAGTTATTCTGTGAATTAATGACATTCTTGGACGTCTCTAAGAGTGTAACCAAAAAGTTCCTTCTTGTATGCTGCCACTTAATAACGCTGTCAACTTATTAACAACATTCATATATTTAATTAAACACAGTAAAATAAATGATCAGCTGCTCCATTGGAATGTCTGTATCTGAAATATAAGAAAAGGTTGTTTAATTGTTGTCAAATTACCATGCAGCCTACTTCCTTACAGTGCACTTTTTACCTGTTGGGGAACATTTTGTCAAGTCTGTCATTAAAATTAAATGTTGCTGCTGTCTTTGTTATTTTGTCTGCAAAAGTAATCTAGTTAGATTTAAACATGAATACAGTCATACACAACACAGGTGACATGAATCTTTGTCATCACAATCTGTACAAATGTTTTGTCATTGTCCAAAATCAGTGTGAATGCTGGTTGTCAGTCAGTCAGTTCTTTGTCTGCGTCAGAAGTGTACACCCCTGTGTCGTGAGCGCCCAAGCCAAAGCTGATGGCTAATGTGGAGTAGCGAAGCACTCAACGATGCATAATTTGTTGTCCAGCTTGTGCCAATAGTTAATTATTTCTAATAAGGATTTCATTTTTCCTTTGGTTATTTATTTTTGTGTCTTTACATTGTGTACAAAACTTAAACCTTTATGAGCATGATCTGATTGTTAGTGAATTATCACTGATCAAGCGTATCAAAGTTAGGCGGACACTTGAAGATGTTCAGTTTGATTTAAGTTTGGCACATTAAGTTTGTTTAATTTAATTAAGGAAAATTGCTTTTTTTTTGTATCCATGTATTTCTATAACAAGGGCAGCTTCTAGACTTAATGTAAACTTTAAATGCCTCCTTAAATTACAAATAGTGTACATGGTGTTTAACTATGAATTTATACAAATTCCCACTTAAATTAATGAATGGAATTTAAAACAGAAAGGAACAAAGCTTAAAATATAAATGTAATTAACTAATTAACAGAACGTCTTTAAATAAAGAGACAGCATTTTAAATGACATTAAGTGAAACTTTGAAACACTATAAGAACAAATGGCATATTAAAAATAGCCAGTGCTACCAGATTTAGTCAGTGGTTTCCAGCCCTAAATCTTCCAAATGTACAAAGAACTGCCTAAACTATTTGGTTAATATTCAGTTCAGCATGGGCTCTAGATTTTGGGTTGTAACGCTCCAACCCACATGTAACAACATCGCATAGTATTAGAGAGAGACCAGTGACACACCTCAACAATACAACACTGCCACCTACTGGACACGAGGGTCAATGAGAAGCGGAGGATGGGTTCCCTCCAAATGAGAACCCACACACTTGTATATTATGCTTTTACAGTCCCTGGCGACCAACGGGGTTTTGAATCTTGCATTGTAACCAATTCTATGATTCGAAATTTTTTTTGAGATATTTAACTCTGTAGACTGTAACGTTAACGGGATGATCTTGCTCCTGATTGGACACTGCATGGCGGCAAAACAATGAAGGCACGCTTACTGTCAGTAATCTACAATAAAGACAAATATTGTCAGATATTAACCGAGACTAAAGCTAACAAGTAGCAAAAAAATCTGTTGTTGGTATAGTGGTCTTCAATAAGGAGTGTTTCGCTGTATGTTTCTTAATTTAGCTAAGACGGAAAGTTAAACAACTACAAACAACTGCTAGTCATATAAAGCAGCTTTAAAATTCCGTTCACACCAGTGCTGCTCTTTGCACAAGCACAAACAATCATCGCGCATTATTAAATACACGAAGATAATAATCCTTAGTCATTATCATTCCACTATACTCTAGACATACAAGTGGAATATTACCTTTAGTTGCAGAACAAACTCTCGGGTGCAACATGAATATCTGATCGTTACTTTGCCCACTTTGGCATTTTGACCACGTCATAGGGCTTAAATCCTTTAGCGTATTTACTGAAATACACCACTCCGACGGTGGATCAGCGCCTGAGTCTAGTAACCAATGGCAACCATGGACGCTGGTTGATGACGTAGTCAGTTGGCGACAGAAGCATTGTTTTTATTTTAGCTTTTCGTAAAAAAGATAGTCGGCCTACTGTCATACTTATCACGGCCGTTTTCATTTTAGAAGACTAAACGAGTTATTTAAAACGCGACGCGAGACGAGGAACTAATTAATAATAAAAAACGAACAAATGTTCTTTAAAACACGATGGAATTTAAAATAACACGAGAAGAAACAAGACGGAAGTTTCTTTAAACATGACTACGACAGAACGAAAATTATTTAAAACTCGGAAAAACGGAAAATTTAACTTTTTTGAAAACAAGAGCGAATTAATGTTAACAGGACTTATTATATGGATCAGCGCCTGAGTCTAGTAACCAATGGCAACCATGGACGCTATAACAGTAGGTGGAGCATGTTTTGACTTTATTATAATATATATTTATTGCAGAATTTAGGATTAGCATATTCATTCTCACTCACTCATCTATTCTGCTTGAGCCTATACAGAGTCGCTGGAGGCCTGGAGCCTAGCCCAGCAATTTTGGAACGCCAATTAGCCTAATTTACATGTATTTGGACTGTGGGAAGAAACCGGGATACCTGGAGAAAACCCACCAAGCACTGGGATTCCCTAACCACTGAGCTACCTTGCTGCAGGCAACATATTACACATCATGTTACACAAATATCTCCATCAAATAATGCTGCCAGTACATAGTCAACAAAATGAATGAAACAGTTCCTAATATTGCCTGTTTTTGCAAGTACAGAACCCTTAAGTAGCAAAAAAAAAATTACATTGCATAGATTGACAGAACTTGGGCCGACCACCCAAGCTGTTGGGTTTAATGTGTACCCAAATTTGTAAGAAGAATTAAAAGAAGAGTTATTGGTTGATGTGTCTGCTGCACCTCGATACGATTACCAGCTGTCCCTGAACTGGGAGAGATGGACAAACTTGTGAAACGCATGTGTCTGAATTTCTCCATTTATTATCAGTCAAGGGAGCATATATAATGTCACACATCCCATACAATAAAAGTACCAGTCTTTAAAATGTAAGTCATAGAGAGACCCAGAGGCAAACAGACAATAGGAAATACATTTGCATTTTACGGTTAGGCAAACAGGTTCCAGTGGACACAAGCTACTTGTATGTATATTCATCTTGACACAGACTACCTTGTCACAATGAGGGGATTGTTTTATTGGGAATAGAGGCATGGGAAAGTTCATACAATATCAGAAAACTTACAATAACCAACACATTCTCCACTGAATGTATCATTTTCTCCAGGGAAATATTTCTTTAAATAATTAAATAATTAAATAATTAAATAAGATGTCCATTATTATTCCATAATTTCTGTACTATATATATACACACACACACTGTACTTTCATATTACTGCATCTGGGATTTGCAATTTAGTTAGCTGTTCTTTCTTTATAATACTACAGTTTGATGAAATTAGATTCAGAAGCTGGGACAATTCAGAAGTTCATTAATATATCCAATTTTATTAACCTCTCCCCAGCTGGTCATTCTCCAATAGAAGATGTCTTGACAGAAGTAATAGTGTCCTGAAATGAAACAAATTGGTGGTAATTGGTTAATTCATGGCCTCTGATTATTTATTAATGTGCACAAATAAAATGTAACAGAAATGTAATATTTGGATTTTTTTGTACACAAATACAGACTAATTAAATATCAAGATAAGGTAGCTTACTGTTATAGAGGAATACATCATGAGCATCTAGTGGGACCCCAGCGAAGGCCATTTCAATGTGCTGAGGGTATCCTTTTTCTATTTGCTGAGCCTTCAGATCCAGACTAAGAAAATGAACAAAGGCCGAAGCAGTAAAAATCAGTTTGACCTCATATACTTATAAAGTGTAAGCATATGATGCATATTTATTTAAGTGAAAGCATCAGAAAGCTTTAGATAGACTTATATTTACCTCCAGAAATTCTCCCCACTAAAAAGCAGCACCTTCCCATTTGACTTCTGCAGTGCTCCTTCAACCTTTTTTAAGCTGGCAGTCAAGCCGAGTTTCTTGATTCTTCGTGGTCCCAGTACATTCTGCCCAGTGAACACCCAGAACTGAGTGTCTAAAACAAGTGGAAAATTTCAGATAAATAATCTTTAGTTATACAGAGTCAGCCAAAAAAATTATACACACTTCAGGGAAAGAAAAATAGTATGATGTATATTATATTCCTATAATATTAAATAATATCATCATGTTATTATCATAATATTTTAATATATAACATGAAATTTTGTATTAAAATATATTTACACAAGTTTTTCTTTTTTCCTACACTCTTAGACACTCTATATCATACATTAAACATGATCACTTCTAACAAATTACAATATAACTGTTTCATACCTGCAAAGAAGTATATCCTCTTAGTAAGAGGGTCCTCAAAAGCAGTGTCAAGCTTAGCTGGTAGGGTAGGCCATCTCTCAGAGACCATGAAAGGGCCTTTGCTTTTGTTGTTATCATGATTTGAGGATGTCCAGTAGTATCTGTTAGGTATGAAAAATTGTTTCTTTGAATTTATTGATCAATTATTGATAATTTATATATGATTAAACATTCCGGATCAGCACAGATCTTTATTATGATTTATACATAAAGACCTATATTTTAGGGATTGAAACTGAATTTGAAGCTCAATTATTATGTACCATAAACGTCCACAAGAACCCCCAACCAGAGTACTGGATCATAAAAATTCACTTTGTGTACTCTGGGTGTATAAAGGGCATCCGTCAGACTAATGCATTCAGACTACCAGTTCCTACCCATCTTTGAAGAAATGGAGCTCTCCTTGGATCTCTGTGATTGCATCAAATTTGTCCACCTGGCAAGGATCTACTGAGGGTTCCACAGGCGTATACACAGATGCAGTTGTGGATGGAGTTGGTTTTGTGGGTTTGGGAGTTGAAACTGGGGAAGATGTAGTGGTTGATGGCTTGGGTGGAGTGGGCTTTGGGCCTCGTTTGGGTCCTTAAAAAGGTAAGACATAAATCAATTATTATGTACCTTAAATGTTTTGTTTATGAAATAGTTGTGAGTAACATGCCTTTTTATTAAGTCAGGATTGTAAACATTGGTGAATATACTGTAATATACATGTTCATCTGCTTACCATAGAGATATTGGATGCCCTCAATGTCATCCTTATTCAGAGAGAAGTCTGCTACATATTTGTACATGGGGTACATCAGAGCATCCTGAATCTTGGAATGGTCCAGACCAAGAGCATGTCCAAACTCATGGGCTGCCACCAGGAACAGACTGTATCCTGTGGAGCAGAAAGGTGGGTTATTAGTAGTCTTTGATTTTGCATATATAATTTAGCTGTAGTGATTAAAAGGTGCATCAGTTGTTACATTGATAAAATGCTAAAGTCGTAAACAATTACCCTTATCTAGGCAAAATCCCCATTTATTGTCCTTGTCATAACTGCTGGTTGTAGCACACCACAGTTTTCCATCACCACGGCCTTCACTTGTGCAGGAAGTATAGGTTTTCCCCAGGAAGGTGAAAGGAAACTGACATGGCTCCCCCTCAGAATTTCCACCAATCACAGCAGTATCTGTTTGACAAAATTTATACACATACATTTCATTTGCTAATGAAGATCAGTTGTATGTCGCAGTGCTTCCATTGAGTAATTTTGACCTAATATTTGGTTTTAAAAATTCTAACACATTATAGCTTAGGTTCTCTGATGAAGGAAAATGGTGCATTAAAGGCTCTCACCTCGGTTAGGACAGAACCCATATTTTTTATCCTTATCAAAGTTGTCTGTAGTAGCACACCAGCGATACCCATCATTACGTCCTTCAGTGGTACAACTGGTGTATGTTTGCCCATTAAACACGAATGGAAAGATACAGTCTTCACCATCTCCATTGCCTCCATATGTAAAAAGAACTGTGGAGAAGGAGAGAAAAGCTTAGTTATCTTTAATATTTGTAAAATGATGTTCAGGTCCATAGTTAATTGAAAACTTACGCTCACTAGGGCAGAGACCATATTTTCCATCTTTGCCATAGTCAGCAGTTGTGGCACACCATGGCAGACCATCTTCACGACCTTCAGTTGTGCAAGTGGAATACAACTTCCCTTCAAAACGGAAAGGGAAATGACACATAGCACCTTCTGCATTGCCATAGTAGGTCTTGATTGCTGAAGCAAAAAAAATAATAAAAATAAATTATACCTACAGTACATAAAACTGTGATACTCAGCTTACCATTTGAAGGACGATATGCATTTGAAAGATGAGATTACATGAGTATCCTCAGTAAGTAAATAAACAAATCTATAGAGGGAGCTATAGTTCTATTTCCAAATATTATGCAGTAACACTGCAATTTGATTAGTCATAAGGTTGGTAAATTGATCTTATTTGACAAATTTATTTTCAATTATAGTCTCTGACCTGTTCCATTGCCAAGGGTCCAGTATTCGTCATCATCAAAGTGAGCATCTCCCTGCCTCCCTTCACCTGGAGGATAAGCATGTGCCAGCAGGCCGTCCTTCCCATCAAATGGATAGGGATCTCCATGATCTGGAACATATATGATCGTTTCCCTCTTTCAAACAATGCAGTTGATTTGGAAAAGTAATGAAACATAAACAACTAAAAAGAATCTGTTCTTGTTCTGTCAACCATTAGACTGTAAAATCAGCAGCGAGAAAGCATGGCTTATGCAGATCTGATTTAACTGTATTTCTGCTTTATTCTTAGTTACCTGTTAGGAAGCCTTATCTTATGTTTAAAAACTCACAGCTTTTTCCAAATGAGATCATGATGTCAGCAGTGCCCTCGTAGAGACGTGTGAAACTTAGCGGTGTGACATCACTCCACACCTTGAAGGCTCTGGCAAAGGTATCGTCAATAATAGACGCATCTAAGTCTGGTGAGTAGTTCAGAATCCTACAGAAAATATAATAGAAATTGATTAGTATTACTAATGGTGGCATCTTTTGACCTAAACCTGTAGCTGTAGCGTCTGATACCAGCTGTTCTTCTCTCATATCCACCACAGCTCACATCCTCCTTCATAATCATACTCATACATATAAATCTAGCTGTTTGAAAGTATTTTTTATAAAAAGATGGCCTGTTCAATACTAAAATGGTTACCTGTACGTAATGTCATTGTGATCCCATTTCAGGTCTCCGTTAAATGTCTGGTAGTTGCGGACATCTGGCACACCGCAGCGTGGCTTCTTCATGGCATCAATTGTTGGCTGATCCAGTTTGCCAGTCTCTTCCAGACCCAGCTGATTCTGCAACCTCTTCAGAGCTTTGGGAATAGACACTGCTCCCTGCAAACCATTCTTATCCTGAACCTGGATATAATGAAAGCGCCTCAAGTAGTCCTGGAGACAAACAAATTAAAGATCAAGCAAGCTTACTAGAAGCGGTATCCTTGTGTTAGAAGTCATTTACCACATGTTAACCAATGTGATTTACTGTACGTGTTTGTGTGAATTAAATAAAAAATGAAGACAAGCAATACTCACTTTAGCTAGCTCTATGTCTGTCATGTTTCTCGTTAGATCCCCTGGGAAGTTTACAAATGTGGATTTAATTGGGTGGCACCATGCACTTAAAGTCCAGGCCGCAAGAACCATCAATGACAAAATTCTCATGGTTAGAACTTTCAGCCACTGATTTAAACAATAAAACACAGCAGGCTGAAAATCTGTGAAAGCCTCAGGAAGCTAAGTCTTCTTTAGTTTTCTGTCTTTGAAGTTCTGCAACCATTATTTATGGCTTTGATAATGTATCTACCTCATCTCCGCCCACTACATCTGCAGTATATGCACCCACCACTAATTGTGTCATGCTTTCCTTCTTCCTCCACTTCCTCTTTTCTTACAATTTACCAGCACTCAATTCAAGAAGGGCAATTCCATGAAAGATATGAACCAATATATTAACCACAAAAATAGAATAGAATAGAATATGTAGAATACATGTTTTGTTATTTAATGTTTTGTACAATAGTTCTTATTTTATTTGACTCCATATTTAAGCAAATTAATGTTAATTGAATTTTAAGACATAATAAGATGAATGATGGACTAGTGTTAAATGAACTTGCTTTTTTTTTTTTTTTTTTTACCATGGTGACATCCTGTTTTCATTAAGAACCACAATGTTTTTGTGTGATTATTTAATGTTTCCTTGAACCTATAGTGCTCTCGACACACACATGCTCATTCACACACTATGGGCAAGTTGGGAAAGTCAATTAGCCTAATCTGCATGTCATTGGACTGGAAACCATGACACCCTGAGGAAACCCACCACACATGAGGAGAACATGCAAACTCCATGCACATAGACCCAAGGTGGGAATCGATCCCAAGGCAGCCACCATGACGCCATATTAAATAAGGTTTGTTTTAATTTTGTATGTCCACAGTAATATTTCTACAGAACACTCAGACATACTCTAATTATGTTGTTTGGTCTACTGAATGATGTAAGCCAGTGAAGCAAAATAAATTTTATTAATAATTTTTGTGAGAAAATGAATCATAAAAATTACTTTATCTGGGTTTTCACAGATTTGGTCATCATTATTCAAACGTAATAAATTACAGCCTGTTTAAATGAATGTGGAGTTAATACAGGATGATACAGAGAATGAATCATTTTAATATTAGCAACAGTTATACTGAATAATATGCAATGTCATTTAACCACAGGATTACCGCTGGTCATTACACATATTTCCCACAGTATAACATAATCAAGTCAGGAGGTGTGTAGCTTCCTTCCTCCCCTCCTATTTTTGTTATGGTTCTAATGCTATTACTGTTTCACAAGAAAGTCACATATAGAATAATTCATGAATTAATATTTGGGGAACAGGGTTTTTTATAGAAAAAACAACAACATGGCTATAGTTCCAGTAATGAAAATATCACTATGCAGCTAAGGACATATTATGATAAACAGAATGTGCAGCTCACCTCTCATGTCTTCTGTTCCAAATCGTTCTTTATTTTGTCACGTGACTCTTATAGATGCTATGCAGTGCATTACACAGAAAACAGAATTGAGCGGTTCTTCTCATGAGTCTTCTAGTCCAAGTCGTTAGCATCTATGGGAGTCACATGACAAAAGAATGAACGAAAATGGACGAACCACTCTCTGAGACTACTCGTTCTTCTGAGTCACGTTAAAGACTCGTTCAAAAAGAATGAACCATTCATGAACGCCCCATCACTACTACGTTGTATAAAGTATGGTTTTCCTCAAGGCTCTGAAGAAGATATTAGACTGAATATATGGATGGACAGTGGACTGTGCAAACTTTACAGTATGTGGTGCTTGATCCCTCTAATTGTAGCTCTCTGAAAACTAATGTGCTGCTTGGCCGTGAGTATAGACTGTGCCAATGATCCACAAGGTGTTTTCAGCATCTAATTTATTCCATGGTTATCTTATTTAGGGTTATGACCTATGAGTAGCCAGGTATGTGTTATATAAGTTTTATAAACCAGGGCACTTGCAGTGTTTCCTGCATGTATTGTTGCATGTTCAATGGTCATTTCAACAGCCATTGGTTAACAGATTAAATTAGCAGATCCCACTTTACCGTAGTTAATCTGCAAGTCATAAACTCAACGATGAGGCTATCATTAAAATGAATGAGACCAACTTGCACAGTAGTTCAGTAGTTACCCTTGAACAGAGAAAAGAGACATTACCTACAGAACAATCAGCTTACACTGATCAGCCATAATATTAACACCACACAGAATGAACAGATTCACATTGATTATCAATTAAATGCCTGTAAACTGGTGACAGCATCATGGACAAGGCTCTGTGTCTCTGGGAACAAAAGGCTAGCCTGTCTGGTCCAATTCCACAAATAATCCAATGTGGCACAACTAGCTGAAAAAAAGTCCAGACTGGCCACAAAAGAAAGGCACCAGAACACCCAGTGCACCACGGGGCCCGGCATGCAAAGAGTCCAATGTCACTGACCCAGCCATGATCGAGTGCCTCTGGGATTTGTTGGACAAACAAGTCCAATCCACAGAGGCCCCACCACAAACCCAGCACTAAAAGAAGAACCTACACAATTCTGGGCATATTGTTTTGTATAGTGAGGTTATGGCTAAATATTGTATATATAAGTGAAGAGCACCCAACCATCTAGCTATTGAGGAGTGGCCCAGTGGCAAGGCAGGCTGTGTTTCCACATTGTCTTAGGCCAAATGTATTGTGGTTTGTGCATGAGTCCCTATGCCAGGACATTTAAGGATCATGAAACGCAGTCTAAAATCATGAGACATTTTTATTGCCCTGAAACTGGGAGTGATGTTTTCATGCTGGTGCTGTCCACCAGTTTTCTCTGCTTATCATTCACAGTCTGTCTTTGGTGAAAGGTACCACCAAAGACAGAAGTCTACAATAAAGAAATATTAGGTTAATTTTCCATGTATTTTCTCATGTTTGCTATGAGATCCTTGTGAACCTATAAAGGTGACTGATTGACTTTATGTAATAGATAAGATGGGATGAGGTCATATTAATCTGCTTAATGTTCATCATGGCTATTCAGCTGAAATACTGGTTACATGCATGTCTGTGATGAAGAGAACATACAGTAGAAGAAATAGTAGCTTTATTACTAGTGGAAGCTTGATCCAAAGGTGAGAGCCTCCTTTGTTGGACTTACACTTTACAGTTTACTGACATAACCGATAAAGAATTTAAATTTGTTCATGTTATGTGGTGTTAATATTATTGCTGATCAGGGTATGCCACATACACAAGCAGTATTTCTCACCCAAACTGATTGTTACATTAAGTCAACCCACAAGGAGTATCCTTGTTGCAATTTCTGGGACCAGGTCTCTCTTTGTAGCATCCATGGAGATTTTAGGATCACTCTTTTTTTCTGAGCTCTTCTGTCAGATAGATTCATCAGAGTTGACCCTACTGCCCTTAGCTTCAGTGATGTACAGAAGCCCCTTCACTGCAAAAACTTTTAGTCTGTGTTGGCCATAAATAGTTGAATAAATGAATTAATTAATGCTTATATCTGGAGAGATCTATATGGTTTAAGATCATCATGAATGAGTATTTTCATGAGGCAGCCTGTTTAAGGAAACAAAGGTGTTTAGCTTCACACCAGGGGTATAGCAGGAAGCCATTTTAAGGCCAGGTGTGTGTGTGCTCATTTAGGTGGCAGCTGATGTAAGACCAGTGGTGTGCACTTATTTGGGAGGCAGAATATTTATAGAAGTAATGACATTTAACTTTCCACTAGGGGTGTGTGCTCATTTAGTAGGCAGCCTATATTTAAGGAAGCAAGGGTGTTAGGTCATCTACAAGGGTGTCAGAGTCTGCTGCGACTTATATTGTTTGAATTTCAGCCTGTTGTCACAACCTGCTCTTCCTTTATCTATTTTTGTGTTCTTAAATTTAATTTATGTTTTACAGTTTTTCTCTGTTGCTTTGGTTCAATTCTCCAATCAGAAATGAAATTCTCAAAACAATTTAGACAAACTTCACATCATCTAGTTATGTTTGGACATCATAAAAGCAAATTTTTATTATTTTGAATAAATTGTAAATACTTTGGCTTGATTATGTGTAACTGTCTGCTGTTTCCTACATTATCTGATGTGTATGTCATGTCAACCAATTACAATCAATAAAAAGTTTAAAAGTGAATCCTGTCCAATCTCTGGCAATCAATCTTCCATATCCAGTGATGTGTCACTTTGTCTACATTGTTGAAAGTTTAAGCAATGACACAAAGCTTTCTAATGGCACTGACATGTTCAGTAATGGAAATATCAGAGATACACTAAGGATTTCGAGCGAGTTACAGTGAAGTAATGACTTTTGCCAATAATCCATTGCGTTGTGCTGTTTGTATTAAGTGTTTTGAGAAATGCACTTACAGTTTAACTAATGTTAAGGATCATTCAAGAAATGAACCAAAGCAACCGAGAAAAACTATATTTATTTATCAAATACTGTATGTTTTAATTGTTGTTTTGCTCATTTAAATAAGTATGATTTTGTAAAAGGCTTTAAACTGTGTTTTCATAAAAGCTATTTTAAAGTATGAAGATGATGATGATGATGATGATAATAATAATAATAATAATAATAATAATAATAATAATAATATACAACCATATGTGCTTTGAAGTGGATTCTTCTCATATTTTTGCTTTGCCACTTCCAGCTCTCTGTGGTGCTGACAGTAATTATTGACTAAATGTATGATATACTGCTGTATGCATAGATTTTTAAACAACTTTTGCAACTGAAATTTATTAAAATAATTGAAAATTGCTGCTGACATTGATGATCATAATAACATAAGTAACAAAGATGAGGAAAAATTATATAGAGAGACTTAAAAAAAAATTATTCATATAGCAAAAACCTGCTGATTTTATTAATAAGACAATTGTGAAATACATTCACAGAAAATTTTGTCTATAAGGAAAAAAAATAAAATACAAAAAGCAAAATATATTTTAACATTCCTTAATGAATATAATCTTAATTTACTGAACCTTAATTAACTTTATAATTTTCCCTAGGCAAATATTTCTTTATTTATATAAAAAAAAAACATGGTAACACAGTTTCTATTATTTCAGTAATACTGTACTTTCTTTTTGGAAAAAAATAAAAGATGGCTTGGGTGGAGTAGGCTTTGGGCCTTATTTGGGTCCTGAATAAGGGAAGACAATCAATTATTAGGTGCCATTTTATTAAGTCAAGATTGTAAACATTGGTGAATATACTGTATATATAATATCCATGTTCATTTGCTTACCATAGAGATACTGGATGTCCTCAATGTCATCCTCATTCAGAGAGAAGTCTGCTACATATTTGTACATGGGGTACATCAGAGCATCCTGAATGTTCGAATGGTCCAGACCAAGAGCATGTCCAAACTCATGGGCTGCCACCAGGAACAGGCTGTATCCTGTGACAAGCAGAAAAATGGGTTATTAGTAGTCTTTGGTTTTGCATATATAGTTTAACTGTAGTGATTAAAAGGTGCATCAATTGTTCTGTTGATAAAATGCTAAAGTCGTAAACAATTACCCCTATCTGGGCAAAATCCCCATTTATTGTCCTTGTCATAGCTGCTGGTTGTAGCACACCACAGTTTTCCATCAACACGGCCTTCACTTGTGCAGGAAGTATAGGTTTTCCCCAGGAAGGTGAAAGGAAACTGACATGGCTCCCCATCAGAATTTCCACCAATCACAGCAGTATCTGTTGGACAAAGTTCATGCACATACATTTCATTTGCTAATGAAGTATGTTGCAGTGCTTCCTTTGAGTAATTCTGACCTAATATTCGGTTTGAAAAATTCTAACACATTATAGCTTAGGTTCTTTGATGTAATGAAGGACAATGGTGCATTAAAGGCTCTCACCTCGGTTAGGACAGAACCCATATTTTTTATCCTTATCAAAGTTGGCTGTAGTAGCACACCAGCGATACCCATCATTACGTCCTTCAGTGGTACAACTGGTGTATGTTTGCCCATCAAACACGAATGGAAAGACACAAGGTTGACCATCACTATTCCCATCATATGTGAACAGAACTATGGAGGAAGACAAGTTTAGTTATTTATCATCTCATATACACTGAATTGTCAAAACTCAGCTTTTGTCATAATATGGAGAACTTACGCTCACTAGGGCAGAAACCATATTTTCCATCTTTGCCAAAGTCGGCCGTTGTGGCACACCATGGCAGGCCGTCTTCACGACCTTCAGTGGTGCAAGTAGAATAGGACTTCCCTTGAAACTGGAAAGGGAATTTACAGATAGCATCTTCTGCATTGCCGTAGTAGGTCTTGATTGCTGAAGGCAAAAAAAACAAAAAAAACAAAAAAAAACATCTGTTTTATGCTTATGTTTAATTTTTTTCCTCATCTTTGTTACTTATGTTATTATGATCATCAATGTCAGCAGCAATTTCTACTTAATTAATTATTTAATTATTATTATTATTTGCAATATTTTAAATTGCAAAAGTTGTTTTAAAAATCTATGCATATATCATACATGTACAGTAGTCAATAATTACAGTCAGCACCACAGAGAGCCGGAAGTGGCAAAGCAAAAATATGAGAAGAATCCACTTCAAAGCCCATCTGGTGAACTTTGGATTGCATAATAATAATAATAATAATGATGATGATGATGATGATCATCATCATCATACTTTAAAGCACCTTTTATACAAAACACAGTTTAAAGCCTTTTACAAAATCATACTTATTTAAATGAGTAAAACAACAATTAAAAGATACAGTATTTGATAAATAAATATCTGACTACAGTTTTTCTCGGTTGCTTTGGAGCATTTCTTGAATGACCCTTAACGTAGAACTGTGAGTGCATTTCTCAAAACACTTAATACAAACAGCACAACACAATGGGTTATTGGCAAAAGTCATTACTTCACTGTAACTCGCTCGAAATCCTTAGTGTATCTCTGATATTTCCATTACTGAACATGTCAGTGCCATTAGAAGTCTTTGTGTCATTGTTTGAACTTTCAACAATGTAGACAAAGTGACACATCACCGGATATGGAAGATTGATTGCCAAAGATTCATATATAGTTTAACTGTGGTGATTAAAAGGTGCATCAATTGTTCTGTTGATAAAATGCTAAAGTCATAAACAATTACCCTTATCTAGGCAAAATCCCCATTTATTGTCCTTGTCATAGCTGCTGGTTGTAGCACACCACAGTTTTCCATCAACACGGCCTTCACTTGTGCAGGAAGTATAGGTTTTCCCCAGGAAGGTGAAAGGAAACTGACATGGCTCCCCCTCAGAATTTCCACCAATCACAGCAGTATCTTTTGGACAAAATTTATACACATACATTTCATTTGATAATGAAGATCAGCTGTATGTTGCAGTGCTTCCTTTGAGTAATTTTTAACTAATATTCAGTTTGAAAAATTCTAACACTTTATAGCTTAGGTTCTTTGATGTAATGAAGGGCAATGGTGCATTAAAGGCTCTCACCTCGGTTAGGACAGAACCCATATTTTTTATCTTTATCAAAGTTGGCTGTAGTAGCACACCAGCGATACCCATCATTACGTCCTTCAGTGGTACAACTGGTGTATGTTTGCCCATCAAACACGAATGGAAAGACACAAGGTTGACCATCACTATTCCCATCATATGTGAACAGAACTATGGAGGAAGACAAGTTTAGTTATTTATCATCTCATATACACTGAATTGTCAAAACTCAGCTTTTGTCATAATATGGAGAACTTACGCTCACTAGGGCAGAAACCATATTTTCCATCTTTGCCAAAGTCGGCCGTTGTGGCACACCATGGCAGGCCGTCTTCACGACCTTCAGTGGTGCAAGTAGAATAGGACTTCCCTTGAAACTGGAAAGGAAATTTACACATAGCACCTTCTGCATTGCCGTAGTAGGCCTTGATTTCTGAAGGCAAAAAAATAAAGAAAAAAAAAATCTGTTTTATGCTTATATGAAAGTAGGAAGATGATGAAAGTGAAGGGCATATGAGAGTATTCTCAGTAAGTATGTGATCAAACCACTAGAGGGAGCCAGAGTTCTAATTTTAAGCATTTGTGCCGTATCACTACAATTTGATAATTATTCTAGGGTTGATAAATTAATCTATGTACAATGAACAGACTCTGACCTGGTCCAGTGCCAAGGGTCCAGTATTCATCATCATCAAAGTGAGCATCTCCCTGCATCCCTTCACCTGGAGGATAAGCATGTGCCAGCAGGCCGTCCTTCCCATCAAATGGGTAGGGATCTCCATGATCTGTAATATATATGCTGTTTTACCAGTTTTCCAATTTGGTTTAGCATTTGCATCATACAACTATCAAGTATGAAGTAACAAAATATAAATAACTGAAAATAATCTGTTCTTGTTCTCTCTTTACATATTACATTGTAAAATCAACAGTGATTGGACCTTGATAATACAGTATTTATGCTTTACTTGGGTAACTGGAAGAAAGCCCCATCTTAATGAATGATTGAAAACC
>JAQQZT010000040.1:14020107-14032239 GCA_030068275.1 Clarias platycephalus
TGCCAGTTACCATCACATGTGCACTCAGAGCAAAATGATGAACAGCATAAACTAGGATTAATATACTGGATAATAATTAACATTTTCTTCCATTAAAATTGTCACATTTGACACACAAGTATTATTATTATTAGTAGTAGTAGTGTTATTATTAGTATTATTATTGTTTTTAATCCTTATATCCAGTTAAAAGATTCTCTGGAAGTACAGATTATCTTTGTAGAGCTTGATCATTTAAAAACATTTGGTTATGTTTTTTTTTTTTCTTCATCTTTCTCTAATCATTGTGCTTATTCAACCTGTTTGTTTTGTTGTTGTTGTTGTTGTTGTTGTTGTTGTTGTTGTTGTTGTTGTTGTTGTTTTTAAAGCTGGCACTGAGACGTCTCTTCACTTTTCCTCAACACATTACACGTTTCCAAAAAACTTGCTCAGTGGAAATTTATCAGTACAAGGATGAATTACCAAACATGCAAAGATGGATTACCAAATGAGCCTACCAGGCACAGACCAGGGGCTCACAGATTCAGGGAGCCCCAGTGCCAGAGGCTCCACATAATGTTGTTTCTATTAATTACTGACAGTTAAAGGATCAAAATTATTCCAAAATGTTGAGTATCCCAACAAATAAACCATTACTGCATTACTTATACCATCCAATATGGCCCATACAAGTCTGTGAGAAGAAATCCAAAACACAATAAATATATATCTGTGCATCATCCCCTAACTCATATTACAGCATAGTACATATTACAGTATATAAGTGTGTTATCACTTGACCATAGAGTTAATTATTGCAGGGCAGAAGGGGCCATTAGTGGTTCTGAGAGTGCTGCCTGTAAAAGTGCTCTGTGCTTTGAAACACACCGATCAGCCATAACGTTACAATAACAAAATATAGTTGCAATCAACAATGACAGGCCCAAGCACCCTGTGCCATAGCCACCTGGGTCCACCGCCCGACCTGTGCTACAAAAAGCCATTGCTGCACGGGTGCACTGCACAACTTGCACATGTCACACTATATACTGTAGGGCTGATGTCAGGCCCTAAGTATTTGTCTTGTGAACTGTGTATGTGTGTGTGTATGTGTGTGTGTGTGTATGCGTGTGTGCAAAAGAGATGTGTGCGACTGTGTGCGTGCGTGCGTGCATGCGAGAGAGATCTCTGTGTGTGTGTGTGTGTGTGAGAGTGTTAACATTTGTGATGTGTACGTGTGTACAATAGGCCGCACATGCTGGAAAAAAGCATCACACTATGATGTTACTCAATGTCACT
The DNA here is from genome assembly GCA_030068275.1 of Clarias platycephalus. Classification (NCBI taxonomy): domain Eukaryota; kingdom Metazoa; phylum Chordata; class Actinopteri; order Siluriformes; family Clariidae; genus Clarias; species Clarias platycephalus. The sequence goes on from JAQQZT010000040.1 coordinate 14,021,386, forward strand.
GAACGAGTCACTGAATATTATGCCACTTAATATAAGGCCACACAGAAAGTTATTAATCACTTTTCAGCATAAGTTTAAGGCATCGTCACGACTGACCCGTTTGAGATATCAAAAATCCCACCGCAATTTTGCGTCCTCAATATCTTCAGATCACATCGGTCCGGTTTGGTGGCGATCGTATAAATTCCCTAGGAGGAGTATATCAAAATCCATCGGGTGCATTTTTGCGAACGACCAAAATAACTGGGTTGAGTCCAGGACATGCAGTGCGAAAGCTTTTTGGCTCAATGAGCTCTAAATGTGTGCCGAGTTTCATGTGCCTACTTGAAAGTGTGTACTGTATGAGCTATACAGCAAAATCTCATGTGGGGGCCCCTGAAAGCCCCACGCCATGCGACTCTCAGGCATCCTAATGGCGGCAGATTCCAACCTGCCTGCCAATTTTCATGAGCTTTTGATCCCCAAAAAGAACAAAAGCGTGAGAAAAAAAAAACCCTATCGTGCTTGGGCCCTAAAGAAACATTATGCCTGTCATTGTCTAGGTTCTCCTTGTGCTGCCTGGGCAGCTCTGGCCTCTCAGGGCAAGACAGCACAAGACCATAGGAGATGTTTTTTACCAGATCATTGGCAGTGAATCCTTTGTGTGCTATGGCTTGTGGGATGGGGCCTCTATGGATTGGACTTGTTTGTTTGGTGCATCCCATATTGGTGTTCAATCAGATTGAGACCTGGTGAGTTTGAAGGCCAAGTCAGTGGCCTAGGGCTCTTGTCTGCCGGACCCTATGTGCTGTGGTGCACCGGACCCTAATCAGTGGGCTGTGGTGCACCAGGTGTTCTGGGGGCATTTCTATGGTGGTTCTAAGATTTGTGCTGCATTAGCTTTTCTGTGGGATTGGATTGGTCAAGCTGGACAAGTTTACTGGCGTATAACAGATAATCAATGATAATGGTGGTAATGTTTTGACTGATCTGTGTATTATGCATAACAGATAGTGTACATTTTGCTCTTGTGGCATGTCACATACTGTAGCTTCTTTAAATATCTAGTGCTATGCCTACTATGTATATAGTAAGCCTCCACTTCTTGCAAAAAGCAGAAATTGCATGATATGATATGATATGATATGATATGATATGATATGAGATGAGATGAGATGAGATGAGATGAGATGATATGATATGATATGATATGATATGATATGATATGATATGAGATATGATATATGATATGATATGATATGATATGATATGATATGATATGATATGATATGATATGATATGATATGATATATGATATATGATATGATGATATTACTCAGGGTGTACCCTGCCTCGTGCACTAAGTCTCCTGGGATAAGCTCTAGGCCCCCTATGAACCTATATACATTATAAGGCAGTATAGACAATCAGGGTTTGATTGAGTAAGTGATATTACTCAGACTATTATTGTCACCTTTCAGAAAAGAGAAGCTTGTTTGCTTATTTTTGAGACCAGAGAGAGGCGGAGAAGGAAGCATGCTTCTGTGTCGGACAACTTACACACACACACACACACACACACACGCACACGTGCGCACACACACATGCACACAAACACACATACTGTATAACCACAAAATAAAAAATGCTTTACGCACATACATGGTCACAGTGTTATAGTAAACAGTATATGCGCACACGCATAGATGCACACACGCTGAGACCAAGCATGGGAGACAATTACCCACAATACCGCTCGTATTTCAAGACTTTGCTCATTTTTTAAATTGAAAAATGTAAAAAAAAAATTAATTTGCTCATCTTGCGAAACACTTGCAGATCAAGGTACTCGCAATCCAAGGTTCCACTGTAATACGTATATCCTATTGAGTATAAAGTAGTATAAATATAGTATACTAAAGCATGCATGTTGAACAGAAACTGCATCTGCAGTAACTTGTATATTTTTGCTTTCTAAGTTATCCAAATACAATTTTTGATACTCTAACTTCTGTACAAGAAAAGGAATTCTCTTTAACACAGTTACACCATCTGTTCAGTCTTATTATCCAGTGAACAGCATGAGGTAGGCAGATTATTGCGACTTAAAGCACCGATGGCTGGATGACCGATAGAATGAGAGGTGAGCTACAGTATAAGCAAAACCAGTCTGTCAAATGTTTGCTGTACAAACCTGACCCAAAGCTAGCTCCAACGCATGAACTACACCACCATTAAAATTTTAGCTTGAATGGGGACAAAGAAAAAAAATGCTTCTTTGGAATGGAATTATCTCAGGGGTATAAAGCTGACTCAGTCATCTCCAGGGTATGTTGTCACTTCTTCCCCATGTGTCCCTGGGATAGGCTCCAAATCCAAGTTAACCTACAGTATATTATTATTGCCAGATATTTAAGTAATATCATATGAGAGAAAGTGCTGTTGTTCTGAATATCAACATCATTTGTGATCAGGAAATGTGACAGTAATTGTTGATAATAAACAATGTTTTTTAACAATGGATTATAATTTGTTTGTTTATTTAACCAGCTATTTTTTTCTGCCAGTACAGTACATTAACAGACAGTTTGTGTAATTATTAGGGTGAAAGCAGTTTTAAATTCTTACTGGTACTATGTAGCCAAAAAATGAATAGGATAAACCATGGAGGTGATGAACAACCCTGAGAAACTTTATTTAATTTATATATTTATATTTTCACTTATTCTGCTTTAGAATATTAGTGAATTTCTGGTTTTACAAAGTGTTGTTTAAGAATACATAATGTTTTCTTCATCAATGACTGATTTTGAATGTGGGTTTTAGCAGGTAGCTGCTGTCCCCTCACTACTGCAAACCGTACCAACCTACTTTCACAATGGCGGCAACCAACAGTTTGTGTAATTAACAAATGTTAGTTGTTATGTCCACTTCATCCCTCATGGAATGCCTTTTGTCTAATCAGATTACTTGGTCAGAATTAACTGTTCCTTAATGATTATTAATTAATATATAGCTCTAATATCAATTTGGTTTATTTATTAATTTATTTATTTATTGCTAACATTAATAAATAAATTGGGAAAAAATCCTGAATTCCAGGTAGAAGGAGATTCCAGTCTAAATATGATTAGGCACATGAGAATCAGTTGAGGTAATGGAAGTGCATGGTATGCAAGAAATCCAACATTTGAAATATTTGTCTTCATACTGTATTTGTTTCATGTGTGTCCCTTGCCATCATAGAACAACAGTATGTGTGCCAGTGCATTTATTTTCCCTCATTTGGCTGATGTTCCAGTTGCGCCAGGATGCGACTGAGCAAGCCAAAACCGAATTATTATTCATTAGTTTCCTGGGCTTACTGTTAAAACAAAGTTGTTGTTGTTTTTTGAGTTTCTGAGAAGGTTCTTCTCTTCTCCACATGGGTCTCCTTTTGGTACGCTGGTTTCCTTTTAGTGCAAAGAAATCATACTCATATGTGGATTGGCTATATTAAATTGCCCGTAGGAAAAAGAAAGAAGTGGTAGCATCATTATCTAAAGCTTCTTTAAGATAACCCTTGGAAAAATTTAGCATTTACCGTAGCAGCTTTCAGCCTTTCTCGAATGCCCACTTATCTATGAAATCATTTCCCCTTAGATTAATCAAAGACTTTGACTCTACGACCCACTATGCTAAACAACTGATAGTTCATAAAACTTGCAACAAAATGTAAAATGTGTATTTATTTCTGACTTCAACAAAACACCACAGTAGATGTAGTTTTGTGTTTTAAAATGTGCAGAATGGAGAATTTCTAGGTCACTAGGTCTAGTAGGTGAGAAATTGCTAGAAAGCTTTGGTGCTGTGTCACGTTAGCCTGTTGACTGACAGAATGAGAAATAACATGAGACACAGCCAGGTAGTGTTGCTTTTGGCCTGCTGTGTTAGAGTCTGATTGGGACACACTTGCAGACAGTGCTACATTATGCATGTAACACACATACCATCCCTCCAGTCCTGAGGCTTCTAGCTTCTTTTTTCCTTTCTAAGGAAAAATGCAAAAATCCCCCCAATGTTTTCTTTACAGTGACAACTGCAGCTTTACTGTAAGTTGAATTTGTCCACATTTGTTTGTTCTGATTCAAAGTAAAGCAAGCTGTACAGAAGCAAGAAATAGACAATTGTTTTATATGAGTAACTTTCCTGTGAAAAGAGTAAGGTAACGTTGCTTCATCTTGCTTCACCAATTACACCACTAGAGGTAAACTCAATGCAAATATTTACTAATATTTACTACTATTAAAGGTTAATTGACTTGCTGCACATATGAAGAAAAAGCCAGTTTGAAATTTGCTTGAAATTTGATTGGTCCAGAAATGATCTAAAAACAATAAAATGATAAAATACGCCAGTATCACCTAACTGATTTCTGACTCTTAAAAAGCAGAAACAGTACAGTACACCAGTTAATGCAGATCCCCTTTTAAAACAGGAATTCTTCTGTGGTAATGTAATCCTTCTTTAAAGCCCAGTCCACAAGTCTCTATACTGGTCTTGGTGGGTTTCCTCCGGGTACTCCGGGTTTTCACCTACGGTCCAAAGATATGCAGATTAGGCTTATTGGCATTTCCTAAATTGAGTGAATCCAGCAATTAGAAGGTGTAAAATACCTTTATATTTTCCATTACGAGATGCATTATATATGTTTTAGTAAATTTAGTATAGTAAATTTTAGTAAATTAATCAATGGAATTATTTTCAGTCCTAACACTAGAGATTTACAGTACTGTGCAAAAGTCTTGAGCCTCCCCTCATTCCTTTATATTTTGTTTCCAAAGAGCCAGACTTTCTTGTATTGTTTAATGTAGTCTTGAGGAATAGTTCTCCAAGCTTCCTCAAGGACTTTTTGGCTCTCATTTTTGTAAGTTGTTGGCTCTAATTTTGGCTCTTATCCAGTCCCTCTTCCTGATTAGTTTCAGAAGAATGTTTTTTGTTTGTTAATCCACACAGTGAACTATGAATCATTCAAGCATAAAACATCTAACTTATGGCATAGACCAGTGAGAAACAGGTGCAGACGATGACAGATGATCAGGCTGGTGATTAGTACTGTATACTGGTGATGCTGAATCCTGAGGGGTTGGAACAAACAAGAGGGGAAATGTGGCTGCTGCTGAGGTTATTACACGAACATCGAACATTTTCAAATAACTTCTTTAGGCACTTTGCAGCCTTTCACAGTAAAACATTTGTTCCAATTTCTTTAATTTTACCTACATAATTTAATTTAATATAAAGAAGTGTTGGGTGGCTCACGACTTTTCACAGACTATTCAGTATGATACATCATGCATTTGTAAGCATAATAAAGTGAGCAATTTCTTTCAACATCAGTCTTGAATTACTGCATTATATTTATGAATATCAGTTCTACAGTAAATAGTAGCCATCAAAGTCACTTAAAGACCCACCTTTAGTTCATGCAGTCTACATAAGGTGATGAGCTATTTAGAAGAATTAAGATGCCGTTGCTGCAATGTACTGACCGGGAGCATTTGGGTAAATTTAAATAAAATTTATGAATGTTTTTTCTCCATACCTGAATGTTTTAAGAACTCCACATTATAACACATACGGCACACTGAACACAGCTGTTAGTTGGTACCCATGGAAGAAGCAGTGCCCCAATGCCTCCTAAATCTCTCAGCCTCTGGTAACAGCTGTTGTGCAATGAATAATAAACAAATTCATATTTACCTCAGTTCACTTCTTGCTACTTTCTCATAAAAAAAAAAAAAAAATTAAAAAAAGTTCAGACATTTGTAATGGCACAGACTTGGAACTTCTTGAAGTTGCCTATCTATCGTGAGCAATTTGGTTAATGGATAGCCTGGCATTTTTTCCTGAACATTCTGATCTTACTTAGTCTACAGGTATATAATACAACACTGTGTAAAACCATGACAACTTGTCAGGACTCCTGTGGATGAAATGCTTTTCTATTTCGTACTAAGCATAAAATCAATGAAGCAATTCGCCGTCTCTGGCGATCAATTACTCCCAATTGTTCTATTTGGAAAATACATACAGGTAGCCATTTATTCTGATAAACTTAAAGAAAGAAAGGGATACATGAAGAGGGTCCTCATTGATAACATCAAGTCTGTAGAAGTGAGACAAGCTTAGCTTCGTCTTCCGTAAATGATGGCTGCAGTCTGAGTCAGAGGAACTTAATCTTAATCTGATAAAAAAAATTATAATCAGTAGCAGCACATTTCAAACGAGATGTCATTCAGACATTGTCTTTACTAAACTTCGACTCAACAGTGCTGACATAGTTCGTCTGGCACTTTATGTGTCCGGCTGTAGTGACAGAACAGGAAATGATGGCAGTTTATGTGTGAGTAAGGGCAGTAGAGTGTGAGGAAACTAACATTGACTGAATTTAGAAATATTCTGCTATGGGTTGACTGAATCTGGCTTCCTGTTAGTGTCAGCGATCTAGTTATGACCCTTTATATAAACCTTCCATCTTCAACAAGATTTGCCACAACATGACAAGAAACTAACTAAATCTGTTTTTATCACCAATCTGTCTCTGAAAATGAAGCTTAATGAGACTTGATGAAAATGGATCGTTCCAACCTCTCATACAGTATCATCAAATTGGGAGGTGCATTTTAAGGCCAGGTGGATGTTTGAAGAAGTTGTGTCTTCACTGCATGCTTTAATCAGAGTAGGAGCCCCCATGCACATGGACTATTTAAATATCCAGTAGATAAGCTGCATTTCAACCAATCAACTACTCTAAATACACTGTGTCAGTCAGCATGTTTCCAGCTCTCTCAGAATCAGAGGGCAAGCCTGTAAAAAAAAAAGAAAAAAAAAAAAGGTACTAGATCAACACCAGAATCTTTCAGCGGTGTACTGCCATGGCACTGATAAAGTGACAGACTTGCTATTCTTGAAACCTATCTCCTCTGTGACACAGCTCTTTAATTGCATGCTGTTATCCTGCCAAATGTGCTCAGCACTATGTCCTCTGCAGCTCTTACTTTGAGTTTCACAAATACTACACTGCAGTAATTTAATCCCAGCATCATTAAGAATTTAGCCTGTCTTTAATTAAAGGATATGTTATTTCTAATCGGTAACATCGATTATTACTAAAACCTTTAGCATTAGTTGGCTATACTGTATGTTGCCATTGTATAACCGATGCCTTTGATCAAATGAGACTGATTAAATAAACACAACTGGAACTAGGACATCTCATAGCTTTGCAGCCTTATATGGTAGGCTTATACTTCTGGGGATTTTGTGAGATTATTCTTGACTTCCATGTACCATGTTGTGCTGATTGTAGGAATTTGCTCTCGGTGCCTATAAACATGACTAGGATTATTACATGAACAAAACATATGCAAAACAACATCTACAACCGTGGCAAGTGGAAAAACACCTCACAATGCATAACACATCAATCCTTGAGACAGATCAGATACAGCAGCAGAGAAACATGTCAGGTTCCATTGCTTTCAGCTAAGAACAGGAATCTGAGGCTACATTGGGCACAGGTTCATCTAAACTGCACAGCGGGGGGAATGGAACAATACCACTTGATCTTCTTCCAATCTTCAACTGCCTAGTTTCTGTGTAGCCTCAGATTCATCACAGTTGTAAAGCACACTTTTATTGCAGTCTGTTATCTCAAATCAGTCTGTCTATTTTCCTCTAAAGTCTCTCATCAACAAGGCATTTTCTGCCCACAGAACCACTGCTCGCTGGATGTTTTAGTTTTTTTCTGTGTAAACCCTTGAGATTGTTGTGCATGAAAATCTCCAGACGTCATCGGTTTCTGAAATCACTGATTTTGAGCATTTTTCCCCATTCTGATTCTTGTTGTGAGGATTAACTGAAACTTTTGAGCTGTATCTGCATGATTTATAACCTGCGCTGCTGCCACATGATCACCCGATAACAAATTGCCTGAATGATCAGGGGTTTGGGTGTTCCTATTAAAGTCCACTGTGGGTGTACATCCTGTAAAAGCCTGCATTTTTATGGCAGCTCAGGGGCTTTAAGCAGCTACAGAACTTGTACTGTTTATAGCTAGAAAAGGCAATGCCGATTTAGGGTTTAATTCAATCCTGACACATATGCACATTCTCTAGACATGTTTAGTGATGAATGAGACACGGCAAGCACAATGTTTTCCTGTATCACACTGTGTCCGGTAAATTTAAAAGCTCATGCAAAGTTTTTACCCAGGCAACTATTTTCAACCTCTTCCCCACATAAAAGACCTGTGTGGGTTGCTTCATACTATTTGCATGTTATTTTAATGCCTTTATACGGGATGTTTACCCTCCAGGGTCAGAATAAATATTTCTGTGAAGGAAACATGCGTGACCATATAACTAGCATTCTCATACACAGGGCTACATGTAAAATAATTAAACAAAAGATGAAATGTCATTGGATTGATTGATTTCCAGAGAATGCAGATTAAAATTCTATTGCAGCTTGACCACTTGGCGGCAAAGTCAGAAAACAAATGAGGCTATGCATTTTAACAGACATATACAGTATAAAGGAAATAGAACAGCAATGCTACCATCCTGGTTCATTTGACAGACATATATGTAAGTAATAAATAATGATAAGTCACCAGTTTCGCAGTGAAAATTACTAGAATTCATTGAAGTGATACCAATGTTTTAAAATTTTTCTTTTGTTTTCAGAACTACATTCCTTAGAATTCTCTGGCTTTCTTTATTGAAGAACAGTAACTCCTACTTTTATATATACTGTGTATTTATGTTTAATGTTGTGGGACATCTGCAAAACAAATTAGTGCATGCTATCATTTACATTATAGCAGCTTTATAAAGCATTCTCTTTTTCTTGCTGTCATTTCAGTCTGATTTATAAAAATAAAAAAAAAACAGACCTTTAGCAAGATACTGTACATCTATCTATCTATCTATCTATCTATCTATCTATCTATCTATCTATCGATTAACATACTTTGTTTTACCACTACAATGATGCATAAGATTTTATTTTATACATTAAATTATATACAATATATTTTTATACATAATATACATGATGTGACTTCATGTCAATCAAAAAAAAAAAAAAAAAAAAAAAAAAAAAAAAAATATATATATATATATCAATAAATTAAAGAAATAAAATTTGAACACTGTCCCAGTTTGTCTATACCCCTTGTCTTTTGTTTTAATGTAAGGCACCATATTCAGGTCAAGCTGTGGCATCATTAAGGGTGTTTTGTGTGTGTGTGTTGGGGGGGGGCAGGGTAGTGTGATTGCAGACAGCGCTAGGTGACATCATTAAAGGGAGTGACACCAAAACTGCACTGGTTCATTAGTGCCCCCACCCTCCCCCCTTTCCCTCACAGAATTGCACCCCCCCGCTGCACCACCACCAACTCCCTGCCCCCTCAGTCCGCATCCACCCATCCAGAAACCCTCACACCTATGTCCCCCCACCCCCCGTCACTACGCTGGGTGACATCATCTGTCATGAATGATCTCATCCAGTAACTCGAGACGTTTTTCTTTCATCTAATGAATGATTTCATCCTCATCACCATTTCTGATTACAGGCTCATCTCTCCCCTGTAATTCTTTTTTCAGTCACATTAGCTTTTCTCCTTTTCAGTGAATTTAACTGGCTTTGTTATCTGGTTAACATTATTTATGACGGATTTAATTGCATGTGTGGTAAAGTTAACATATGAAGAAAAAAATGTTAGCGAAGGCAGCAATGTAAATCATGTACTGTATATTCTGCAAAGCATTATATAGTTTCAGTGTGACATTCACACCACTGTTACTTGGTGTCACCATTTTAGGCAACAACTCCTTGTGGCTAAGGATGCACATGCTCATAAATGTGTAAAGTTTCTTTATTATTTTCAACACATTCAAAGCACACTTAGGAGAGCTAGCAGCAAAGGACAAATACACTTTTATCAGTGAACAGAATGCAGGCAGCAAAGGTCAATAATGAATGTGCTTGTTTTACCTGGCCATCATTTTCTATCATGTATTTGTTTTTTTACTCTAATGGCAAAGGGTAAGTACAGTACATAGTATTTGTTCTAGGCAGGTATTCAATTATCCACAGACGGCCTGGACATAAATTAAATTTCTCTCTGCCTCAGAAGAAAACAGTGCTTAATTATGCCAGAAATTGGTTCCACTGAGATGGTTTCATTTTGAAAATTGGTTTTGATTCCTTTACCACATGAGGACTCCATCCACTTACCCATCCTTTAGGATATTTTTATTTCACAAATAATAATTTCTCTGCATAATATTAATATGTCAGGCATGTCAAGGTTCAGATGAAGGTTAAGAACATATTTCTATCCACACAATGTTCTTCGAGTTGCTTATTTGTTGGGGTTGAAAAAGAGGTGCTGTCTTACAATAGCTATATTAAAGCTGCAATCAACATTGAATGCTGTTGACTTTTACACTGTGTTCTATTAAATATTCTAATCTGTTATCTTCATGTCACTAAGCACAATTCTTCTTCATTTTTGTACTTTCCAGCTGTATAACCATGCTTAGCAAATACCCATCAAAGCAAACTTCGAAGAGCTTTATCTTCCATGTGTCTCTCAGAAAAGCATATTATTATTCATTGTGTTGTTCTGCAATAAGCTATTTTCTGCAGAAAAATAGGTATTTCATAAACAGAGGACAAATAGTTTGAGTCCTGGGTATGAGCCTAAATCTACCTCCAACAGGACTGTTATAAGATCAAATGGATCGAAATAACCACACACACACACACACACACACACACACACACACACACACACACACACACACACACACACACACACACACA
>JAQQZT010000040.1:14032339-14044388 GCA_030068275.1 Clarias platycephalus
CACACACACACACACACACACACACACACACACACACACACACACACACACACACACACACACACACAAACACACAATTTAAAAATCATTTGCAGTTTCCCAATTCCCATTTTTTTTAATGGCGCATCACAGGATAAATTCAATGCGTCTCCTCAAAAATCCCATCGTGCTATATTACTCTTTGTAATATAGATTCCATCATTTTATCCCTCTACCCACCAAGCTTTTTCAGCAGTTCAATTTCTCCCCTTTTCTACCTCATTATTTTTTTTTGTCACTATCTCTCCTTCAGTAGAGTACTTTCTGCACTTTCAGTACTTAGTATAGACCTTACTGAGATCTTGCTGTATTGATAGCGGTGTTACAAATGTATAACAGGACTCCAGAAGCAGACATCTTTAATCAATATTACTTATCTGCTGCATAATGTCAAGAGCTATATTAAAAAACGCACCTATTAAATGATTTTTATTAAAGCATTTTGTATGCAAATATTACAAATTGATTTGAAGTTGTGGTGGAAGCTATGTTGACCTATACAAAAATGTAATACTGCCTGGCAAAAAAAAAAGGGGGGGGGGGGGGTACACTCTGCCTTAAGAGGCTTTAAGACCCACCAGTATTCATGATGTATGCATCGCTACATGTGCTTCACTTCTTACTCTGATGCGCGCATCACGATGGAAAAAATTTCAATCTGGACTCATCATACCACATGATCATTTTTTCCCCCAAAGTCCAATCTTTTCCTCATTATTCTCACTAACAATTGGTTTTCTATGGTACATATGAAATGCATGTCCTTTCACTATTAAACATAGCTAAGGTTTCTGCTTTTGATTTGTACTGTATCATGCTACTCCCATTTCACTTCTCCATTAATTATTTTTTCTGACATTTCTACCACAAAATTGAAGGTTTAGAACTATCCTTCCAAGTTTTGATAATGTGTTGAAGGGTTCTTTACCCAGTTCCAGTAATTTCAAACATCTTTAGTTGTTTTTGTTGCTTGATGATGCCCTATAATTATGAAATTGATCAAATTAATCAAATATAAATGAATTTGGAACCACCTGGTTAAAATTATTTAACATGTAAGCAAAATTTGTTATTTCCCTTCAAATGTGTACAGACAAAAGCACATTATCATGCATATTATTTCCACAGCCAGTGTCTATCTACAGTATATGAGTAGCACAGAGTGCCTGTCTAAGTTGGTTCTTGTGTAAGTGTTATTTTTCTTTGGGCACACGAGTCTGGTCAGGAAAATGGTTTATAGCAAGAGGAAAAAGACTCACCTCATGCACTTCTGCATAAGCACTTAATGAATTCCAGAATTTATTTCCTTGTTTTCAAGAGCGTTTCAGAACGAGGTCGATAGACTTCTTATTGTAGAGGGGATGGAGTGGAAAATTGGTCATTTAGGGCAGTATGCTTGTGAAAATGGAATCCTCAGTGAAAATAATTTCATTAAATCCTGCCTGACTGAGGATACAAAGTCTCCCACTGACAACCATGATTACATAAAATTGCCAGCTTTTGATGAATCCTCTTTTAAATATTTGAGGGCTTTTAATGTTCTAAAATAAATACAGTGGACAATATCATACAAAGCACTAAATTTAAAACTCCGCCACAGAAATGTAATAAATATCCAATTAATACATTGTGTTTTAAATACAAAATGACTAACAGCACATAAAGAAAATTAAATGTGTTCTGATTTAATCATTATTTTTCCTCCAAAGTATGCACTATTAAAGATTAACTAAATCTTTTTCTATGCCAGAAGACTTGCTGAGAGACCATCTGCTAACATTTCACTGAGTGCAGTGACAGGCCAAGCACTATACAGATACAGCAGCTTGGCAGGTTCTTTATGCAGCAGAGGATTGGCAGTCATTCAGAAGACTTCACTCATCAGTGGGCCTGCCATTATTCCTTCATGTTTAAAGAGTGGGCTAATAGCAAGGTAAATAAAACAATTATTTGAACTGTCTGTGTTGAATAACTCTATCATTCAAATGAAGTGTGACTTGTCAGTTCATGACAGCATACATATGGTACCTTGGTCAGCTCGTGCTAGGGAAAAATCTTTTAATGCTCAATCAAACGAACACTGATCGTTCTGTGCTATGACACATTACTTATTTGAAATTGTGCTGCTGTGTTCCCAGCAGTGTCATTTATGTTTATAAGTACAATGAGTTTCACATGTAAGGGACTTAAGACAGCATATTTTTTTGAATAATGTATTATGAAAAGCATATTTCCATAGCTTTGCAGTTCAGTGAGATCTCAGTAGATGATGGTTAGTAAATGTGTGTCATGACCTTTTCATCACTTACAAAAGGTCTGTAGCAGACCATTTTCTCTAGATCAGATGGATGAATCAGTGAACCGTGTAGCCTAACATTAATATTAATAATAGCATAATAGCATAAAATGGAAAGATAGTCTGCTATGTAGGATGTCCAATTCCTTGTTACACACACCAAGTAATGCCCTTGACCAGGGGTTGGAGAGGGATGTAAGATTCAGTCTTGCTTTAGAAGCTAATTAGCCTTGTAGTTCATGTTAGCCATGAACAGAACAACACGGACAGTTCAGATTTGGAATCACTTAGAAGCAATTACTAAGGAGACAAAGTGTTGTTGAAGATTACATATTTTTATCAGGTGTGGTTTTTTGTTGCTAAAATTGTCAGTTTTGAATGAAGCTTTTGGCTTTTGACTCCCCACTCTTACTCATACTGTATATTTGTCCATTAAAAATTTTCAGCACAAACCTCATTAGGATTGTGTGTGTGTGTGTGTGTGTGTGTGTGTGTGTGTGTGTGTGTGTGTGTGTGTGTGTGTGTGTGTTGCATAGTAACTGCCTGAAAAGCAACGAAATATCAGGCAATCAATCAATCGATACTGGACTTTTAAGCAAAGGATTTTCTGTAATCAACAATAGCACGGCAGTCAGATCTTATATTATGTGGGTCACTGGGCATAGATTGGTGCAGTAGGTATCACTGCATCCTTCCAGCTCAGTGTCTGACCATGTATGTACATTTCTGCCCTGTACTGGTTTCAGAAAACTCAAAATAAATTAAAACTGTTCTTTTTTTTTTTTTTTTTTTTAATTAAAAATGCATGTTGTTTAAAATAAAACAAAATAAAACAGTTTCAATAAATTTATTGCAAGCCCAACAGTGGCATGATATCAATGTTAATAATAAATGTATGTAAACTTCTGACTACAACTGTAAATATTTATAATTTTCCTGCTAACAGTAGCTAGATGGCTAACAGAAGCTAACTGGTTATTCCTGAAAAGAAAAGAAAATCACAAAATACATAAATGTTTAAAAACATGTCCATCGCCATACACTATCACTCAAAAGTTTGTGATAATTTGCATTTCTAAATTCTACAACAATACAGCAGATTGTCACAGGAGAAAATTATGAAATAACACATATCGAATTAGGTAATTATTTAACAACAACACTCAATTATCAGAGGTCAGTCTTTCTGGAATAGTTCTTGCAAGAACAGTATCATCAAGTCCATTTGCAAAACCCATCAAGCACCACGATGGCTCTCATGAAGACCATCCCAGGAAAGTACCTCTGCTGCAGAGGAGTTCAGTCTCAAAAATGTCCAATTAACAGCACCTCGGATTAGAGCCGTTATAGAGGCTTTGCAGATCATGAGCAGCAGATACATCTCAACATTATCTGATCAAAGGAGATTATTGCATATTTTAGACACCTTCAGCATTTCTTTACAAGGTAGAAACAAATAAAAGTCAGGAATGACCATGGAGTTAGAAAGAGATCCCAAACTTCTAAGAGGTAGTGTATGTATAATTCCATACATGACCTGCAGCTCTGCATAAAGGCAATTCTAATAGCATCTGCATGAAATTAACTTTCTTTTGTTTTTTGACAACTCTGGTGTGTTTTTCGAATAAAAATCAACATGATGACTGAATATGGGAAATTTGAAATATTACTTACTCAATAAACGTGAAACAACAAAAAACAAATTGTGTTTATACAATTATGGAAAACCTTAGGGACTCTTTATGGGCTGTAGTTTCTTTTTTATTACGCTACAAATGTTTGTTCTCTTTCATTAATGTTATGTTTGTGGACTTGTCGGTCGGTCAAAATGCCTAAATTTGGTCAGAGAGACCAGTTGGTCTTAAATGGCCTGTGAAATAGTGCAGGGGTTCAATGAGTTAGCTTTAACATATAAATCAGCAAGCTAACTTATAAATAAATCAGGGCACAGGCTTATAAATGACTTCCATTAGAATGAATGAGAAAACAGCACTTTCAGCAAACTGCTGCTCCGAGATTGTGAACACATCTCACATTCTTCAGCACAGAAGCTTTGACTAAGATTTCAGCCAGAATGATCAGCTGAGTCTACTTTTTGTAAATAATGCTTGTTTGGTGTACTTACCACACTGTAGATGACACTCAAGTGAAAACATACACAGGGAATCTTTAAAGTAACTACATTTGCAATCACAGCATGTTTACTGAGCATGCACTTACTTTAATTGGCCATTTTTTGTTAAATTCTAATTAAAGGCTGATCCGGAAGTCATACATTATCGCTAACATCAGCCCAGGCTATTGATTCGAGCTTAAATATCTGAGTGTGCTTGATTAAACAGGACAGGATGGTAAAATACAGCCTAGATTGAGACAGAGGGGCATTTTTTCTCTAGCCTTTGTTGCTTTTGTTCTGTACTAACTCTGTCAGCTTTGGTCAGCTCACTGAAGCTTTATTGTTGGTTTTGCAACCTCTGATCTGAATGACATGCTGAACTCTACTACTTCACCGTGAAATGAGTAATCTCACTCATAACACCATGGTGCTATTTTGTTCTCAGACTCTGTACTCAGTAATGTTTGCATTAGTTCTCACACATTTACACACATCATCGTGTTAACACACCATCATGCATTAGCAGGACATGCAATTGCTTTAAAACAGTACTGACAAATCATGGAGTAATATTGTTACTTTTAAAAATCACAACCTAAAAAAGGGGGTGGTAATAGGTTGGTATTGGGTGAGATTTATGTGTTTTCTGTTAAAATATGCCACCTACCAAATTACAGAGAGAATTTCTGACAATCGAGTAACACATTCAAACTATATATATTTATATTGAATTGAATTTTTATTTTTTGGACCTGTTCACATTTTTAAACAAAATCAGTTTGCCATGTACAGGCAGTTAGTAAGGATGAATGAATGCTAAATACAACTTGTAGTAGGTTACATTCAAGTTAATGAATGTGGGAATTCTTTGTTCTATATGATTAACTATATGATTAACACACACACACACACACATATAAAAACATACATACACTTCATATCTGATCTCAAACAAAGCTGACCTCTTTCTTCCATCCTGCAGAATCCCAGTCCCATGCACATGTCTACTTTCAACCAAATCATGTGCGGGGAAAAAATAAACATCTGTACAGTACCTTCAATTTATGTCTGTTTAAAACAATGATAAATCTTAATTTCAATAAAGCCAACATTTAAAACTCCACATATTTATTTTTTTTTTGTTGAAAAATTAATATACCATTAATCTTGTAAATTACCAATGATTATTCTCGGCTAATTCTAAATTGGGCCTATATTCCATTGAATTGCTTCAGAATTAGAATTAAATTTAACAAATCTCCATAACAAAAAAAAAATCACCCTGTAAATGCAGACAGCATATTTACTATATAATATTATGCAGTGCATTCAGAAAGTCTCTCTGCAGCGGCCAGAGAAGTAGTAGTCTTACTGTGCTCTTGTTTGGCGCCACCAGTCTGCTGTACGTATCGAAGGAGTTCTTTGCTTAATGTCAACCGTGTATTTTTGTGTGAAAATGTTTTTCTAGTGGTGTACGTTTTTAAAGCTGGCAATAAATACACAGATTTAGTTCGTGGAAATTTTCAAGCAGCTTTTTTGGAGACAAGAA
Organism: Clarias platycephalus; assembly: GCA_030068275.1. Taxonomy (NCBI): domain Eukaryota; kingdom Metazoa; phylum Chordata; class Actinopteri; order Siluriformes; family Clariidae; genus Clarias; species Clarias platycephalus. The sequence continues at coordinate 14,038,340 of JAQQZT010000040.1, forward strand.
TTTCACGGTTTGAGCCTAAATTGCTATTAAATGTAATCTTGCCTCATCAGAACCCATGGTTTAAAGCTACCGCTGATCGTCTTTGTATTCATTGTCCAGCAGATGGACGCAACTTGCAGAGCCAATGTTATTTTCCACATACCCACTTCTGTGGCAACACATCTTTGTGTCTTGGTACGGATGGTGTTACATAAACAAACACGAGAAAGGAGGGACTCATTTGGGCTTCTCCCAAGGCTCTCATACAGAAATAACAGGACTGAAGCCATTTCTTCATACTGTAGGCATATTCTAGAAATTATTCTGATTAAGAATTCTAATACACTAACAGACCTGAGCCTGTCTTTTTGGAGATTCTATGAATGGTCTTCTGTATGTTATCCTGAAGAACATATTGCATTTAATCTGTCTTTTTTTTTTTTTTACTGAATTTCACTCAATAATCCTCTTGATGTATTCAGCTTCACGCACGAGTAATGACATCATCCTCTTGGGTGCCTTCTATTCCACTGAAAGGGGCTTTAATAGTGCACACACACTTGTCAGACTTTCTTATTGTTCATCTGATCCAAACTTCCTCCTCTTGATATTTTTTTTCTTTCACGAAATAACCTATTCCAAGGTGTGCTGCATTTTAACTGATCATTGAAGAAAGTGACAAAAAGGCAGCAGTGCTTCAGGAGCACGGTGTACCAGGCGTCCTGCCAGAACCTTTTATCTTGATGATATTTACTAGTTATTTCTGACTCCCGTTGCAAATCTTCTCTCTCTGGAACACGTGCAGATGTTTGATCCAAGTCAGAAGAGTTACAGTGTTTGAAAATTAGCAAAGATATCTTATCAAGTATGTGCTGTCTAAATTGATTTATAGATGTATAATTTTTAACACATACATGCCTTCACATCTAACAGAACTTGACAATTTCCAGGATAGGGATTTTTGCTTAACTGCTCAAAGTTTGGCTTCATAGCTGAGGACTCTTTTCCAAAAATCTAAAAAAAATAAATAAATAAAAAAACACTGAATGGCCTGAATAACATTAATTACTTAGATAATATTCTCAGATTTTCTACATAACAGCATTAAAAACTACAACACAATTGGACATTTATTTCTATGATTTCAATATGAAAACACTCAACAGTCTTTGATTGGATGATTACTGCATGATATACATATATACAGTATATATATATATAGTGCTCAATAAATTTTCTTTTGTACGGCCGTGGCCAAACGTTTTGAGAATTACACAAATATTAATTTTCAAAGTTTATGCAAAGAGTCAATATCTGCAATGTTGACGCTTATTTTTCAAGACATTTGCAATTTGCCCAGGCACGCTGTTAACTTCTGGTCCACACCCTGACTGATGGCAGCCCATTCTTGCATAATAAATGCTTGGATTTTGTCAAAATGAGTGGGATTTAGTTTGTCCACCCGCCTTTTGACGATTGACCACAAGTTCTCAATGGGATTAAGGTCTCGGGAGTTTATTGGCCATGGACCCAGAAATTCGATGTTTTGCTCCCCAAGCCACTTAGTTATTACTTTTGCCTCCATCATGGAAAAGGCATTGTTCATCACCAAACTGTTTTTGGATAGTTGGGAGAAGTTGTTCTTTAAGATTTAAAATAATGTTTTTGTACCATTCTGTATTCATGGCAGTGTTCTTAAACAAAATTGTGAGAGAGCCCACTCCCTTGGCGGAGAAACAACCCCACATATTTTCTTCTCCGCACAAGCTTTTCTTCTAAATGTCTCAAAAAAGTTTGAAAAAGGAATTCATCAGAGGAAATGACTTTACCCCAGTCCTCAGTAGTCCATTCCCTGTACCTTTTGCAGAATATGAGTCTGTTCTTGATCTTTTTTCCTGAAGAGAAGTAGCTTCTTTGCTACCCTTCTTGGAATGTACAGCATTACCATCAGTCCTGTTTCATGCCAATAGTAAATCATCCTGAGACCATTCGTGTGTGGGGTTGCTTTTCAGCCAAGGGAGTGGACTCACTCACAATTTCGCCTAAGAACATAGCCATGAATAAAGAATGGCACAAATAGCACAAAAACATCCAACAACTCTCCCATCATTGTATAGATGTTGGGAGAGTCAAGCTGATGTTTAAAGTCTTCTCCAGCATATCCCAAAGATTCTCAATGGGGTTAAGGTCTGGATTCTGTGGTGGCCAATCCATGTGTGAATATGGTATCTCATGCTTCCCGAACCACTCTTTCAGAATTTGGTCATACAGTATATTCAGGTAGTCGACTGACATCATTTTTATGCACATAACATTGGTGAAACTAGACCTGATCATCAGAAGCAACCCCAGATCTAACACTGCCCCCAAAAGTTTGTGTGGACGGCACTAGACACTATATAAGAACTTTTTGCAAAGTTAACCCCAAGTGGTAACTTTTTCTTAGCCAACCACTCTTTTACAATTTGGTCATTCAGTATATTCAGGCTTACCTCATTTTTTAGGCACACAACATTGTTGAAACTACTATGTAGATTACAGCATTTGGTGGTCTACAATGTTGGGTAGCAAGCTACTACTTCCTGTAGTTCCCCTGACTATACCATATGTATTGCTCTGCATACCCAGCAATTAGTCATTTGGGATTCAAGTTATTGCTAATGTAGTTTCAATTAGTCTTCTAATTAAGGTGCTGCATAAGCTTTATTGTTGTAGTTTATAGGAATATTTTGCCCTATGATTCTCACTAAAGAAAGAGGATCGGGAAAAGAAAAAAAATCCAACACAAACAAACAAAAAAGTGTGTACACGGTGAAAAAAGGACCTTTGTTTGCACATTTCATGAATAAAATGGAGGTTAAAGGAATGTTACAAGGAAATCTGTTGAAGTGTTTTAAGGAAAAATTAAATAAAAAATAGAGTTTATAAAAATACACTTCTTTAGCTCTCTTTTTAAATATTGTACTGCAGCTGCCTCATCTATTTTTAAAACTATGTACTGCAGTACATTCCAATTTTAGGTGCTTAAATACAGAAGTACAGTATGCTTCCACACATTTTTTTTCTTATTGACTTTGGGTAAACCAAGCAAGCATGCTGTACTAGAGCTTAGCAAATTATTTAGAAAACATGGAGACAGACAATCCATTATGTATTATGTTAATCTACAGGGTGTCACAAAAGCCTCCATACATGGGGGAAATTAACATAGTAAAGTAATTACATGCATAACACCAGATGTGTTAACACAAATTCATCATGAGTAGGAGAAATGACTTTGTGTCAGATTCCTGAGAAATGGCAATCATGTAGAGGACGGTTTGTAAATAAAGTTACAGTGACAAAGAAAAAGTGTTAATTTCCCCTGTGTACATCCTGTTCAATCTATTATGTATACTTTAAAGCTACTGTACCTTAACTTAAAATAAACTTCTTCTCTTGGCTTCTTCTGTCTTGTATGTAAGTCCAATCTTTATGCTCCCTAACAAATAGCTGTTTAGTCCCAATCATGTGAATTCTTATTACATTATGTGTATGATAATGCTCTTACATTCACTATACATATTCAAATTTTTTCACTCATTTGACACATTTAAATGATTCAGATCATCAAATAAATGTATATAATTATAATTTATAGTTTATAAATTATAATTTTTTATAACCCAATTAAATACAAAATGCAGATATTAAATTATGATTACATTTTTTAAGAGAAAAATTTGTCCAAACCTACCTGGCTCTATGTAAAAAAAAAGAAAAGAAAAAGTAATTAACCCCTTGCTAAATCATGAATAAACTGTGAATTGTGAAAAGCTGAGTTAAATTTCAGTTGCCACACCCAAGCCTGATTACTTCCAGACCTGCTGAATCAAGAAATCACTTAAATAAAACCTGTCTGAAACAAAGTTATTGACATCAGTCTGAAAAGAGCTACAAAGATTTCTAAGGCTTTGGGACCCTAGCGAACCCTAGTGAGAGCCATTATCCTTAAATGGAGAAAACTTAAAACAGTGAACCTTCCCTCCCCAGGCAGGTTTGGACAGCTTTTTTATCTTAATAAATGGTCCTTCATTAAAATATATATATATACTGTATATTATAAGTGCATTTTGTATTTACTCAGGTTAGCTGTAATATAAAAATTTTATGATCTCAATCAATTAAGTGTGAAGTGTGACAAATATGCTAATAAATAAATAAAATCAAGAACAAGCAAATACTTGTTTAGAGAGAGAGAAGCTATTGTCCTATTCTCCAGCACAGTACTGTGCAAAACCTTGGGCACTTACAAAAAAAAGACATGAACAAAGATTTTTACATTTTTAAAAATGATAAATGGCACTAAAAAAGTAGGGGAAAAGAATTTGGTGTGAAAACTCTTTGCTTAAAAATAATCAGTATTGTTTGACATAGGTGTGCAGTTGTGCAGTTTTATAGGTAAAACAGCTAAGAGGTTTTACTGAGCATGCTGGGGAATATGCCAGATTTTTTTCGGGTAAATTTGACACACTTGCTCCGTTGTACAGTGAATTTGAATTTTCATTCAAAACCCGGAAGTCTATACTGGGTTTTTGTTTCCATCTGAAAACTGGTGTTGTGTTATATGTTTCCTGCTTTACAGGCATGCAAATATTGTTTTTTAATGCTATTTCTTTATAACTTTTCATGTTGTTTTTGAAAATATTGAGTGATTTGTACATAATAATGCAGATATATNNNNTATATATAACAAAATCTGTACTAAGGATAATATGGTACCTAAGACTTTTGCACAATACTGTATATCAAAGTATTGCTTAAATAAAATCTAGCTAAAATTAAATTATTATTTTTGTGGTGAACCAGCGGAGATATGCAGCTCTGCTTATGGTCAGAGCGAGATATATGAAGCAGGAGCTCAATCTAAATAACTTAAAAGCATATTTTTTTTAAACAGAAACAAGGCTGAAACGTGTATGATAATGGTTTTATTTTGAAGCTTATTAAAGAAACAAGGTTGAAACATGGTTTTATTTTGAAGCTCATTAAAGAAACAAGGTTGAAACATGGTTTTATTTTGAAGGTTATTAAAGAAGTCAGCCTTAAACCAAATGGTTAGTCTCCCACTTATTCACCAAGCTTGCCAGATTTCTTGTATAATGTCTGTGTGCTGTAGATGTGTGTGGCAAATAAAAGATGAACACCGCTTTGATTTCCCTGTCAAAGTACAAAAAGAAAATACATCTACATTTTATTGTGAACATTTTGGGCAATTAAGCCCAAATAAAAAGTTATGCTTTTTTCAGTTGTGACTGGAATGAGAATTTTTTATTTGTATTTATATTAGTTTAGGGTGCATTAACTGTTAAATCAAAATAATTTTTTTGTTCTTGGATACAATAATAATGGTGCCATAATATCCACTTTTAAAGATTTTTCTTTGTCATGTCATCTTACATCAATTATTCATAAACCTTAGATTACATTTAGCCATGTCCCTGTGAATGAGCTGTATCTATTGAAAAAAAATATTAGAATGAGCAAATCAATACAAATCTATGTCTGCAGGCACTATTGACCAACCAGACAAGAGCATCAAACAGTTCCGTAGTATTAGCAGGAATCAAACCACTATTCAAGTCTGTATAGAAGAACATATTCATGAACTATAAAGATCTTTATAAAGAGCAGCAGAAAGATCTTACAGATAAGGACTGAGTCTATGGACACTGAGTACGCTCCGAAGTACTGTGTGTAGCCGCTTACGAAAGTGTCTAGTAAATCATACGAGTGTCACTGGTGTGCTGAGAATGGCACCTAAATAATATCTGGTCTGTGGTCAGCTGAGCAATGGGCTAGAGGGTTAGTTAGAAATTGTTGGAAGCAAATGATTCAGTACAAAGTGCACCTACAGTATATGTTAGATCCACCTGTTAAAATGGTAGGTGAGTGTAAGTTCATGGGAGGTTATATAGTGTATAACTCACTCCATAAAATTAAGTATTAGTCTCGTCTCTTTCTATGTATAAATATTTTTGTTATTGTAAAGCGGCCTTGAGTCTCTTGAAAGGCGCTATATAAAATAAAC
>JAQQZT010000040.1:14063171-14079907 GCA_030068275.1 Clarias platycephalus
GATTCGGACGGGATTAAAATCACAAAGTACGTCTGTGAAACAGAAATTTCTCTAATGACCCCCTGTAAAACTAGTCCGAATCGGGCTTATGATGTATAATAAAAGAGAGTTTTAAAAAGGCAGTTTGTTTTTTGTTTTTTTACCAACAAAATAAATTTAGGTCTAAAATATTGCTTGATTGGTGAGCTATTTGGTTTTGCTTTTCTCAAGTAGCTACATAAACTTTATTTAGCAGGAACCTTTGGCTCTTCTGTAGCAGCTGCTGCTGATGCTGCCTGTTCAATCATCAGGCTCTCCAGTGCAGTAGCTCTTGCCTTTATGTAGCCCATCCTCTTGTCAATATTGCATGTCGTTTTGAACAGAGGGTCAACAATAGAAGCTGTGTCAAGCAGCTGCTCATTGGTCTGGTTAACATATTTCAGATTTAATCCCCTCTTTGATGGTCATGGTGAGCTGAGTGTTGTCATCCTGAGGCTTGAGTACCTGGTTATTGAAAAATGGAGGACAGGTTTGAATGGGAAACACTTGTGTACTGCTCCCCTGGCAAAGCATCTGTAAACTCCATGTGAGCACTCAATGCCAATATCATAGACTCCAGAATATCCCTGCCAAGTTAGGAGCAGATTTTTTGTTTGCTTTCCAGCACAGAGGACCCGAGAGTGAGCTCTCATGTTCTATGACGCCTTTAGCCTTTTGTTGCAGAGAGCCCCTTCTGGAAAAGTGTCTGTGATCAGGAGATGAGAAATGGGCATCAGGCAAGCACAGTTCTGCTTGAGACTTTTAGAGGTTTACATCTGCTCAACCAGGAATTGGAAAAGACAGTCACCACATTTTTTTTTAGATTTTAGATGTCAACTGCTTGTTCCACTTGTTTTACACTGAAAATAAAGGAGGCAATACATGTAACACATTGTAACATATAAGTATTTAAACGTTGCACTTTACAGAACAGGTAACAGATTGATATATTTCTATCAAAATTTGATTCTATAAATTATACTTAATTTTTTAGTGTATATATGTGCACACAAAGGGGTGGGGAAATCATGACTTCTTTTAATTCATGAAAATTGTTTACAAAGCCAGGGTGAGTATTCTGGATTTTAAGATTTTAAACTGGCTTTTAAATGCATGTATGGTCATTACTGTAAAGTAAAATATTTCCATACATTAATCTTCCTAAAGGCAAGCCAAAAGTGCATCTTGCATTTATCCAGTCACAATCATTACAGTACTACCCTTCATTAAGCAAGATGCGTTGCCTAATAAAACAGATTTAATTTCCTTACCACAACTAAGATGTTTTATTTATGTTATCGCTTACTGGTCAAAAAAAAAAGCAAATATGAAATATCATATAAATGTAAAAAATATTGCTAGAGAGAGGCGAATGTCATACAAGTAAAATAAACGATAGAGCATAATATAAAGTGATACTGTTTTTCTGTCTCCACAGGATGCATCACATAATATCGCACAGCCCTAGGCTTAAGTATTAGTTCCTTACACAGTGAATATCAAACTCATCATAGTAAAATAGTCATAAGACTAACCAGTTCAGTTTACAGTCTGATACAGGCTGCCTTAATGTCTATGATGCTACTCTGCTGTAGTCAAATCTTTAAATGTACAGAATCTTTAAATATAATTTCTTCTTTTGCACTTTGTAGGTAGTTACATTTAAAATGCTATAACCCAGGGAGCACATATGGCTAAGGTCACATTACAAACCACATTAATCATTTAAAAAAAATTTTGGTTAGGTCGGATTTGCATTTTATGATGGTTCACATTCATAATTACATCTGACATTTATCTGACTCTAATGCGTTAGAGTCTAACGCATCTGTTCCCTGAAATGGCACACATTAATGTCTTTGCTTGGGGCATCTGGGATAAAACATCATATTTGTGCAACTCCTCATTTGTTTCAAACAATGGATGTGTTTGTTTCATATAATGGATGTGAACATTAATTTCAATCTAAACGTTCTCATTCAAGTTACATGACCATGGATACATATCTGATCTATGACAACATACAAATGACTCAGATTTGATCTGAAAAGCATCTGATTTACAGCCCTAAAAAAATCAGATTTGTGTCACGAAACATTGGAATTTAGTTATTTCATGCCGTAATGTGAATGTAACCTAACTGGTGCTTAGATGCACATACATGGTTAAAATCCACAATGCACACTAGATATTATGTTAAAGAAGGATTTTTGTACTCCTGTGTTAAGAAGACAAAAGCATCTTCCACGCATTCTTGATTTTAACCACATGCACACCTTAGCAACAGTTATGTGCACCCCTGGCTATAACCTAATTTTGTTTGAGATTCATGCAAAAGAGAAACACACACACATAAACATATCTTATTGTCAAGTGTGTGATGAATGATACTTGATTTACAGTCTCCAGCTGAGAGTTCATTTCTCAGGTGAATACAGGTCGAGGTTAAGCAGTATAAGGAATCTATCTGCTCACAGGCATGTATGCTCTAGATGAGGAGTCGCTCCACATTCATTTGGCCATGGAATTTATGAATAAAGTAGAACATTTTTGTGTACTTTGTAATGGATAAAATATAAATATTGTTTTCTGCACACAGGCATGTATGATCTGGGGAAAGAGTCTTTGCTTGTCCAGTTGGCACTGGAGTTTAAGACCTGGGTGGAGGTAGATTTGAAACGTCTGGCGACCCTAAAGGTGCTGGAGCTGCCCGATGTGTTTAGCACAGAGCCAGGCTCAGGGCGTCTCCGTGCCGTTGCTCAGTCTGAGGTCACTGCATCCAACCTGCTGGCCTGGAATAAGGAGCGGCCTACCATCGCTATACTGCCCACCAGCCGCCCAGTGGTGTCCTGCCACCATAACGTCCATGTCGTGCCCTACTCAGACCACTCCTCCTACCAGGAGTTGGAGGACTTTGTTTCAGCTTTGCGTCCTGTGTCGCTAGTACCGATTGTGGGCAGCTGCATGCCGAACCTCTCCTCACTTCTGTGCCAACGCAAGAAGCGACACGAAGTGGTGGTACCCGAGTCAGTACAGCACTACATGAGAGCAAAGCCCAATGGTCAACCTTGTACTTTCATACGTAACTTTCTTCAGCGTTCTTCGCAAACAGTGTCTCGAGGGGTTGTGTTTGAATCACCTGAGAACAATCGCAGCCAACCTAGACATAATGATGATGAAGATTCAGATGTTATGGAGGTAGAAGATGATGTAGCAGAAGATGATTCAGAACTGGATGAAGACTCTGATTGCATTCTGTTAGACATGAGCAAAGAAAACATGCATGATGTTAACACTCAACATCCTAGGAGTCTAAATCTGATTCGTGTCACATCAGAGGATGCAATCATGATTGACAGTCTTCCTCTAGAAGATACTGATTCCCTCATTTCCTTTAAAGGATCAAGGCCATCTAATATGAAAACCACAAGTTCATCGTGTGATAGAGTTACTGCTATGACCCAGAGCAAAAATCCCAGGAAGAGAAGCCCCCAGATGGGAAACATTAACTCCAGAGTGATATGCCCATCCATGGACACCATTAGTCGCCATGATAGCAGCTGTGTAATGGCTTTAGCAGCTTTAACACCATCTGAAACACTCCCTGATTCATCGGAGGCATTTAGTACAGTCGACAGAGAGAGGACAGAGCAGTGGCTACTCAATAACTTCATTGTTCCAGAGGAAGAGCTCACATGCCAATACGGAATTATTCAAGGTCTACAAGAGGTGTATCCACTCGCGCCAATCAATATGCCAAAAGCTGAGGGTGATCCGTTTGAGGCTGCAATACAGAGATTCAAATCCAAATAAGTTTCCAAAACATGTAGGACAAGGAAATAACATACAGTATACTGTCCATTATCAGTACAAGTAACAGAAGATATTAATAGTGATGAAATGCAGTGGGAAAGTCTGTTTGACTGTGGTGTATTCTAATATTTATACTCACCGTTTCCTTTTTTCGACTAGACCTAGAACTTGTGTTGATTTTGCCACAATAACAACCACTACGTTCTCTTAAGCTTTTCAATGATGCCTTCATTTACAACCATTTTTACATAGTGTTGAAACTCTTTTCAGTTCTGTATTTTTAACATATATTATGTGGCATAATGTAGTACTTTTTTTTCGCACAATAGTTTTCCTACTGCAACATCATGTGTGAGTATATCAAACAACCCCATTTTGTGTCTTGTCATTGTGCCTAGATGAGTGTTATCTGATTGAGTTTTTCTAACAGTATGGAAACCGTAATTGTATTATAAATAATGAGTAATTCTATGCCTTTGGCATTTGTTACTGTATGTAATATTAAAATTGTACACACTGAAAACTTTAGATGATATTGTAATAAAAGGGCAGAAGGTACAAAAGGTCTTACATTTTGGTTATCATTTGATCGTTACTGATGGTCACATGGCGGGATTTTGGCTTAGTGGTTAGCACTGTTGCCTTTTACCTCCCTGGCTTGGAGTTTTCATTTTCTCCCCATGCGTGGAAGGTTTGCTCCGGGTTCTCCGGTTTCCTCCCACAGTCCAAAGACATTCAAATTAGGCTAATTGGCGTTTTCAAATTTCCCGTAGTTTGTGAATGTGTGTGCCTTGTGATGGATTGGCACCCCATTCAGGGTGTACCCTGCCTCGTGCTATAAGTCTTCTGGTATAGGCTCAAGGACCCCGGTGACCCTATCTAAAGTGGTATAGAGATTGAGTAAGTGAGTGTGATGGTCACTTGGTTAACACCAGAGAAATATTACTCACTCACTCACTCATTGTCTATACTGCTTTATCCTGTATTCAGGGTCGCGGGGGGCCTGGAGCCTATCCCAGGAGTCTTAAGGAACAAGGCGGTGTACACCCTGGACAGGGTGCCACATACGAACATTCACACACTACCTGCAATTTAGGAACGCCAATTAGCCTAATATGCAGGTATTTGGACTGTGAGAGGAAACCCACCAAGCATGGGGAGAACATGCAAACTCCAAGCGCACAGAGACGGGAATCGAGCCTGCCCTGGTATCGAACCCGGACCCTGGAGGTGCAAGGTGGCAGTGCTAACCACTACACCACCGTGCCGCCCACCAGTGGATTATTATTATCATTGTTATTATTATTATTAGATAATTTTTTACTTGAGTTCCAAACTGAATTTTCTAGTTTTCTAGTGAATTTAATTTTAATCAATGAAGGCATAGGAGGGATGTTATTTCCTTCACTCATTTATCTACTTGAACCAGGCAGCATCCTGGTTCATTTGCAGACCAGGTCCAGGTAATGCTGGATGTAAGGCAGCTGGGACATCGTCCCAGCCAGACATTCACAACCATGTGGAATTTAGCATAGCCAGTCCACCTAATTGCATGTTTGTGGACAGAGAGAGGAAAGTCACACACGATCATGGGGAAAACATGCAACACTCCACATAGAGACGTTCAGGATCAAGCTGGATCGAACACTGGTGCTGTAAGACTGTAATGCTACTCACTGTATTACTGTGCTGCCCTAAATTGAGTTATGGCTATAAAAAACAACCTATACCTTAAATCAGAGGTTTCTCAGCTACAGTTCAGATAATATTTTAAAAGTAGGAACATTTATAGCTTCTCTGAATATCCTTCTGCAGCCTTTTATGGGGTTTCTGACTGGAACTCATGTAAGTCTAATAGTTTGTCAATAGGTGGCAGTAAATAACAAAAAATGCAGTGATCTAATCACGGTTATAGAAAATTTCCTCCTTCAAAAAATAGATAAATATATACAGCTTCTCTGCAACACTGAATGATTTATCTACAAAATCCACTCAGTCATCCGGTTGATTCTGACTACCTTTTATTATCTGTTTTAACTGCATTAACTCTATGTTCTGAACTGTAACTATTTTTTTTTCCAACTAGGACAGACACAATATATAAACACTAAGAGGAAACACTGCATCACTCCCGGTTTTTATCCTGGTTTTTTAGTAGATGGTTTCTGAAGCTTTCATTTAATGTAAGGCTCATTTACGATTGTGCAAATACTATCGACCTCCAACAAGTCAGATACTGAGAACTCTTTTTTTTAACCTCTTCCTCTTGTCAGCACTTAAGTGGAAGCTGTGTCTAGTACTTTCAGATTATGCAAATACTTTCTAGGTTTTTTTTGTGACCAATGACAATATGATACAATACAATGACAATACAGTGATACAATAGAGTATGTTTGCATGTTCTAAGTAATATGCAATTATGCATATAATTAATCTGGCATTAGGAGTAGACTATCAGTGTCCATTACTGAGATTCTGAATTAGAATACACCATCGAGTGTTTAAATATGACATCAATAATACAGCACATTTACAGTTTTCCCTGCTGAACATACTTTAACTAGGTTAGCCAAACTGGGGCTTCTTTATTTTATTCAAATGCAGACAGGCTTTAATATGGAGTTTGTCAACTTGTCCCTCATTCCCTTTCAATTTATATGCAATGCGTATACGACTAGCCGGTGGGAAACACAAGAACAGTGGTGTTTAATGTAGTTCCAGCATAGTCCCTAGTTGCTCATAAAGAATAAATGTGCTGAGGCTGTCTTGGAATCTCTGCATGCATTCTCTGTCAACTCACTTTCACATTAACACCCAGATCTTGTATTGTAAGATCAGCTCACATGCACCCTAATATGTAGGGTCTATTCAAGCAGTTATCTACTATGCCTAATTATAGGCATAGCTGCACAATGCATAAATTAGGTGGCTGCAGATATAGATGCTTATTTTACTAGACTTACTTTCATGGATCATTTGTGTAGTACCTAACTAGGAAATGTGATTTGAAAATCAAAGTGATTTGATCATGATGATGATCCATGATGTACACTTCTGAGCATGAATCAGATTAGAGCTAGTGCTTCGAGCATGAGCTGTAAGCACTGATGAATGTTCTCTGTTTCTTGTGAAGCATGAGAGTTAGAGTACATGATCACAGTAATTATGGTTGGGCAGTGGTCGCTCAGTGGAATAAGGCTCTTGGTTACGGATCAGAAGGTTGGCAGTTCAAGCCAAGTTCCTCCAAGATGCCACTGTTGGGCCTTTGAAGAAGACCCTTAACCCTGTCTCCTCCAGGGGTGCTGTATCAATGCTGACCCTGCCCTCTGAACACTGACTTCCTAAGATGGGATAATTGAAGAAAAAATGTCACTGTGCTGTAATGTATGTGGGGCTTCAAAACATCTAGACTGGATACTTTGGGTAAGCCTGTGAACGTTTTAGCCTCATTCTTTGCAGAGTCCTGTTCTTTGTCAGACAAGAGTGATGTGGTTTTCTGATGATGTAGCCCATCCGCCTCAAGGTTTTACAGTACGTGGTGTGCTTACTGAGATGCTTTTTTTGCCCTCCATTCTTATACATGAGCTTTGCACCATTTCCTGTAAACTCTACAGACTATTGTGTGTAAAAATCCTGGAAGAGCAAGAGTTTCTAAAAAATACTCAAACCACCCTGTCTGGCACCAACAGCCATGTCACATTCAGAGTCAGTCAGTGAAATCATGACATCCCCCTTCCTCCCTTCTCTCTCCTTGTTTTGGATGCAAACTTCAGTTGAAGATTTTGACCTGTATCTGCTTGTCATTATTGTCAACAATGACAATGATGGCAAGCATTTAACCAGTGATTGATGATATGAATGCATGCAGACTTTTGGTAGTTCTGGACAACTATACTTCTCTTGGGAGTTCTTTACAACATCAGGAGAATCTAGTATTTGCTTCTTATTAGGCTCTCAGTAACTTTAATCTTGGACTACCCTATATACTCCCACGTTAACATATTCTCTCTGGATTTTTGGAGCTGCCTGCGTCAGGTTTAAATCATACTGTAGATGCTTGCATACAAAGCCAAAATCATATCAACCCCCACCTAACTGCACCATGTTATTCTGCAGCTTATACTGTAGGACCCCTCAACTTGCCCCACCATTCCTGATGGTACAAAGAAGGCTGTCCAACCAGCTGACTTACTGTCTTTAAACAAGGACTAATGACATATCTATTCACTATTCAAAAAGTTTAACTTGTTTAAAAGCTAATTACAAGAAATGCTGGCTCATCTTATCTCTTCTCTATACAAGGGTTTTTAGATTAGATCTACTGTATTTGTATTAGTTTATGCTTTTGATGGGAACTACAAAGAATATAGCACTGTTAACCTAAAATAGGGAGAAAGAAAAACCTCTGAGGGGGGAAAAAGTACAGTATGAGGGTGAATGTGAGTTTGGTCTTTGCCAGTTACATGATTAATCTTCTGTGACTCAGACTTGGCAAAGTAACACTGAACTGCAAAGAATTTATTGTAAAGGTATAACAGTTTCCCGGGAAGAGCTTGTGTAGACTTCATGGCTGCTGTTCTTAAATAACGTACAGCATGCACTGGATACTGCAATCCATAGATCATTTTAAGATAACAGGATGAGAAAAGCTCAAATATTTAAAATCATGAAATACTTCTAATGCATAAACTGTGATACTCTCTCACTCATCGTCTATACCGCTTTTTCCTGTATTCAGGGTCGCGGGGGCCTGGAGCCTATCCCAGGAGGCTTAGGGCAAGAGGCCGGGTACATCCTGGACAGAGTGCCAATCCATCACAGGGTTCACGCAGGCACACACATTAACACATGCAAGGCGACAGTGCTAACCACTAAGCCACCACGCCACCAACTATGATAATGTTGCTGCTTATTATATATTATTTTCTGAAATTAGTAAATGACATTGTTATTACAGATTGTTTCAAAAACCTTAACATTCAACCAGGAACCACTATAAATTTGTTATCATTTATGCAGGGTCGCCCCCCCCCCCTCCCCCCCATCCCCCCCATCAGGTAATAGATGTACTGCATTCTTTGGAAGCCTAGAGCTGTGCCTTCACCCATTGTATAACTCACTTTCACAGTGATTACCTTCTACACAGAGCTAGGCGTTTTTAAAGGTGTATTGGAGAAGTAGAAGATAAATGAAGGCAAACTGCAAATATGGCTTTTATCCACAGGAGGCCAGCAGGGTGAAATCTAATGGCTTTGTTTCAAAACCATTTTACTACCCCTTGGTTTCAGTGGCTTAGGACCCAGCAGTATGAGTGCTTCCATGCCACAGGCCGGCATGTGCCAGGGGAGAAACCCTTGTTGAATTTCAACCAGGAAAAATCAGCCAGAAGAAAAATCTGGTATTTGATGGATACGCTGCAGATACTGTATGTTGCATTCAAATGCTGGCTCCTGCTCCTGTAACAAAATTTTCATCTAACTTGCATATATATTTCACACTATGGAGTCACAAATATTACAGAGAGTTGGAAAATGACAGTTAGCTTACTCTGCATGGCTTTGCCATGTGGGAGGAAACCCACAATGAGTACCCAAAGGAACCTCACTAAGAACAGGGAGAACATGTTTATATCTATATATGTGTCAATCACTCACTCACTCACTCATCGCCTATACCATTTTATCCCGTATACATGGTCACGGGGGGCCTGGAGCCTATCCCAGGAGATGGGGAACATCCTGGACGAGGTGCCCCTGTAGGTACACCCTGATTGGGCACTCACACATACACACACATGCTCATTCACACACTATGACCAATTTAGGAATGCCAATTAGCCTAATCTGCATGTCTCTGAACTGTGGAAGGAAACCCAGAGAACCCTGACCCTGGAGGGGCGAGGTTACCGTGCTAAATGCTATGCCACCACACCGCTTGATTCTGATGCAGCGGAAACGTAACAGCATCCAAAAGTATTTTTCTTCCTGTCAGAACCTCTACCCATGTGAAAGGTTCAAAAGTTCACATTACATACAGTACATGAAACATGAATGTTACTAACGCTGCAGCACTGAGAGTCTCTATCTGTATGGGGACCTCCCTCTGCTCTCTAATCAGAAAATATTTTCAAGTGTCATAAAAACACATCAGTAGTGCTCAACCATGTATCATCTCCCACCCTCCTACTCTTCTCTGTTTTGACACGGCACAGCGGCACCATTATCACAAGCAGAGGTATGCAACTCAAGCCCTTCTTCTGAAAATAGGACATTTGTCAAACCTAAATTTCAAATAACAGTTGGGAGAAATGGGGAAATCGATAAAGCACGGAGCATTGTCTTACTTGTCTGCAAAGCTTGAAGGTGAGCTGTATACCAAGGGGTTCTGCATAGAATAAATTAAACCATAATACATAATGAGCAAAGGTGCAAAGAAGAAAAGAGGGAGAGGGAGAAATGTGAGAAAATCATTATCTAGGACATTATTGTAGGTCTGTACATTCTTTCTAACAATGTAGAAATTAGTATATCTGTGAAAGTTACTGTATTTAACCATTTAAATTTTAAATCCACTATATTGTAATTATATATAACTTTCTATCTTATTTAGAAGTATATATTTACATCACTTTATCCTAACCCTATCTGGCTAGAAACAAAATGTTAAGAGTTAGGTACCGTATCTTAAACAAGTGAATGGTTAAAATTCAACACACCTGTAGATGCATTATACATTATCTAAATTTACATCTAAATTGGTGCTACCTCCAGGATTTGTATTAGCAACCCAGCAGATTCCAATATCTACATCAGCAGCACACCACAGTAAAGATTTGATGTAATCTCCTCCAAGCTCACCAAGTTTTATTGTCCAGACACACTGCAATACCGTAACATACACCTGCTGTCCAAAGCGATTTGTCTGAGACGCATTGGACACCCTTATTGTCTGGGAAAATGGCTGCTATTACTGTACTTTTTCAGGAATTTCTGTTGTACGGTAAAATTTATTGAAACGTGTTTTTCTGTTTATTGGATACAGGTGTGAATAAAGAAAGCACACTTTTAGTGGGAGCCTACACAATATTGCGCTGATGCTTTTAATCTTAAGGCTGATTGGCGTCTGTTCCGATAATGATAAGTCATGATATCAGGAATAAATGCAATGTTTTAGTTGTAGTTAGCGCTATGAAATGAGTCATGTCATGTTTCTAGTAGATGTAGTCAGATTCTATTAGTATTTAAAAATGTACAAGTGTATTCAGCTAATGTTTATGATCAAATAAAGCTACTTTATTCTTATGAGTAACATCAAGGGTTATTCTCAATGTGTAAAAGGTACTAAAAAAAAGGATCATTTTATTTTCATGGTTTTCTAAATCAACTTAAAAAAAAAAAAAAAAGCTCAACAACTTCTGTTAATATTTCAGTTGTTCATCTTCTAAACAAACAGTGATCACAATGATCTTAGTTTCAATAACTTCAGCTGACTTGAATGGACCCTTTCAATATGTAGCAGACAGTATACGTATCCATTCAGTTTATTTTTGACTATGCAATCAGCACCGTCAGCTGGCCTGTGCACATCCATCATCAAGTTTATCATTATTCATACCATGGCAATAGCACTGCCTCAACAAAATGTATTTGTCTCTAGGCAACATTATTTATTATTTATATGATTTCTTCACTTTTTTTTTTATTCACACAAAATGGAATTTACCACCTAGTATGTACATTTTGAACTATTTGAAGGTAAAATGGTATTTGATTTCATGTATAGAGGAGTAGCATCACATTTATTTAACCCATATCAATTATTTAAACCTTATTCACATTCACTTCACATCTTATCATTTTATACACTATTACACAATGAGATGTGATATCTGAATATGAGTAATTTATTTTGTAGGGTGCTGAAAAATGAGTGCACTTCTGGGCCTCATACAAATGTAGTGCATATCCAAACCCTTCACCCTAGACAGCACCCAAAAAAAGGCTCATGTGTGAAAGATGTCACTCAATGTCCAATAGTGGGAGGCTGATTATCAACTCAAATCCACTCTACTAGCAGAAAAAAAAAAAACAGATACAGTGCCCACTGGATGGAAAGAAAGATTCAACACATGTTCTCCAGTTCATTTAAATCACACATTAATTTTCTCTCTCCTACAATACAATGGTGTGAAACCAGTCTTCCTGGGCATCATTGTCTCACGTTCTTCCTGCCAGGTTTTCACTTTCATCAACCAGCACCACCCAGAAATAGTCTCTCTCTCTCTCTCTTTCTCTCTCTCTCTTTCTGTCTCAAACACCCACACACATACACCATTGCCTGGGTGTCTGCGTTAACACTGTGCACAAGATGCATAGGGTTAACACATCAGGCAAATCTTCACACTTTTTATAATTATACCATTTGACATTTAAATCATAAGGTATCATTTGACTAGTATTATTAAATGTTTTATAGGTAAACATTATTATGCTTAAGCATAATAAATATGATGTATGTACTTAATTGGTTTATTAAGAGTAAAAAACTAAATTGCTTAGTATCTTACAATCACAGACATCATAGATATGACCTTATAGAACTTAAAGGGTTTGAGTCTACTCATGTGAAACCTAACAAATGAAGGATCAGGAAAATTCCCACAGTTAATTTTGAAATATTCTTCACTATTTCTGGAAACGCTATTTTCTATACTGCATATATCTCATACTTCAGGCCTTTTAGAACAGACAGCAGCAACACAAGAGAATGACAATGAGGCGTGCATGTTGACTTGATCAGTGCGGACATTTAAAACTGAATACAGGAATGAGGTTTGACAACATGTATTACAGAGAGTTGAACACACATTATTACTGTTTATTTTTAGAATTGGTTTGCCCTAGATCCCAGTTTACGATGGCCTGTTTCTTCACTACTCTATCTGTCAGTGCTTTTCTTTATTGTGCTTTAAAAGCATTAGTGGTTCATGGCCATTTTGATAAGGACCATTAGGGTTTTAAAACGTTGAGGATTGTTTGAAATTCTCCCCTTTAGCAAAATATCCAACTGGGGCACGACACTATAGATATTACATGCTTATATAAATGTCATTACTTCATATTTGCAAATATTTATGTAATATTCCAGCCAGGATCATAGGCCACAAATTGATGGCCATGAGAACAGCTTAAAATGTACTGTAGCCTCTTTGCTATTGACTGTAAAAGAGGGTCATGCACGTGTTTTTTGAAAACAATAATTTACAATAGTTTTTAATGTAACTCCCCATGTGACTGAAAGGGGTACTGCAGACATAAATCGCAACAACTGGCACTGGAATAAAATCTCCTGTGGGTTGCAACGCAATGTTTGGGAACCAGTGATCTATACCACTTATCCTGTGTAAGGTTGCAGAGAGCCTGAAGCCTCTCCCAGCAAATTTGGACAAGGAAGGGTACACACTGGAAGGGGTGCCAACCCGCTGCAGGGCACAAGCACAAATGCTCACACTTCCAATCACACACTACAGGCAAGTAAATGAAAATGTCAATCAACCTACTGTGCATGTCTTTAGACTGTGGGAGGAGAACAGAGTACTCAGAGGAAACCCACCAATCACAGGGAGGTTAAGCAAACTCAGGACAGGAGGCATACAGTGTTCTTTCTAAAGATATTCTTTAAATTGGTTGTGGAGAGAACTCCCATCACATTGGTGTTTAATTGAATTGAGATCTAGTGGTTATGAATGTTGTGGCATATGATTTACACTGCCTGATCATTTCAGAAAGGTCAAATTATTGGGCTGCATCAAGCAATGAAAACAACTGAACCATCAACCAACTTTATGGAGGGGGAAAAAATTAGCAGAAAAAAAAAACATAGATATGTTTAATAGCTGAAAGTATGTCCATTTCCATATGCACATAATATGATGAGAACTCACAGGATAGAGAATAGGCAGCTGTGTGGCAAAACCACTTGTTAGTGAGACTAATCAGAAAAAATATGGTTCAATTTGCTAGGGAGCATGACGATTGGACTTTGGAGCAGTGGAAAAACATCATTTAGTCTGATGAGTCCAGATCGACGCTTTCCCAGAATAATGGGCGTGTCAGATTAAGAAGGAAAGCACATGATGTGATGTTATGATCTATATAATATGGCAATAAAATGATGTCAGCTGCTAACCTGAATGGCCAGGTTATTATATCAGTGAAGTTTTTCTTCCCTGATGGCACATTCAGGCATATTCCAGGACTTAAATTGTGAATGGGTAGTTCTGGGAGCATGCAAAATCATTTTCACACATGAACTGGCTACCACATTGTGTGCTGTAATCAAAGCTAAAAGTGACTGAATGAAATCTTAAGAGTGTGTGACTTTGGCCAGGCATTGCTTAGCAAACCATTCATCAAGTGGTTATCCTAGAAGAGGCCCCTCCCATAAGGATAGACATGTTTCATCGTAGAATAAAGATGAACAGTCTGAATAACTTCGGATATATTTACACTCACTCTTGCCTCTTTCGAAATAACTCCCACCTACAGCATAACACAACAATCAGGTTTTATCTTCTCACTCATGTATGGGAACTGACTTGTTTAGTACTTGCAGAATTTATAAAATGTAATGCCCAATGATTTATGATCTTATCATAGCCTATGCAATGCGGTTGTCATGTTCCTTCATTCTCTCTTAAGAGTTTACTCAACATTTTCCAGATGGACAAATCCTCTTGGCAGTGATTTCCCTTTTTCTTCAGGCTAAAGCATCGTAAAAAAAAAAATTGCTCAGATAAACAGTGGAAGTAATTATGCATGAATACCTGAAACTGCTTGGCTTTGACCTTTACATGCTGCTAATCAAAAATCTTTGCCACACACAGTGTATCAGCTGCATCATGAACAATAAAGAATGATTTGAATGAGGTTCTCAATACAGACCATCTGCAGATAGACTCTGGACGGTGCACACAGCTCATCATTCACTCAGACCTGGCTCTATTCAGAATAGTGTGACATCGGGCTGTCATCAGAAAATGTGGTTGCCAATCAGAGGAATGTAAGATCTAAGGGAACATTTTTTTCATCAGTTGTATTTGGTGCAGCTGTGATTTTTTTTCTTCTTCTTTTACTTCTTCAGGTAAACAGGCTGAAGTGTCAGAACTGAACCTTATTACAACCTGGAAGACAAGGAGATGATGTGGAGGAGGGGGATGCACAGCCTGAACAGGAAGTTCTCATAATAATAATAATAATAATAATAGATTATTATTTTTAATATGCAAACTGTTATATCTTCATAACATTACAAAAATACACACCTGCCCTCAACATATGTACTTGCTGAACACTTAGTGTTTATTTTTGCTGCCTTATTAACAACCACGCAAACAGTATTTATAACCTTAGTAAAAGCTATCATTGTTGTGTTTTTTCTTTTATTATTCCTTTTAAGGTAATCCATTACAAATTTCACAAAATCCATGGAAATGACGACAGCACTGCTTTACATTTCGTTTTGGAAAACTATTCATCATGCATATTCACAGAGACCCAGAGTGGTATGAAAAGAGGGGGGGAAAGCACAGAAAAGAAAAAGTAAGCCAAAACAATGAGTCAGGTCATGCTGAACAGCTGCACTGGATGACCTCTCATCCAGTGTTATGCTGCACTTGAGGAGGAGGAAGCAGGATTCACAAAGCCTTCAGATAGTTTTTTTTTTTTGTCCCAGCATGCACATCTCATAGAGCAAGCTCTGTGACTTAATGGGGTGACACCTTGTCAGAGAAAAAAGTCTGGTTCTAATTTGTCTCTACATGTCTTAAGTAAATTTTCAGTTCTCCTTATCTTCTCAAGCAGATGTTCTTTGTTTGAAAAGTTTGCTCTTTTTCTCTATGAACTGAATCCAGTAATATTCAGCAAGTGAAGTTATTCAGCAAAAATGTCTACAAATTAAAAACTCTTTAGAAATCAAATTAAAATACAATTCATTGGACCAACAAAAAAGATAACAGAATTAAATTTGAAACAAGCTAAACTGAGTCCAGCAAGGGAAGAAAAAAACACACTGAACAATCACACATTTCCTTGGTAAAGGCTTATCAAACTAATGTAACTAACTGATTAGTATCAGTTGGCCAGGTAAGTAAAAATGCTATACATGCTCATTGTAACTGAATCGATATAAAGCTGGTTGTTGAAAAGGTACTTTCTACAGAAAACATACCACTGTGATCTGACATGCTTTCTGAGGTTTACCAAATCAATTTCAGGACTAGGCTAATGCAAATACAGTACTACAAACATAAGGCTATTTACCATGCATATCCGTAGTAAACATTAATGAGACATTGATTATTGCACCCAATTTATATAAAAACATCAATCATTAAAGATCATCACATTAGGAGGGTGGGATCAGTTATTGTGAACGAACAGGTCACTTTATCAAGCAGACCTTTTATTTAATGGACTAGTTACATTACATAAAATCAAAAGTCACACTAAACCTCGTGAAGAAAGGGTTGAATGGAATTGGAAAATTCCATTCAACTAATTTTATTATTATAATTTATGTTCCATAATAGCATGGATCTTGCGTTCCATAATTTAAGAAAAGCAGCCTCTAACCAAACTCATGTACTAGCTCTAGTTATCACTGAGGATTGGAATAGAAAAGTGAGAGCTCAGTTTAAAATGCATAAAAATTGGGGCAAAATTCCAGCATTTTTGGGCATGCACGTCAGAATATGGCAGTGAAAGCAATTAAGCCCTGCTGATCATAAAGAGTGTTGATGCACTGTAAGTCTCGCAGTAAGCACCTATTCTAACTCATATGTACTGTATATAGCTATATCTGTGTATATATATATATATATATATATATATATATATCTGCATATA
>JAQQZT010000040.1:14085851-14099221 GCA_030068275.1 Clarias platycephalus
TTATTTTGGTATTGATTATGTATTTTGCTATATACCAGAATAAAAAACAAGAAAAAACAGAAAACAGCTAATATCTTTTTTATAGATTATAGTGTCTTTACCTGTAAAGCATTGGAAAACATTGGAAATCTTTCACTGGACCTGTACTGTATTTCAGATATTTTTGCATTTTATATTGCAAGAAAGTTATAGCTGCAAGAGTTATAGCTTAAACTACAGAAGAATTAATTTCAGTATGCAGACTGACAGAATGTTACAAAGTGCAGATGATTTCTGATTTCCAAAGCATTTAATTTAAAATCATTATAAAAATGACTTCCTGGCAAATATGATTAAAAGCTTGCAATTACTTCTATAAATGATATAAATGATGGCCAATAAAGAGGAGTTATGCAAAACAAGTATATTAGAGGTCATAAGAAAATTGAGATTTGGCTTGGACTTTTTTTTTTTCCTTTTTTTTTTTTTTTACAGACATAGCCAGAACACTTTTTGGCAAATGAAACAAGAAATTATGAGGGTGGAAGTAGGTCAGTGTTCTTGGAAAAGCTTTTAGGGGCCAGAGCTCAACAAAAAGAGAAAATATCCACACATGTGAGTGCACACGCACACAAATAAACTTTTACTGTCCCTACGGCAACGTCATAAGCTTTTCTCAATGCTCACACTCTTCATTTGTTGGTATTGAAATGCTGAATCTCAAACAGTGAACTTAAAAGTATCAAATCATTTACACAGGTAGCATACAAATAGACTAATTTAAATAAATAAACAAACAAACAAACCAGGACCATGATATTATAATGCATGTATTTATTTTTAACCCAGCAAGAACCTTAAAATACTACAATCCAAAATGCTGACATGTATATGAGATAAGCAAACCCACTAATCTTCTTATTCATTGTAGGAACTTCCATGGTTTCTATAACTGCTCCAAGCTCTCATCATTAAATGAGTATAAGGAACAAAGGACAGCAAAGCAGTCCTTAAATAGGTTGCATAACAGCAACTTTTTAAAACATAGAAATATAAATGAGTTCTTGGAGGAGCTGTCTCTCTGACGTGGTACGGTGAGAAAAAGAGATAGTAAGAGAGAGGGGGAGATGAGAGAGTGTTTCAGGATTCGGACTGGAACAAATGAATTAGGGTGCAGTCACTGATTCTGTCACCTTGGACTGTCAGGTCAGGAAATCCTTCTGCATAATTTAACCAACAGCTGTGGAGAAGAGAATAGCTTCACACAGCAAAGTGCCCAATTTAATTTACTCCACATAAAAAGAAAAGAAGAAGAAGAATATTACTCAACGACTGTCCTATTCATACTATTATTAGCCACCAGGCAGTTTATAAGAGACACCACAGGGTCATGTTAATGAAAATTATGTTTGTTTTTTTTAGGTAAAAATAATGCTTGAGCATGCATCGAGTTATGTGACTTTGTTGCTTCACACAGGATCCAGTCTTAAAGTGATTCTGGCAAGCCTTCTGGCAAGCTTTTGCTTAAAAAAAAAAAAAAAAAAGAGCAGCCTGCATGCTGTCTGTACAGTATCTGTATTTGTAGTTGTTTTAGGATGCATTATCTGTTTAATCCAAATATCACATTTATTTACATTACCATTCTGGAATTGTTCTTGCTCTACTACAAATAATTAATATTCATTTATAATAATAATAATAATAATAAGAATAATAATAAGA
The DNA here is from genome assembly GCA_030068275.1 of Clarias platycephalus. Classification (NCBI taxonomy): domain Eukaryota; kingdom Metazoa; phylum Chordata; class Actinopteri; order Siluriformes; family Clariidae; genus Clarias; species Clarias platycephalus. The sequence continues at coordinate 14,087,553 of JAQQZT010000040.1, forward strand.
AATAATAATATAGACCATATTATTATTATTATTATTATTATTATTATTATAAACAGATTTACAGTCTTTCATATCTATGAACCCTTAATGAACCCATGGTTTTTCAAGGATGATATAAAACCTTCCAGTCTCAGTCTGGTAGCAGAGAAGCAAGAATGATGGATAAGAAGAGACAGAGCAGCAGACAAGATCTTAAAAGGAAGGTGTGGCTGTTCTAATGGTTTGACTAACAGTCGCAAATTCCCTTTAAATCCAGTCTGCTGGGTAACTAGTGGTAGGTTAGCAGTGGTCCTGGCAGAAGAGCTTCTGAAGATGCAGCCGTTGAGACCGATTTCAATCCTCTGAAGACGCTTGATGTGTATTTTGTTTTGGCATTTTGTTTTAACATGATGCAATAAGCTCAGTTTGAAACAGGCAGACAGAGAGACGTGAGTGTGTGTTGAGCCCTGAGTTAAAACGTATGTTCTACTACTTCATTCATGATGGTTTTGTAGTAATAAAAAAAAGGGAAATATTCCAATAGAATTAAACATAAACTCACATTGACAATGGCTTCTTTAGTCTGAGCCATGTCTGATATAACTCCATCTGTGATGATGAGGAGCACAAAGTACTGTGAGCCGTCTTCCACTACCGCTGCATATCTAATACACACATTTCCAGACAGATACAGACACAAGGAAAAAAAGTCAGGATCAGGATAGTCCAAAATAAAGATAAGCACCACCTAAAAAGTGTAAGACTTGGATTGCATAACAAACATGTTTAGCACTCGAACGATTAGCCATTAATAAATTACATGGACAAAAAGGGATCATGAAACAAGTCCATGAACACAGTTATAAATCCATTTTCATAGGCAGCTTAAACTCCATGTCTTTTCCTCTTGGATGCCTCTTGATCTCAGGCTCTGTATTATTTTATCACCATAAAATTCTCTAAGCTACTTTGTGATTCAAATCAGCTCAGGGAGGTTACAAAACGATACAAAAATCATCCTGTAGATTAAACGTCTCTGATGTCACGGTGAACTCATCTCATGCTATGTGCTTAATATAAAATGAAGCAGCCAGATTTGATATGCATACTTTTGTTTCTTGAAGCATAAACTGAAATGAATGCAAAAAAAAGTCAGCTTGTCTCATTAGCGTACAATAACGGTTGCGTACAAAAATGGACACTGGTCCCATCAAGTCCCATGGGGTAATATCTTTTCTGTCTTGTCAAGGCCTGGCACATACAGTAATGACATGTTTAATTAAAAGCTAGACAGGAGGATTAGGCACTCTCTACAGCACCCGTTCATTTCAGTTAACTATAAGAGGCATTTATTTTCCATCAGTGGGCACCAAACAACAACATGTGTCAAGCTTACTACTTGACTGGCACTTTAATTTCCTCTTCATTTGTGTTCTGTGTACAAACTCAACTAGTAATTGTTATTACCCTGTCCTTTTAAAACATTAAAAACACTGATAGTTTTTAAATGTGTCTGAATTTGAAATAATGCAGGTATTAAGTAGTTTTGTGTCAATTTAATCTATTATAACATGTTTTTAAAAAGTTGCGATTTTAACGTATCACCCCAAAACTAATTCTTTTTCCATCACAATGCATCCCTAAGAGTTTTTACTCTACTTACCTCACAGCAATTTACCAATGATTAAAGGTTTCCTTAATTAAAAAATGTAGCATATTTTTAATTCACATATACTGTAGTAGTAACTTCCATGAAACAAGTTATTCCCAGTTATCTCAAACTTTATAGCAGCTATAAACAGTCGTTCTCTCGCCAACCCCTCTCTTTTTCCCCCTCTGTAAAGGTAATGAGGCATAAAATGCAGCTTGTCAAGTTACAGAGAAACCTCAATGTGCAAAATCCTCCACCTTGAAGGTTGTTCTGGGAAAAAAACTGCTTAACATTTAATTGGTTCTTAGAATGCACTGATATGGGTAAGTCCATTCAAAAATATATAAAATCTCCTTGGAGAAAGATGGACTATTTTAATTATTTATGTAGGTTATCCACCATACAAGTTTCTGTGAAAGTCTTACAGTAACTACAGAAAGAATAACATGTTCGTATGAGCACATCAATATACTGTAAGTTTTGCAGCTGGAACTGCTCTCTGAGATGATGTTATATAAAAATAATCAATCAAAAACAAGCACTTAACTCACCTTGCTACATGATTGATGACTGGGGCAAAATTAGTAGGTCCATAAAGCTGAACCGTTCTGAGACTCTGATGGTATGCCTCGAGGATGCCCTCCATGCCATTACAGTATGGGTTATCCACATTACCATTCTTTAATTTAAAATAAAAGATGAAACAATGTCATACATATTAGGTAAATAAATTGGAAAAGTAAATTACAATGTCAATCAGTCGAGTTGTCTGAAGTCACAGGAGAATAATGAACAATCTGCTTGCCATAAGGCATAAATTAAAAGTTAGAGTAATGCACTCTGAAGTGCTTGCAGATGGAAACATATTTAAAAAGTGTGTGGAATGGTGCAAGAAAGGGTATGGAGAGGGGAGGGAGGCACGGAGAAGATTAATTAAGTGTATTAGTTCACAGATACAAATAATGCTGCAGTGAGAGTATTACAACAGTATCTTAAAAATCAACAAAGAAATGCAGTCATACAGTACACTGACTGAAAAAGAAAGAAAAAAAATATATCACATACTCTAATATTTCTTTGCATTAATTTTACTGTAATATCTTGTATTGCTGATGGGACTGTCCGACCATTGTGTAAGGTCTTCTCCATCACATCATAAAGATTCCTAAAGGTATTAAGGTCTGGACTCTGTGGTGGCCAATCCATGTGTGAAAATACTGTCTCATGTTCCCTGAACCACTCTTTAAAAATTGAGCCCGATCAGTGAGAAAAACCAGGTCATTCAGTCTATTCAGGTAGTCAGCTGACCTCATTTTTGGCCTAAACCTAGACGTGATCGACAGAAGAAGAACCCAAGATCATAGCAGTGCCACCAGAGGCTTGTACGGGAGGCACCAGGCATGATGAGTACCCTTCACTCTGGAACAAACTGCTCATACTGTATGTTGCACATGTCTTGTTCTTGTTCTACACACAAAATGAGTGTTTTGATTTTTTTAATGCTCCACAGTCCATTCTTTATGCTCCCTGGAAAACTGAAGCCTTTTTTCCATTAGTATGATACTGTAAGTGGTTTTCTTAAGACTAAACAGCTATTTAGTCCCAATCCCTTGAGACCTCTTTGCATTGTACAGGTGGAAATTCTCTTACTTTCAATATTAAACATATTAGTGAATTAATGATCTCCCATCACACTCGTTTAGGATGATTCTTTTCAGACCAAAATTATTCCTTGAAGTTTATGGATTACCACTGTCCTTTCAAATTTAACAATGCATTTTATGATTCTTAACCAAATTTTTTATAATTTCAAAAATTTTCTTAGTTATTTTCTTGATGCAGGTCAATAATTTTAAACACACTACTATAACATATTTTCCACGATCACAGGATATGTTATCTGACATGGTTGTTTAAGAAATTAGAAGTTACTAATTGCATCAGTTAGGATTGAATAACTTGTTACCAGCTTAACTCACTGAAGTAATTACCCAGTAGAAGTCTCTTAACTATTTGCTTAGTTAAATCCAGTTAGTGACTTTTTTTGGCCAGGCAGTGTATAAAGTAGTCATTTTATATACATATTTAATAGACTTGAAACAAAACCTGCACCTACATAAAAAAAATGTAACTTAACAATGCAATGGAAATTCAAAAATGCAAATGTTATGTAAATATGCAGGATTGTACAAATTGCATTTTAATACTATGATCATTAAGTATAAACAGGTCAGCTCTTACCAAAGGGAACTCATGAGACACTCTGCCATCAGGGGGGAGTTTGGCTCCAAAGCCCAGTGCAGGGAACATCTTATCACTGTCATAATCCTGGATGATCTCCCCAACAGCCTTTAGTGCCATAGCATAGGCATTCATTTGGTACGGGTTCATATAATGCAGAGATGTGGACTGAGATGGGTTCCCTTAGAGAAGGAAAATGAGGACATGGTCTGTTTTAAAAAGAACACAAACATCCAAAAAATAGGGGGAAGTCTAGTCCCCCCACCCCAAAATAATAATGTGTGTCTTCCAGTAACTTTTTTACAACAAAATTGTTACAGAAGAAAGAACCAATAGACACCGGTGAGATCCAAGTAAGCAGTTATGCATTCAATTGGCAGCCATGTCTTTGCACAATTGGATGATCCTTTTTAATTTGCATGAATATTTTATTCAAACTAAAAGACCTTCATGCATATTTATTAATACAATGACAGTGATGAAGCTCTAGTAAAGGTGACACAATTAAACACAAAGGTTCTTTTTTTTGTTAATTACAATGCATTGAAAAATCTACATTTATTATTATTTATAATTAATGCAGATCAGTGTATCCTTTTGTTTTTGTTCTGTAAGCCAGGTCTCAGCATCATTAACAAAGCTTAGTCTGCAATTAACCATTCTGAGTACTTGGTCAGATACAGGAGTGCCTGGAGAATTTCATTAATTTCAACAAATTTACACATGAGTTTGATAACTGTTCATAAGTAAATATATTAACAAGTAAGCAAATAACAAAAGGGAAAAAAACAAGAATAAATTCTCACCATTGGAAGCTGTGAAATCAATAGCCACGGTAAAATGGATCTGAGTGCTAGAAAACAGGGAGCAAACGTTGAAAAAAAAAAGAAAAAGAGTGAAGAGTTCATACCAAATATCACTGGAAAGGCAAAAAAAAACCATGACCATGAGCATTAATATCAAGCTCTTACACTCCAATTCATCTCAAAGCATAAATTCTCCAGACATCACTTTGGCTCAGAGGCCATCTGATTGAGCAAACAAGTGCAATCAGAGGCTCCCTGTGGGCCTACATTGTGTTAGTTCATTCTCCCGCTGTGCATTCTTTCTTTGTTCGTCTCTGTCCTGCCATCCTTCAGAATCAGGAGTTGAATTTTCCTGTCCCAAACCATTATTTACCCGGTATAGTGGATATACAATGGATTCTAACCAAATCACCCTGCAAAGGGCAATCTGTACCAAAACCTGTAAAATCTTCGTCTTTCATTCCAGCCAGTAAAGCACAGGTTTGAGGTCAGCGGGAGGCGCTGATTGCAGGTGCTTGTCGATCATTTATTCCCTTCACCTGTCACAGCCAGCTGCCCACAGACTCCTATAACAGGCCATTATAAATGTATGAGGATGTCAGAGCTCATGGAGATAGAATACTGCTGACGGCTGTCTAAAGTGCAAGCCAGTAGGGATTAGATCTGAAGAAAGACTCAACGTATTGCAGTAGTATTATTTGTTGAGAAAAAGTTTTTGACTACAGAATAGCTGGTTCTTAGTTTTTTGAGCCCCCCCACCCCAAACAAATCAACAAACTTTGAGATCAGCGTGTGACAATTTAGCCATGCTGTTTTCATGATGGTAAACCAGAGGCAAAAAACACGTTTAACATTTTACATGCTAGTAATTTTATGATTACTAAAGTACATGTAAAGTACATTTTATGAATCTTAGGTGTAGTGGGAACTTTTTCAGGGAGGGGCACGTAGAATTCCTTCTGAGAATAAAGTCTTCTCCCTGGCACACCCAGGAGACCGGTGTTTAAGCCCGCCACCACTTGTGTTTCGGGTCTCCAACAAGATGTTAGTTGTTTGGTCACTTCCTGCCAGGTTTCAGGATACTGAGCATCTAACAGCCCCCCCCATCTAGTCGAACTGCCAAAACTTGTGCCCATTTCGGAGAAGCTGTCAGCGTGGAGACTACTGCCAGGTATATCTCCTTGGGTACTTAGGACTGTACAGAGTGGAACTACAGGATTCAGTTTGCACATCGGCGTGGTCTCCACTTCCGTGAAACCGGAAAGGGCGCATCTGCTGGCTCTGGAATTGCAGACTTTGCTGGGGAAAGGGGCCATAAAACATGTTCCCCTGCCAGACAGAGAGTCAGGCTGCTACAGTCGGTTTTTCTTGGTTTCAAGAAAGACGGGGGGCTGCATCCAATTTTAGATCTTCGCGGGCTGAACCACTATCTCAGAAAGTATAGGTTCAAAAATTTGACTGTCAAAATGATTGTTTCTCAAATCCAACCAGAGGACTGGTTTGTGACAATCATCCGGAAGGCGCATATTTTCATATAGAAATATTGCCACAACACAGGAAGTTCCTGAGTTTCGCTTTCGGGGGCGAAGCTTACCAGTACCTTCCATTTGGCCTAGATCTGTCACCCGCACATACACAAAATGCATGGATGCAGTCCTGGCTCCTTTACGACCCCAGGGCATCTGTATTTTGAATTACATAGACGACTGGCTGATTCTGGCTCAGTCTCAGAAGCTAGCGCTTCGACATCGGCATGTCGTCCTCATCTTGATTCTTTAGGATTGAGACTCAATGTCGCAAGATGCTAACGACAGACGCTTCCCTCACGGGCTGGGGTGCAGTCTTAGATGGCCCACTAGAGCGACGGTCCCTTCTTGGGACTTAGCGATTGTGCTCGAAGGTCTGATTGACACCCCTTTCGATATTACACTAAGAAGCGTATAAACCCACCAGAGAAATACAGTACGTTATTTTTAGCACAATCGGCAAAGGTCATGGAGATATAGGAAGTGGATTACTAGTGGATTATATCATGTTCAAACAATGCACATAAGCAATGTCAGGCTGCAATGGATCGTTTGAGCCTAAATGGTCAGTCATATCCCTTCCCATCAAATATCTTTTGTGCTGGCACACATTTGTCATAACTCCATCCCTCACCAAATTTTAATTCTGACTGAGAGTGAGAGTAGAATTCTGTCATTAAGCCGATATATAACTGTGAAACACACAAAATCAGGCCAGCTGATGATCAATAAGGAAACACATGTAGCACTGAGATAGGAGAACCATTAGGGCACATTAGAGTTGTTATCCACTAAAGTAATGTGAGGCTTGTTGTTTTTTTCACACATTTTTTTTTACAGTCAAATGTATCTCACTCTCATCACTCATATTCTATACCGCTTTATCCGGTATTCTGGGTAGCGGGACCTGGAGCCTATCCCAGGAGACTTAGGGCACAAGGCAGGGTAAACCAGGGTATCCTGATCCTAGAGGTGCAAGGCGACAGTGCTAACCTCACCACACTATAAAGCAAACATAATTTTGTTCATGTACGTACATAAACATTTTTATTTAAAAAAAGAAGCTAAATTATCTACCATAGAAAAAAAAATTAAGATTCCAATATGTGGCAAAATTTTATGATTAATCTTATATTTTAATTTATAATACTCTCATAATAAGAAATAGCAATTTGCCCATATTGAAGATATTTTCAATTGCCAACGAACAATTTTCGCATTGCGGTAGCATTGACAGGTGTAACAGTTTCTAGCCCTTGTTAAAATCCTGCACATCACAAACAATACAACTTGATTATGCTTGCCTATTATTATGTTCAGAAGGCACATATGAAGCTAGACCCAGGCATAATGTGGAACCAAAACTGACTAAATTGCATTTTAATGTGGTGCATGGTTAATAACTAGCAGAAAATTATTTTTCTAGAATTGAAGAGCTGTAGGAAGGTGAAGGTGGGTAGAAAAAAAGCAAATAATATTTATTTCAGTGCACACCAGTGTGTTAGGAGGCGTGGGACAAAAAGATTAGTGTTTTCCTGCAATCAACACCTCAGTTTTGAAGGTTCTTTCATCTTTTCATTGAGCCACAAAGAAGACCTGGCAACAAAAAAATGATGATATCTGTACTGATAGTAACAGCTCTGCTTGTTATGGCTGGCTTTGCTATTGCATTAGCTCCTTATCAAAGATAAGAACACAGAGTCAGCCATGTCAGTGACCTTCTGCTATTGAACTAGTGTATAAAAGTAGAAGGGAATGTTTGTGTTCTTTCGCAGCTTTCCTGTCTGAATGATTTTGCCATTTTTGCCATTTTTTCCACCATTCAAGTTTAGCCATTTTATAAGATAAAATTGTGCATGTTTGTTCATTTGAGCTTTTGTACTCACCCTGCTTTGATGTAGTCTAGGAAAGTGTGTTCTGCCTCAACAGAGAAGGAGAGCAAGGTCACCTTGGGAATTAGAGAAATCAGAACATTTACCCTCACATATGTTTAGCATTTTCTCCACACGACACATCTGTCTCATAACATGCCATCAATCTGTAAACACACAATTATGTCATTATTACAGAAGCCTAGGAAGGTTACATGATTCTTATGACACAGCTAACACAAGAGTTTTTAAGCACAAAAGATCCGTAACTTATGTAACGGATTACCTGTTGTATTTTTAAGCATATTTGTTTTTACAAATAAATCATAAAACTGAATTTTTATACATTTTGTGTGCTTCTAATTAGTATTGTCATAATTACAAAAGGTGACCCTGTGTTTTTAAGCACAAAAGATCCATAACTTATGTAATGGGTTACCTGTTGTATTTTTAAGCATATTTGTTTTTACAAATAAATCATAAAACTGAATTTTTATAAATTTTGTGTGCTTCTAATTAGTATTGTCTCAATGAAAACTCTTGCTACTCTAAAGCCAGGTGATAAAGTATTCATGTGTTTAATTATCCAGTGGGTTCCCTCCTTCAGATAAAGGATGGGAGGGATTCTAACTAGATCAACAGCCTCACTAGTGCAAGACCAAATAGAGATTTATTACCCACTATAAAGTTGTAAAAACACGTAATAAATATAAGGTACTCTTCGAAGGGACAGGGGTTTAAGCGCAACCATCACCATGCTGCCAATGTTGGGCCCTTGGCCCTATGGCCATATATAATGCAAAGCCGAGATGCAGGCATCCTCAGTGCCAGTCCAAGCCTGAAGAAAAGGGTGGATTGCAGCAGGAAAGGTATCTGCCATAAAAAATAAAAAAAAAAACCTGTGCCAATAACTTGCAGATCGGATGTTCTGATGTTGCCAAATAGAAAAAAGGAGCATGCCACCATATAAATCTCCTATTATGTTAATAGCATACCTGAAACCCTGATGCATGTTTGTTGCTACCTTATAAACTTTGTTAGAAATGGATAACCATGTTACTTGAATTACTTTTTTTGCATTAATGCAATTAACTAAAGGATATTGTTACTTATCACATCTAATCACTGAGGTTTCCAAGTAACCATGGGCGCACCCTTGCATAAAAAATAAACAACACATCCAGGATTTGAACAATTGTGAATACTTTATTTTCTAAAATATGAAATACAGTGAAACCACGGATTGCGAGTAACACAGTTTGCGAATGTTCCGCAAGACAAGCAAAGATTTTTACTAAATTTTGACTTGGAAAACGAACAAGTCTTGGTTTACGAATACCGAGTATCATGTATCACGCATGCGCTTCTTGTTTTGACGCCGACCATCACGTGATCACAACTGAGCCAAGGATTTTTCTCTCTCTTGCGTTGCGGAATTGTGGGTGAAACGCACGTATTGTTTACTATAACACCGTGCCCACGTGTGTGCGCATAAAACATATTTTATTTTGTGTCTGTATGCGTGTGTGTACAGCGCACATGATGAATAAAGCAAAAGCAAGTCTCATTAGCGAGGTTAAAAATCCATTTTCTCTCCCTGCTCAAGGCTCAGCCTGCTCTTTTTACACACACACACACACACACACACACACAGACCCCTCCTACTTTTGCCTTCACAGACACACACACACTCTTTCTCTCTGCTCTACACAGATACACTGCTCTGTCTCGATTCTTTTCAATGGTAAGGGCAGGTTTGTTTTTATTTGTTTTATTTTTACTTTACAGCAGTGATTCCGTTAGTGTGTCACTCTAACTGTAACTGTATAGTATTACAGAAACTGTATTTTTCTGTATTTATTTTTTTGGGCTGTGGAATGAATAATTTGAGTTTCCATTATTTCTTATGGAAAATTCAATTTGGTTTACGAGTGTTTTGGAATACAAGCCTGCTTCCGGAACGAATTATGCTCGTAATCCAAGATTTCACTGTAAATCACAAGCTGACCAATGTTAACACAATGTTAACCATAAACCCATGTAGGTTCTTGTTTACCATATATACCAAATAGCCATAACATTAAAACCATAAACATTAAAACCACCAAAGTTTTAGGTTCCCGTTTTGCCACCAAAACAGTTCTTTCCCCTTGAGGCATTCACAAGTCACCAAGACATTAGCAGCAAAATTTTTAAATGCTGTAAATTGCAAGGTTAAACTCCATGAAAAACTGCACTGGATGTTCAGAGACTACTACATCAAGTATTAACCTTTTTCAGCAATTTGTGCTACTGTATATTAGCTTTTGTACTGTATGTGGTCGGACTGATGGATTAGCCTTTGGTCCCCACAAGCACAAATGAGCCTTGGGTGCCCATGATCCTGTCACCAGTTTACTAGTATATAATTGACAATCAATGTTTTTCAATTTACCTGGCTATGGTCAATCAATGCATTGCTACACTCTACTGACTAGAAGCACAGGACCTATTTCACTATGTTGGTCTTGAGTTTAGAGATCAGGGAAAATCTGCAACCAAAATGAATGCACAGTTTTAAAAAATAAGGATGAATACATAAATAGTTTGACAATTACAAGCCGGAGACTCACTGTTCCAGAGTTGATGTATCTTCTCTTCTTTGTTTTCTTTTTGGCATTCACCACCTGAAATCCCAAAATGACTCTTCAGGGACATTTTAGGCAAGTTGACAAGAGTAATGGATGTGTGAAAAATTGTTTCAGAGCTGTCATCTTTAACAAGAGATCAAACAAACTACATTTCTAGAAAAAAAAAAACATGAAAACAAAACATAACATGAATTTCTACTGAAAGAAATAGCAGCTGTAAGGTTTGGCAGAGCTGGTGTGTTGATCTGATCTCTCCAATTCCTGTTGGGGCTGTCATGCTCCATTACACCTGCTTTCATATCTTACATCGCCCCACAGGGATAATAATGTAGTACACATACTACACATACTGTCTCCTTTCCCATCCTTATGACTGAACTTTCCAAAACACAAATTTTCCAAAACACAAATTTTCTCAACCCTCAGTGTTACTTCCTGCTTGCTTTCAAATGCCTTCTGTCTTCTTTCAGATAAACTGTACCAGATCTCTAGTGTGTAATAGTTTCTTTACCCTCTTTCATTTTTACCCCACTCAGGCCCTGAGTAATTTAAAATTATAAACACATTTCCTAACACCTGCAAACAATGAGTAAATGTACAGTAGTTCCTAATGGGGTCTAAAGATAATTATATATCTTTCACATCAGCTAGCATGTCCAATTTGTGTAGCTGCTTAATTTTATATTTTGGGGAATTTGAGCCTTAAAATTGAAACACTTTTCATTGAATCATTTTACACCCAAAATGGTATTTACTAAGCCCAAAAGCCACTTTAGCAACTTTATTTGTGTGTGCAAATGAACATTTGTAAGCATATTTTTAAGTACAGTGGAACCTCGGATTACGAGCATAATTCGTTCCGGAAGCGGGCTCGTATTCCAAAACACTCATAAGAAATAATGGAAACTTAAATTATTCGTTCTACAGCCCCAAAAAATAAATACATAAAAATAATTAATACAAAA
>JAQQZT010000040.1:14175399-14187375 GCA_030068275.1 Clarias platycephalus
TGTGTGTGTGTGTGTGTGTGTGTGTGTGTGAGAGAGAGAGAGAGAGAGAGAGAGAGAGAGAGAGAGAGAGAGAAATACTTATTTATCTATTTGTGGAGATGTCCTCCTAAGGGTAATTTTGTGTTTGCAATGACTTTTGGATGCTCCCCATGTTTGTTTATTTATATCTAAGCAATGGGCAAGAGCAAGAGGTAACTATGATGAGGGGATCTATGTTCTCCATGTTCTCTTAGTAGCTACTTCTTGAATACCAGGACTTTGGAAAATATGACCTTTCCATCGCTGCCATTTCATTGTGTCCATTCCTGTTCCTCTTCAATCAAGATCCAAGAGAGACCAGGACAGATGTCTAATTTTGGATAGAGGTGAGTGTTCAGTTTGAATTCAGTTCTACAGGGATTCAGTAGACACTCTGTAACCCTCAGATGTCACTGTCTTTGAACTGTCATGCTTGAAGTTAAATTTACGTTCTCAAGCAAATCACTTGCAGTAGTTGGGTTCTAATAACTAATCTACACTGCATAAATGAATAACTGCTGCATTAGGCCTATATATGTCTTACATTAAGCATGGCATGGTTAAATTTCTGAATCTGTTGCAACCTGGGAGCTGTGTAAATATAATGTTTGAGTACGTCTACCCACACAGGACTACAGGTCAAAAACAGAAAAGACAGACAGTGGTACTCCAAACAGAGCTCAATCGCAGGGCAGCAGCCCATTAAAGAGGAGGGAACCGTCCATTTTCTCTGCCCTCTCAATCTGTAACGCTTGGATTACCCAACACACCGAACGAAAGGACAGAAATTGAGGGTGCCTGGCTGGAAAATAACATGGCCCCATCAAGCATGCCAGGATGGGTGAGGAATAGACTGAATCCCAAATGACTCCCTATTGGACACACAGTGTAGTACATATGGTCATTATTTTATACAGTACCAGACTCAGCGTTCCATCATATCGCTCTGTGACAAAGAAGCCACAATGTGATAGGGAGTTTTAGCCACAAATTTATAAACCAAAGGCACAATTACAATTGCACAATTATTACAATTTTTGTACAGTATCGTGATAATGAATGCACATATTATCTTGTGAAAAACATGAAATTGTGCATTAAGGTTTTAGCTACAGCCATGGGATCCTGAACCTGGTGATGGCTTATTATATTAACTTATTCTATCCGTGAAATGACGCAAAAAAGACATACAGGTTGGTGGTGTTGCTATAGCTACCTAGTCATTTCTATGTCTTATTTTCAGGCTATTGTGCCATGCAAAAACTCAAAAGCTTTTATGCATTGTACTTGATGGCAAAGTCAAAATTACAGTCATTATCCCCATTATCACTGTCTCTCATCATTATTAGATATGTAGCAATCCAACAATATTATTTCCCTTCTGTTGCTATGCGCAATTTGTCAGCACTCTTCTACCCCATCCATCACTGGAAATGAACCACTGCTGACCAGAAATCCGTCCACCTTGTAGGCGTGCAGTTAGAGAATGTAGCCAATTTCCAAGCATAATCAGGGTTAATCATTCTCCAGCCCTTTGTCACTATGAGTTTTGTAGTGCTTTGGTTGGTATTCTATTTCTCAAACAAGCAGTAGCAGTTAGATGTTTTAAACTCCCAGAAACACGAGCACACTATAAAACCAACCACAAAATAACACCACACGAGCACACTGTAAAACACCCACAAAAATAAAAATTCATTAATGATGGTGGTCCCCCAGCAGTGATGGGGGGAAAAGGGGAAAAAAAAAGCTAAGAGACAGTGCAACATAGTGCAATCCTGGTTTGAGTCTGAGCTCAGGTCAGACTGGAATTTTGTATGTTCTGCTTGTGTCTGCACTGGTTTCCTTTGGGTCATACAGTTTCTTTCCACTGTTTAATAACTTAGCACTATGTAACCTGTGTACTCTAAAATCCTGCTAGATATTAATTAATTTATGAATGTGTATGTGCTTTATGGTCATGCATTCCTTTCAGGGTGTATTCATACTTTACATTCAACATTCCTAGGATAGACTCAGATTCTCCATGACCCTGGAGAAAATAAAACATTTAAGGAAAACATATGTATGATGGCCATCAGTATAAATGATATGTAGTAAATCTTGTTATCCATACTCAATTTTTATTTAAATGTACTTAAGCTCTTTAATCGAAATTAACATAATTTGGTAATTGAGGAATTTTGAGGCTATCCTTAAACCAAGGGAGAAATACTTTAAAAGAATCAAGGAATTAGACAGTTTACCAGTTGGTGATACTGTAACTCCTTAGGTTCATTAACATGGGTGTTACAGCATTAGAAAAAACATGGAATCAGCATTCACAATGCAACTGTGTATCATTCATATTGTTTTTTTCCCTGGATTTTTATCTCCTTTATAAGGAATATAGATGGAACTGTCAGCTGTAATGTTATTGGAGGCCATTTGTTTTGATTAATCAAAGAGTGGTTTAGCTTCAACACTGCTTAGAAATTCAGCTTGGGGAGTTCAATATTCAAGGATTGAAGGTAGTCTCATTTCTCATTTTAGTGACAGCAATATTGTGATAAATGCCTGAGAGCAGAGTGGATTAACGTATGAGACTGAAGAAGGCTGATTGGCATGGAATTATTCATGGAACAGCAGGGTATTTTCTTCTATACCTCACTGATTTAGTTTCATTTTATTTTAAGCCTAGGCCATATAGGTGACTCTGAATGTAAAGATAAATTAACAAACCATGATGGGAAAGGTTTTTGAAAGTTGTTTAACATGGCCAACTGTTCTTCTAATTAACAAAGAAAACACTAAACTGTGTCATGATCTCTAGATTAGACTTTAAACTCTTGAAGTCTGTGCAAGTCCTTCTAGGTGTACTTCCATTTCAACCTTGGAAAACCACTGGCCTCACTTCATGGGAAAGTGTAATGCAACAGCATACAAAGACATTCAAGACAGCTGGGTGCTAGTAAGTTTCTGGTAACAGTGTAAGAAGGCCCACATTGACAGGAATATTTTGACCACTTAGTGTATATTAATAAATTCTATGATAATTCTATTCCATGTTGTAACTATGCATTCCTCAACAAAACCATGCAATTATTGTAGATGTACAAATAGCCTGTGGACAGGCAGCGGCTAACAGTTGTTTTTCCAAGCACCTTCAATCCTGGATCTATAAGAGCAATACATGCATACATTTAAGCTCATTTAATGTCTTAGTAAAGGCAAAATAAAATCTTTCATTAGTAATTCACACAGACAACAAGGTATATATTCAGTGATTAAACACACAAGAACAACATCAACAGGGACCCTGTGTTAGTAATTGTGGTATTAGATTACCAACCCCAGTGCTCGGCCCAGCAGAGGTTCAGGGCAACAAATTTCTTCATTCGTTTCTTTATCGAGACAGCAAATTTAAGGCTCAGTGGGAATTCAGCCATTAGGTAGTAAACATGTTCAATACATCTACAGAGTGATGGGCTTCATTAACAACAAAGCCACTATTAACCTGCAACAACTAACTCCAGAATTATTGGCACCCTCTGATAAAATGGGCAAACAATGGATTTTAGATAGAACCTTTAGCAAACCAATGACAGGATAATTAACTTGAATGTCCATTTAAATCAACACCTAAATAGTTCCTGGACACAAAATCAATTTCCACCATCTCCTGATTTAAGCCTGAATTTAAACAGTTTGAGCTTAAAAATATAAGTCTCCTCTATCTTGCAAGGCACTAGCAGAAATAAAGCCTGGATCTGACCAGTGTGAAGGAGTTACTGGGCTCTTGTTGTTCATTCTTATTAAAGGAATTTACTTACATTGGAATATAGTGTATGTACATCAATCAATCAAAAATTTGAATGAAAAGTCAATGACAATTTATTTTTATTCTATCTGAATATAAACAGCAGAAGGACTTAGATTATTAGTTACTTTTAGTGGAAGTGAATGTTTGCATATTCACCTAATTTTAACTAGGAATGCATACTTACGCATTTCTGAAACAAATCATTAATGAACATTAATAAAGGACCATTTCAAAACATTAAAATTTGTCATCAAGCCTGGTGTACTGTGTGCTGTTCTGCTGCTTCATTAACTGTAGCATCTGGCAAGGTTTATTAACATGGCATTTTAAAGTACATTTAAACTGTTTAAAACTGCTTTAGTATGTTCATGGATTAACATATGTATTTATTGCTTTGTGGTACAAATAAAGACCTTGAAATGCAAAAATGAAAAATTGTTAAATACATATATTGTAGATAGGAAAATTGTATGATGGCCCAAAAGTGCAAACACAACACACAGAACATATATAAACAAACAAACAAACAAATAAATAAATAAATGAATGAATGAATGAATGAATGAATGAATGAATAAGCAGCATGATGGCATTAACCAAAAAAAAAAAAAAAGCTTACATACTCAATGGGCAACTCAGCTGTCTGGATACAACTACATACTGTGGACTATGAGGACAAAAAAAATAATTGTGATACTGTATATACTGTAGTTATTCTAGTGAAAGATCTATGCAAAGGGTTCTTATACTCATATGTATTAACACAAAAATTTATTATCTAAAATAATGTGAATGAATTTGTATCTCAGGTATTTCAGATTGGGGTATGCTGTAGCCAATCAGCAATGGGTATGTGATGTTGAAAAATCCTGCTCCTTTCTGGTATTAATTAACAATTGATTGATATTAATTACCAGTTGGAAAGTTTCTCATGAATGAAGGTATAATATAAATTCCCATTGAAGACTTCCCATTTAAAGCACAGAATGGTCATAGGACTCTTAGCTGCAGTAAAACATTTGAATGGTTCAAACATTTTAAAGAAGGCCATAGGTCCGTGAATGAATGCAGTTGTTCCTGTGAACATTCAACGGGTGGAACACTTTAACCTTGAAACATGTCATCAACATTAAATCATTAATGAACACTATTTTACAGGAACTGGGCTGGAAGTTATTGTCACATCCCCTGTAAAGTCATGACTTCACTCCAAACCATTTCCACATGTTTGGGACATAAAATGAGTTCCTGGCAGGCCAGGGTTTCAGAAACAGGCAGTTCATTCATGGATCCAGTGTACTAAGAGAACTTTCTATCCAAGCACTAGTAGAACTCTGGGATAAATGCATTAGTGTAGCAGGGGGTTATATAGAAATAAATGTTTTTCCTCTCATAACTATTATTCTGAACAATTAAAAGTCCTGGCTCGATTTGAAGGCCTCTTGTAGATTACTATAAAACCAAAGAGGAATGGCTTATATACATGCACACACAAAAACAAACATAAAACAGTCTGCCACATTCCAAATCCATCATGCCTTCTTTTCAACTTCTTTCCAACTGCAATTTTTTGTCAGATGTATCATTTTTTGTATCATATGTGGTGAGAAAAGCCAAAAGCTGACAAACAGAGGGCAAACCAGGGTCTTTAAGATGGGCTGTTCTTTCAAAGGCTTCTCAAGAGCTATGACATGTCAAAACAATGTCAGAAATATCAAGAGTGAGCTTATGTCTAGTAAACAAATGGGTTAGGAAGTATAAAACATTTTCAGCAAAAAATTACCCAAAATGATACTGATAATACAAGAATTAGCCCTTTAATCAATAGCCTATTTATATAATTTTTACTTGGTATATTTTCACAAATGCAATAAAAAAAAAAAAAATTGCAGCAATTTCAGGGCAAAAAATACATTAAAAATGAAAATGACATTCTATTCACATTGGCGTAATATCCATCATCAACACCCCACTGGGATAAAAGAGTAAGCATGAAACTGGATGGATGGAAGGACTCTAATCCTGTTATGACTGTATGCTGACCAATGCTAATAAGATTTGGAGTGTATACAGGAGCGGCTTTTCTTCACATATTAAATTTAAATGACTTGTCAGAAGACTGAAAAGTAATAATGTACCTTATCTTTGTGTTGTTTATTTATACATCATAATGAATTATTTATTTAATTAATACTGAAAACATTCAATTAGGAATTGATAACATTCAACACAATAGTCCAATAAGTTGGTTAAAACAAACAGATGGTAGTAGACCTAAAAAAAAAAAAAATGTTACAAAAAAAAAAAAAAAGATGCTACAATTCCATTAGGCAATTTTACAAGACTACAGCATTTTGCAGGCAGAACTGAGGAACCAAATTTGTTAAACAGAGAAAAAAGAAAGATTTTGGTAAACAATTGCAGATAATTACATAATATTGCAATAAGCATTTCACTATTATGTCAGATAAAGTAATTAGTTAATTTCAAAGCTAGAGCCTCCATGCTTTTCCCATTTACTGAGAACATCACACACACACACACACACACACACACACAGTCAATAATACTCCTATTCAGGCTCTATAAATCAACCAAAATATTTAAAAAAAAGATTAATAAATTTTCCCCCATTTTTTTTCACCCATTGTTCACAAATTCACACAGTTATACAAACATATACACACAGACAATAATCTAACCTTAACCCAGATTTTTTTTTTAATTATAATTATCATTGAACCCACTAGCAAACCTCAGTACTCGTCTCCACACAAATTCACTGGTACCTGCAGCCTTAGAACACAATAATCCACACAACATTTCATCATTGGAGGAAAAACAGAGGTGTTGTGCCATAAGTCCCTCTTCATTGTAGACACAGAAATTTGCTGGGCAAGGTACAGCAGTTGGCTCTCTGAAGCAATGTGATTCGTGATCAGGGGGTACAATGGGAAAATAACAAGCCCAGGTCTTTTCAACAAATAACTGGGATCTGTCCAATTTGATAGATGAATCTGGAAAGGAACCAACAATAAAGGTTTTTCAAATCACATGAAATATCTTTTTTATTGTCTCCATTCTTAACTCAATTGATTTTCCTACACACCTTGTCCAATAGTAGGGTCAGTCAATTGCACTACTGACAGTGCAGAGGAAGAACAAAAGCTTAATGAGCATTCCATATGGAATTACACATGTTCTGTCTGCACTGACATTTTTAACATTTAACAAATGTTAATCTTGTCAATACTCAACTTCAACAACATGACAACTTCATTTATTTCGAACTTCACTGAAATACTAATCACCTCTTTCGAGTAACTAATTTGTCAATGTACCTCGCAGCACATTGAAATTTTCTTCGCCCCCCTCACATATCCCAGTTAAGAATCTGGAGTCAGAGCGCAAAAGTCAGCCGATATGGAACACCCCTAGAACAGGTAGGGTTAAGGGCCTTGCTCAAGGGCTCAATGGTGGCAACTTGGCGGTGCTGGGGTTTGAACTACCAAGCTTTCTAACCAGTATCCCTGTAACCCACAGCCTTAACCATTTGAACCACCACTGCCCACCTATCACCAGAGAACCAAATGTGCACTGATTTGCTCACATTTCTAAATGTTAAATGTTGGACTGCAGGGCACCTTGACAAGTTATTGCATCTAGTGGTCAAAATGGGAGCTGCCTATGCTACATATGTATTGGTATGTAATTTGTAAAAATGTCATTTAAAACAGTGTTTTAATACATTTAGCTGCTAGGCTGTGTATTGGATGAGTGTAGGTGTTCTTCAACAGCATGATAAAATAGCATTCTTCCATCTTTCCTGAAAATATTAGCCATCGTGTCTTCAATGACATTGAGACAGTGAGTTTCTAGACAAGAGTAAAACTTAATGACAGTATTAAATTCTCCTCCCCAGGCTTCTGTGCGTGTTTACCAAACAGTAGGCTGCAAGGCAGGTTGAGAGCCTGAATAATAACAATGTTCTGCTGCACTTCAATCATACAAGATTGTTACCCAGTCAGTGTTAGCAGCTGCCCATAAACAAAAAATCACTGGCTGAGCTTTTGCTGTCATTAGATGCCTGCATGAGGAGTTTGGGCATTGAGCCGAGCCTATCCATCTTCACACAGCATAGACAGACGAGAGCCATTACCAGGTCAAAGGAGAACCATTATATCGCAGCTCTCCTGTAGCACTCGTTGTTGAGATGGTATTTATTACTTTGACTTACTGGTAATACTGTGGTACCTCAATGAACATCGCCAGAGTTTTCTCTCGTCTATTTTCCCCAAACAAATGAAACAGTGCCCTCTTATGGCACATTACCAGCACAGTACTTTTTCACCTAACTAGGGTCAGGCCTCATTTTCTTCACACTGAAAGAGCATGAACTTGTCTTTTATTTGTGACCCTCTCCACTTCTTAGCTCTTTAATGATTTCCATACAGAAACGCAATTGAATCATTACACCGAATAAAAGACTTTTAGCGTGACCTTAAATAATTTTCCTCAGACCTCAAACCAAAAAGAGAAACCTGAAATGAATCCTGAGCCCGAGAGACTGAGAAACCCACTAAACAGCAAGTGCCATCAGACATATCTGAAAGGTGAAAGAAAATTGGTCCCAGGCTGACATCGAAGCCGCAGTGCAGTAATCACGACGCAGGAGGTCTAAAGAGCAGGCAGGAATAACCATTGATCTAAGAGAAAAGTCTTCACACACACAACTGATCACAGCAGGAACATGATTCTGCCTCACTCAGCACTGCTGCTTATTATCTTCAAGAACATGACAAATCCTATGCAAATTAAATAGACTGTGTCATTTAGAAGTGTTGGAAGCTGTAGGCAGGTCCTATCCATGAACACTTCAAGGAAGAAAAATGCCAAGATGCTCTCTCAGCTGACCCTTTCAGGGCATTTTCTAAATCATTTCCATTACCTTTATCAACCCAGATTTCTTAGTGCCCAATAAATAAAATAAAGAACATCCCAAATACTACAGCTTCCTTTGTAAAGCAAAATGCAGTATTTGAAGTTAAAGATAATTATTGTTGTTACATTGCAGAGTTGAACTATATTATGAAAAAACAAAATGATTTATTGCAAGCAATCAAAAGCAATCCAGTATTTACTGATGGTAGTAATGTTTACTATGTGTCAAATGTAACTGTCAACACTGGTCCCAAAGTAATTTCTCATTTCTGTGTGTACTGTAAAGTCATTAGCAAAAAATTAAATAATAAAGGTGCCGTGGAAATCAAATCTGATCATTACCAATGCTTTCAAAATTGCCCCAGGGTTTTTGTGTTAGCGTTGCTGTTTTGAAGTATTGAACATGATATATAATGCATCTGTTTAATGTTAGCTTGAGGGGTGCATAGCGTACAGGCTGGTTTATCGTCATCTGGTTCAGTGTATAGCCCAGTTTTTTCAAAATAAATAGATGGAAAATTAATATTTGTTTGAATCAAGGGTGATTCAGAACAGTCACTTGTGTGGGGGAATGTTTTAATGTTTTTACATATTGCTGGGGATCTAATGACAGGAAAACCAGAGCAGATTGAACTTATAAGGGCATTTGATTGATCCCCAAGAGGGGGGAAAATGCATTTTTACAAAAATTTTAGCTTTTATTTAAAAGATTAAATAGTTTTCCTTTTTGCTATTGAGACTAGAGTTAAGTTAGGTAAATGCAGAACATTCATCTGCAGTTATAATAATGCCAATGGATCATTTTCATGAGCCAAGTAGAATGGTGTTTAAACATCACTTTTCTTTATTACAAAATGATATGGTAGGTTAAAAATTATGAGAGGTTTAACCTGATTATAATTAATTAACTCTAAGCAATCACACAATGTGAATGTTTCTTTTAAACAGTCAAACATTTACTTTCTAGAGGAAAAGGCAGTCAAATGGGTTTTACAGTCATTTCATAGAGGTTGTTTCAGTAAATATTAAGCTGCTAGTACTTATCAGACTGTGTAAAGGGTTTGGCTATTTTATCTTGACTATTTCTCCACCGATTATTAAAATAAGAAATTTAATGGAAGAATTGGCTAAAAAGAAATAACATTGTTTTTTTGTTTACTTATTTTTCTTCCTCACTTCATATTTGGCATTACTTCCAATGCTACAGTACATGCAATGTGTGCCTTGTTTTTAACATCCACACATAGCCTGGTTGTATGCTAATCTTCACCAATCAGAAGTAACATTATCAATTATATACCAATAAACTGGTGACAGGATCATGAGCACCCAAGGCTCACCCATGCCTGCGGGGACCAAAGCCAAAAGCCAATACAGCCAATACATTGAAAAGTCAATGCTGGCCATGGTAGAAATGCACCAGAACACCCAGTGCACCACAGGCTGCTGCAAACGAGGTCCAGTAGGCAAAAAGCTTAAGAATGCCAATACATCCTCAAAACGCCACATATCTCAAACCAATCAAGCACCCACTCTGTAAGCCACAGTACCCAAAGGAACCTCTGCCGACGTCCAGGTGCCAAACACCACAGCACACCCCAGAGGTCTCATAGAATCAGGCACTGAGGGGCCAGAGCTGCCCAGGAAGCTCAAGGGAAACCCACACAATACTGGCATAATGTTCTGCATTGTAAAGTTATGGCTCATTGGTGTAGTCGAAGGATTTAAGTTTGCTTTCTGAAATTCTTCTGCCTATCCAAGGTGTGTCTGGGCTTCAGACCCAAATAATCTGTTGCAGTCCCAACCTGCAAAAAGTAATTACTGAAAAATTATAATTAAGGATTGAATTTACTCCTTTAGGGAGTAATACAATTTAAGGTTGCCAATCAGACTACAATGTACATGTTTGTATTGGGGAAACACAAGGTGCCAGGAGGAAACCCACAAAACACTGGGAGAGCATTCAAACTCCACCCGCCCAGACCTGCAGGAATTGAGCAAACAAACCTGTGAAAATATGGTGTAAATGTGATAAACGCTGGTATATTAAACAAACATAAGTATAAATATCATATTTATTGTGTATATGCATGGGGCACTAATATGGAATTAAGAATTCAGGGGCTACTATGTGGATGATGCTCAGTCATTTACCAGACATCTGTTAGTACATTAAACAGCTGAAGCAAAGCATTCACAATATAGCAGCTTCATTTACCATTTTGCAACCTCTGTAGTCAAGGATGGAATGTATTCTTGCAATCTATTACTACAAACAAACATTCGGTGATAAATTGAAAAATTGAAGATACACAGAGTGCATCACATTCAGTGTCTTGAGCCTTGAGTGTAACACGTGCAATCTTAGGTATGTTTCCTAACTGTAACAGGTTCAGATAAACACTTACTTTACTTACTGTAAACTGTGATGTAAGGTTAGGCAGTTATTGTTATCATTCAATGCCAACACATTTTTAATAAGTCATAAAATACAGTTCAGCCTAGCCATACTGTACACCATAGTAGTTCATTTATATGATAAGAAAGGAAGACTTTCTGTCAAAATAAGAATCTGTCAAAGAGTAGAATCTGTGAATCACTTTGATCCCAAGCCAGTAGCAGTACCTCCAGAAAAAAACTCATCAATTAAGAGGAACCATATATGGCACGAAAGGCCCATGTGAGTGCAAGCTTGCATTCCAAACAAGCAGAATCTACACCCAATAGTCTATTGAAACCCAAGGACAACTAATTAAACAGGTGTGGCTTCTGGTGGTTTGAATGAAGGCATGAACTCTTATGACCCTTTCTAGATCCAGTTTGACACCCTTGATATATGGTAACACTGAACTTGATTTGCCACATAAAAATGACAACAATGAACAGTTTGTCTCTTGTCTCTTCTCAGAGATAACCATAACCCTATGCACACAATATTCTATATATCCGAAAAAATAATATTTGTTCATTTTCTATAACCTAACTTGTTTCAGGGATTTTCTTTTAAGGAAAAGAGGCATAGTACATCGCCGTGACATCCATCTACTGTCATATTTTAAAGAGGTCATATTATGCCATTTTAAAGGTTGCTAATATTGCTTAATGAGTCTCTTAAAACAGGTTTACCTGTATGCAAGTTCAAAAAACACTTTAGTTTTCTCCAAAAATAGATTTAATTTTACCCCATTTCTAAATGATTCGTAAACGACTCGTGT
>JAQQZT010000040.1:14187475-14200491 GCA_030068275.1 Clarias platycephalus
AGATGGCGCGGCCCGTTATGATTGGTCTACCGCTACAGCGTGTGTCGGAAAACGAAACGCCCATTACCATAACTGAATGACTAATTTTATATTAACTGTGGCTACAAAAATCGTGAGGTCTTTTATCTTTGTGTCGGTGTTGCGTTAAAAGGCCGGTGAGCAAAAAGGACAAACACAAATGTAGACAAAAAAGTAGATAAAGCATTATTATAGTAGATAATAGTATTATACTGTACAAAACTAAATAAAGTAAACGAAAAAGGTGCACCGCAACCAAACAAAGATATAAACAATATTTACAAACTACATATAATAAATGGTATGTGTATGTGTGCATGAACACGAGTGAGTGGAAAATGTCCGAAGTCCGTGTTTATTGTATGTGCGTTAGAGGAGTATGGTTCGGTCTCACCGGGGTTAATGAAGTCCAAGAGGCCAATGACGGAGGGTGAGAAGTCCGGGGAATATGTCCAGTCAAAGATAATCCGGTTCAAAAATCTTCGAAAGAAAATGATCCACAGCAATCTCTCCTTCTCTTGTCTAAAAAAATAACCCCAGCGCTGGTCCACCATTACTACTCCTCCCACCGCTCTTTCCCGGCTGTCCCTTTGAAGGCAGGTCAGGGAAAGGGCAAGGCGCATGCGCACTTCACGAGTGTGATGCATTTTTGCCGTTAAAGGGCAAGGCGCATGCGCACTTCGTGTGTGTGTGATGCAATTTTGCCCCTCGGGGCTTGCCGTAGAATCTACGGCAAGAGGCATGCACACTTCGCGAGTGTTGAATTCAGTTTTGGTGAATTGTGGAGAATAAACAGTTAAAAAGGATTTCATGTGCTCTCGTTTTTTATTGTTTTTTTATATTACAAAGTGTTTAAGCGAACCCGGCATGAATGCTCGGTCACATTAGAGTCTGGTAACGTTTATTGTAAGATGGCGGGCAAGTTGTTCGCGATGTAGAACGTGAGCGGACATTATGCAAATATGTTACGTAGTGACGTGGATCTGTAACAGAGTAAAAATAGAATTGCTAACGACTCATTTAGGCGAATGTGAGCCGACTCTTTTTTTTATAGACAAAAACTTCATTTATCGTGCACTGTCGGCATCACAGATAGTGCAGATAGTGTGTTTTTGTTCACATACAGCTACATGACACTGCATGAAAGATCATATTTGAAAAAACATAATAGGGGCTGTGAATTCTACCAAAATAACTGCAAAAATCTAGTGAGTAAGCTAGGCCAGAAAATATTAATGCATGTATACATGCATGTGTTCTTTTGAAAAGGATAATAATAAACTAAGTAAGTCTTTCTAGCTACCACAATTCTAATTTCTAGAATATGTGGTACCATTATCAATATCAACAATAACCGTCAAATATAAAATAACATACTGTAGGTGCCTGAAGAAAAATAAGCTGCGACCATTTACTGGGAATTTTGAGTCAAGTAGTGAGGCAATGATTCTTTCATTATTTTTTTCTTTAAATAAAAGTAAGTGTTTCAAGCTTCTTAAGAAGCAGCAGGCAAGCTTATCACTAAATCTTGTATTTTTGGGGTTGTGTTATGTAGATATGCACATTAATTATTAAATTCAACCAAAACCAATTATTTAAACCTTGCTGTCTCTTTCAGAAGCGGTGTGTATGGCTGAGCAGCAGTCAGATAAGGACAATCATTTTATCTCTGATGGACTATTTAGGATGAAATGCAATAACTCCAGTGTGTGCTGGAGTATGAAGACAATGTGAAAACTTGGTCATGGTGAGTAAATCATCTCATTCCAATACAAACTGGCAGTAGCCTTGGGTTTTATTGAAAGTGAATGCATCACCACATCTGGGCTGTTTGAACCATATATGGGTAAACTCACAACAAATAGGTATGAGTCTACTCTCAGATGATAACAGCTACACGAAGAGGAGCTTTCACTTAATTTAAATGTAATAATGTGGTTAGGCATGCAGATATAGTAACACATTTTCTCATTCTTTTGAAGAATGAGAAAATATGTTTGCAAATTTTACAAGTCCAGTCCAATTTTGACATCAAATCACAAACCTCAAAATAAATGCAGCTTATCTTTAATTTTTTTTTATCAAACTAGCATGGAGGAAATCATTGCATTATTGCACTCATTTCTGCTTCCTAATTTTTTATTTGCTAGAGGTACTCTACCTTCCATTCACAACCTTGATGTGCAGTGTCTACATATTCAGATATTTACAGTTTGGCACCCTTGTGTACAGACTACACACAAAAATGTATATTTTGGTATGCAGTAATTTGACTCATGGCTTTTATAACAATATTTGATTAATTTTATGGTTTTAACATTTAATTAATTCTGTCAAGAATACCATCATGGATCAGTGGTATACTGGCATGAGTACATAATTCTCATTTCATTCTGAGAGTCTGAGTGACAGTGTTTACTTTGACCTTTCTATTTTTGATACATTGGGGCATTGGGCAAAATGAACTTTGAATATAAATGTAAGTCTATTATAATTGTTTTGAAAAATTTCACCAGAAATGCAAGCATAGCTCTTTACTAATATATTGATTAATGTAGTGTGGCATTTACTCTTTTTTTCTTTTTTTTTTGGTCCCAAAGTAAGTTGTAATTTTTTGTAACATTCAATGCACTGTCTGTCTGCAAGATTTGGATTTTAAGTTTATTCCAATGTGTGTTATGTAGAGATCATTAGTTGTTGGTAGTTTGAGCACGATGGGGATCTGTGCAGATTCCAAAGTTGGTGTTGACAATGGATCCTCCAATGGACCAGTCACCTTCACATTTAAGTCCATCCTCACAAATGCAGTAGTAGTATGTACCATACAAGCTCTATGGAAAAGAGAGAAAAAAAACACTTTAATTAAGTATCAGAACTTCTGTGTAACATCCACAATACCCAACATATAGTAAACTACACACTTAAACTATAAAAAAGACAGATACCTTAACTAGGTCATCAACAGTTTTATGAATTGTAGGATAGTAAATGCTTTTCTCTCAGTTTGAGGAAAGTCTGCTGCAAACAGATTATACAAATGTACAGAAGCCAGCAGTCCCTCCTTCATCAATCTCAAACTGCAGGCCATGGTGTCAATCAGATAGATCACCTAAACTTTCTCAAATCCAGCTGTAAGCCCTACATTTGCACTATGAAGCTTTACAAAGCACTTTCATCATAGTCACTGTGTGGGGAGTAAACAGGAGAAACCTTATTTAAACTACATTTATATTTATGAAAAAACAGCACGGTTTCCTTATATAGAAAATGGAAAAACTGCAGCAAAAGAGATAACCCAGCAAACATTGGTCTGATGGTGTCGTTGTGTCACTGCCCAAAAATAGTCATAATAAATATTCAGTGACTTTAAATGACTAAAGCATTTGATATCGTACTTTAGGTTGGGTTAAGTTACTTGTTTTGAAAAAGTCTTTGCCATGATCTTTACCTTCTTAGAGCATATTTCGTTGTCTGCAGCCCGTGGGGCACAGCGAGGCAGGTAATCATCTGAATGATGGCAGCAGGAGCTCTTACACTGCACGCTGTTAAGACACAGCTCTCCATTATTCTACAGAACAGACATTTCAACATGAATTACTTATTGACAAACACATACATACATTGTAATGTACAAACTCCTTTATTCCAAGTAAGAAAATATAGAACAGTTTATATTTTCATGTTCCATAGCACATCCAAAAAACATGTTAAAAAACATGTATAATAATAATAATAATAGTAATAATTCAGCTAAGCTGCTTGCTCTTAGTTTTCTGGGCTCTTACCAGGTTGAAAAAAAGGCCTTTTTCTTCAAAAGTTTCAGGAGTAGTGGCCAATGCCATAGCCACCAAGCACATTGCAATCACTAGCACAGTCCTCATCGTGTTGTGGCTCGATCCACAGAACTTAATTTCACTCAGGTTCTGCATGTTTTCCTATATATCAGACCTCCCTGCGGCACCATGCCCAGGGTTAACAAAGGTCAGCTTTCTCAAATATAGATAAAGTACATCTGTGACCAAGCTCTAGAATCTTGACAACTGTACAAACACAGCTATTTTCCCATTATACCATGCTAATAACAGAAGGTTTATTCCCAACAAGCTCTATAATCACTCACTCTCACTCATCATCTATACCGCTTTATCCTGTATTCAGGGTCGCGGGGGGCCTGGAGCCTATCCCAGGAGACTTAAGGAAGGAGGCAGGGTAATCCATCAAAGAATCTCTGTAATGAATTGTGTAATATTTAAGCTATTTTAGTTTCAAACAGGAATCAGACCTGTGCGAAATAGTTAAAAACAAAAAATTCTGTAGAATTTAGTTTATTTTAGAGTTGCCAGACCCAGATACTGTGTCTGGGTTACTGTTTAATTTCATGTCTTCCTCTCTGGGTTTCCTCTCGGTACATGATAGTTTCCTAAACATGTTGATAGCTGACTTGGCTACACTAAAGTTCCCCTACTGTAGATGTAGGTGTGTGTGTGTGTGTGTGTGTGTGTGTGTGTGTGTGTGTGTGTGTGTGTGTGTGTGTGTGTGTGTGAGAACTGGCATCCCATTCAGGGTGTATTCCCTTCGGAGGTTCACAGGTTGATGATCTATCACAACCTTTACCAGGATAAAGCAATTACAGAAAATTAAGGAATAAAAAAATCATAAAAGTGTTGATTATTTGTTTATATTGTAAATTAGTATGTACACTAATTGGCCACAACATTAACACCACTGCCAGGTGAATCAAATAATATTATTAATTATATAACAGTAAACTGGTGAGACGATCATGGGCACCCAAGGCTCATCTATACCTGTGGGGATCAAAGACCAGCCCATCCGGTCCGATCTCTCAGAAAAAGACTATGTAGTACAAATCTCTGGAAAAAGTCAATTGTGGCCACAATAGACAGGTATCAGAACACTCAGTGCACCACAGTCTGTGGTATATGGGGCTTAGCAGGCAAAGACGTCAATGATGTTGTTCCAGCCTCCCAAATTCCCCAGAACTCAATCTGATTGAGCATCCATGGAATATGAAAGACCAACAGTGCCAAAGATAGAGATGAATCCAATCTTTGTGCAAAAAAAAGTGATTGTTTTAAATCTATGGTTTTCAAATACAGTTTAAAGTTTCTAACATCAAACAAATAGCAGAGAAGAAGAAGTGTTTTCATGTCTGTTTCTTCTTTTTTTCAACATTTTTTTCTTCTCTACTCTGCACTCTCCATTTCGACTTTTCCAACCCTGAACCAGAACATCATACCTAAAAAGCTAATGAAAAAAGTTCTTACTTTTTTTCCCCAAAGTATGTATACAATTTTTGCAAGCATGTGTAAAATGATGCTGGATTGGGAAGGTTTTCAATCAATTATTAGTTCAACATCTGAAACAGTTTAGATCATCAGTTATGGTACTTTATCTTTCACAGACATCAGCTAATCTCAGATTTTTTCAATGTCACACACAGCAGAGTGTTTATAAAATATCGAAACTGATGTTGAAAATAATTTCAAAACATTTCAAACCCTGTGAAGTCTGACTCCTCTTTATGACATTCATAAATTATCTGTACACTTACATCAAGGCTTGTTGCATATCTGGTTACTCTGGTCAACCGTTTCATCACCTTATTCTGATCACATTACCATTTAAAATTTATACCCCATGACACCACTGTTGGCTAGGATGTTGTTCCCGACACAAAAGAACATGTGTTGATGTTTCATTGGTCATTTTTCAAGATACAGCACTGTATCAGTGAACTAACTACAGAAGAAACATAAATCTCCTGAGAGTGATCAACCTGGTATAGTTTGTAGATTATTATTTTTTATTATTTTGGAGAGCAGTTTTGGCAAGATGAAGGATTTGCTAAAGTGATGTTAGCTAGTTAAACGTGTCAACAGGTCTTGCATCTTTTTAAACACCTCTAAATCAGTTTCAAGATGGAGAAAATGCTTCCTGCCACAGAGGCGGTCAAAATCTACCAGACAAATTATGTGAGAAACGTCAGAGCCATTGGTGTCTTGTGGGCAATTTTAACCATTTGCTTTACCATCATCACAATGGTGGTGTTTATTCAGCCCTACTGGATTGGCGACAGTGTGAATACTCCACAGTCTGGGTACTTTGGGCTCTTCTACTACTGCATAGGGAACCCCATCACCTCAGAGCTTGTCTGCAAGGGCAGTGTGCTCGACTTTAACTCCATTCCATCTGGGGCATTTAAGACTGCAATGTTCTTTGTGGGAACTGCAATGCTGCTTAATGTTGGCACCATGGTCTCCTTCAGTCTCTTCTTCTTTTGCAGTGCAGCCAGTGTGTACAAGATATGTGCATGGATGCAAACCGCATCAGGTAAAAACATTGTGATTCAAAGTTTATTTACTTTTTTTTTTTTTTTAGATTTAAAGTTAATAGTGAATAGTAAACATCTCTGGTTTGTGAACATAGACTTTTCATTCTTAAAAGAATCAGTTAAATAGTTGATTTTCTTTTGATGAGTCAATTTTTGCTTCCAGATATCTAGCCTTAAAATATATATTTTTTTCACAATGATTTCATGATGATTATTAAATGTAAATATCCAATGCTACCCAGTGCACATAACAAAAAAAGTGATAATGTCTACAATGTTTGCATTCATTAAAAAAATCCGCAAAGTATTACAGAGCTTAGCTGTTATAGGAAATTAATTGACACCTGACCAATCAATCTCAAGAATTCAACAGCATAAAAATGCTGTATAAAACAATATTTGGCTATTTTAATCTTGCCAAGTTTCCATGTTGTCCTGCCAAAATCTACAAGAAAGAATATTTAATCACATTTCAAACAGCATGTGGACAACCACAACATAAAAAACTGTGCCAAGATTGACCTTGGGTGAGTTTTTAACAGGAAATTATAGCTAATCTGTCCAATGGTGTGTATGGGTGAAAATGCATTACCACAATATCCCTACACACCTCTACACTTACTTTTCAATATATTGTCTATAATGGTCATCCTTCTGAAGATTAAGTTTCATCATATTTGACAGTACTCACTTGGGAAGGCTTGTCTTCTTTATCTAACTTATTGCAATAATTTGAAGTGCACATATAATTTTATTTTTAGTTATGACAGTGCTGTGCTCAGTAAATAAGGATCTAGACACTGAGCATGATGACTTTACCCCAATAAAGCTGCTGATTCTAAAGGTATGTCATTATTAGTATTAGTAGTATTTATTACTACTACAATTACAAAAGGTATAGGTGATACAATTGGAGATTTATGACTTATTTAGGATGATTTAAGGAACTGTCTTTATTACTTAATTATTTGCGTTATATTAGCAAGGAACATTTAGCTAGATAAGAAAATTAATTGTCATTCTAAATAACAGCAAGACGTAGAAGTATGATAAGTGTAGGCTATAAATACAGCACTTGTGTTGTCCACTAGGATTAGAGTTGACCTTAAAATAATTGTATGCCTTTATTGCCATTTTGCCCTCAAGACAAATGGAGTCTACTAGCTTAACTAGTGACATGTGGAACTTTAAAAGAACTAATTTCTGGATGTTAAAAAAAAAAAGAATGTGATGTTTACGACTACAGGTTATAAATATTAATTGAGTTCCTTTTTACGTGGAGAGTCTGTGCTTGCCAGATTTTAACCTACCATACCAACTAACATTGCCTACTTCCTGGAAAGAAAGCAGATATGCTGCACCACACACACACACGACCTCAGCTTCAGAAGTATTTAATTTCCATGTATCCTTTGCAACTGCAGTACAAGCCCAGGATGTCCGGAAGCAAGCGGCAAAGCAGCGGCGATGAAGCTGGTACTGCTAAGAAGCGCAAAACAATAACAATGAAGACAAAACTAACTATAATTGAGGGAATGGAGCAGGGTGAACAGGCATTACTCATTCTTTTAACATAAATTGTTAAACAATCAGCATGATTCTAAAGAACATTACTGTAATATACTGTGTATAGCCAATTGTGCTGGTATCCTAGTACCTGTTCAATGTTTGTTGGTCTTACGAATGAACTCTTGGAATGGAACTTGTTCATATGTAGGGAACTGTACCACTTATCCCGTACACAACGTAACAGGAGGTCTGAGGCCTATCCTAGGGCACTTGGCTTAAGCAAGGGCAGGCTAGACTCTGAACAGGGTGCCAATCCAGAATACAGGAAATTTGGAAAAGCCAACTAGCCTATTCTGCATGTCTTTGAACTGTGGGAGGAAACCAGAGTACTAGGAGGAAACCCACCAAGCACTGGGATAACATACAGACCTAATGGGGGTAATCGAACCCTACACCCTGAACCACTATACCACCAATGCTGCAGTTTTATTATTATTATTATTATTATTATTATCAATGCTTACCATTTTCCCAATATTTTCTTCTTGCAGTGTCATAAGGTTTCCGATTAAAATAATAGCTAATTTGCGTTAGGTGTTAAGGTTATCATTAGTATTTCTCATTTTATTATTTAACAGATGGACTATACTTGCACTTCCTAGTTTTATTGAGTGAATATATTTTGTCCACGGCCCCTAAACTGCAGACAGAGTAGACGATCTTATATTGCATGTCTCATTTGTTGTTATTTATACTGACATGGAATTAGCAAAATTCCAGAGCAAAATCATTGTGTATGTAGAGGAAACAATCATCAAACATCAATTCACAACATTATACATTTTAATTTCATTAAATGTTTGAAAAAAAACATTGTCATTTGACAAAAACAAGCTGTTGTTCTGTTATTTTCTCACAACGCTAGATGTTGTACAGAGTGCACACCTGCCCCTCTTCTAGTGTTCTAAATCTGATTCAAAATCTAGTGGTCAAAAATGGGAACTGTAACATGTCTATATTAGCATTTTCTTTCCTGTTCTATGAATATTTGTGGAGAAGAACAGGCCACTGTGTTCAGTGATAGGGTAGTCATATTGGGATAGAATTAAAACTCTGCATCCCCACTATCATCTAATGGAAGTGCAGTGTCTATAATGTACAGATATATATTTTAGATCCTGTGTATTGCCTTGATTGGGAGAGGGTGAGGGAGAACACTGTACCGAATAATGTCCATACATCAGAAATACTGGTAAGGCTGAATGAAAAAATAATTGTTTCTATTTTCCAATGCCCAAATGCTGGGTTACTGATCAGAAGGTCGGGGTTCAAGTCCCAGCATCACCGAGCTGCCACTGTTGAGCAAGACAAGGTCAAGAGTTCAGGCTCAGCACTGCCACGCTGCCACAGTTGAGCAAGGACCTTTACCTCTCTCTGCTCCAGGGTACCATATGATGGCTGGTCTGTGTGCTAACCCTAGCTTTCTAACAAGCTGGGATATATAAAGAAAATAATTTCACTGTGCTATAAATGTGTACCAAGTAAAGGCTTCTTCTATTTGATTTGGAATTGTTGATGTCAATGCCAGTTTATGATACAGTATTTGTTTAAGACACAGTTGGAAAAACACCCAAACCTTCTCATAATTCACTGCTACCCTGGCTACTGAGTGACTGCTTGTTGTTGGGGCACCTACATAATAATAATAAAAACCTCCAAAGGTAGGCTAAAGCATAAATCAATTTAAAGATCTCAAGCTTTCCTGGGGGAAAAACTCTATCAAGACACCAAGGGTTCTAAATAGCTTTACAGGCCCCTGGCTGTATCTTGGGGGAATTAATGTATT
This sequence comes from Clarias platycephalus, assembly GCA_030068275.1. Lineage (NCBI taxonomy): Eukaryota > Metazoa > Chordata > Actinopteri > Siluriformes > Clariidae > Clarias > Clarias platycephalus. The sequence goes on from JAQQZT010000040.1 coordinate 14,197,204, forward strand.
CTTGTATGAAATTTGTGTGTAAGTTTAATGCATTTCTTTCATTCTTTTTATTCCTCACCTCCCTAAAACATGCCAGTAGGTACTGTAGATTGGTTAAGATACATGACTCCTAGATGTGAACATGTGAATGCATGGTGCCCTGCAATGAACAGGCGTTCCATTTGAGGGAATTACTGGCACAGTAGCATTGTGAGCAAAAGCTCAGTGTTCTGTTTCTACTAAACACACAAAAACATAAGAAGTCATACTTGGTGAAAGTTTTGCTCAATGTGTTCTCCATCCTGTAGCAGTGCTCTTGGTGATGGGCTGTATGATTTACCCTGATGGATGGGACTCCGCTGAGGTAAAGCGAATGTGTGGTGAGCGGACGAGTAAATACACGCTGGGAAACTGCACAGTGCGCTGGGCCTACATTCTGGCTATCATCTGCATCCTGGACGCACTCATGCTTGCACTTGTGGCCTTCACGCTGGGAAACCGACAGGAAAATCTGCTACCTGATGAATTTGAAGTAGAGTCAGGGGAAGGTAAACACAACCATTTAAAAAGAATTTGCGGTGAGCCGAAGCATTTGATTTAAATCATGTTGCAATGTTAAAGTTAGAGACTAGACTCTAAAATTCATGAAGCCAGAGCTTTACAATTTAAGTGATTAGACTGCATAATAAGCAATGCTAAATTTCTAGAAAGACACAAACCAAATATGACAAACTTGTATGAACACATTTTGACTTTGAAAGCATGACGACATTCTTTGTCACTACAGGAAAATCCTGAATCCAGAAGTTGTTCTGCCAACTGCGAAGAACCATGATGAATTAGGATATAATAAAATTTCACCCATCTCCCAAATATTTTATTAAAACATTACTGTCCAGCTAAATAATCTTAGTTAACAATAGTAGGATTTCTTTAAAAACTGTACATGGCTGTAATATACAGATCAAGGCAAACTCTTTGGTACACATATATACACCGACATTACAAACATACACACGCGCACACACTTTTCACAACCATCTTTTGGGTGGTGTTTAACAGCAACTCATTTTCCGGAAGCATAGAAAGCAACCCTCCAAATGTACTCAAATTTGACCAAAAACACCACATAAAGAAACAACTGACACTTTTTGAGACAAAAATATTACACAGTGGTATGGCATTTCCTGAAATAAACTACAAATGATTTAATTGCTTTTTCTACAGTTATGATGTAAACCTAATGGTTCCTTTTCTATCTCTGGTGTGAGTGCTCCCAAAACTAGGAAACATGTAACCCACATTATGTACCCTTACATCAACCCCATGTTCAGTAAAAGCCTAGCAAAATACAGAAATTTGACCTTTTAGCATGTAGCACACAGCTTGAATAATACAAGAGATGTTCCCTAAAACTGTTGTGCAAATTTAGAGGGAAAAGAAAAGTTTGAGGACAAACACTGCCTCAGGAAATAAGTCAGAAGTGATAAAACCGCCAGGAAAACATTTTTTCCCCAGGAGATTCAAACAGGAAACCACACACAAAGTACAAGTACTATTCAGGTAAGCACTCAAACTGGAAAGTGATACGTTGCAGTCTTGTATGGAAGTGGAGGACAATGGGTCTGCAGTGGTTTACATGAGCCACTAGAGGGCGAGCCAGGGGTGGCGCAGGCATTCGGCCGCCGTGGCTCGTTTCTCAGGGATGAGTTCAAGCATGGGAAGCAGGAAATCTGCAAAGGTCTCGGCATCCTCACGGGACCACTCATACTTGTCCAACAGCACCTCCAACAAACCCCACGGCTTCAACTTGGTGATGTGCTTCAGTTCACCTGCACAGAGAATGCATTTAGCCCCTGCACAATGCCATCTCCTCACACACTCAACACACAATATGGATTAACCTGTAAAGCAGACATGCATGACTGGGGCCTCTATGGCGATTACAAATGATTGCATATTTTGGGAAGGAAAAAAAGAAAAACCTACCAAATACAAACTGACGATTATGTACACTATTACAGTACAATTGAATCTTTACCTTCCACAGACTAACCCGAACGACGGTAACGAACATGTAAGGATATCTTTAAAAACATAATTCTCTCATTTACATGCAAGGTAGTCACAGCAAAAGTGTGCAGGTTACAAGGATAAAACAGAGAAAATGTTTGCTATTCGATAAACATTTACCACATTTTTGATACCTCATCATTTACTCTAGTCTAACATGATGTAAACATGTTTAAACAAGCATCCATTTAATATTTCATTCTTTAGATGTAATGGCGTGATGGCCCATAGAACGGTCTTAATTTTTTTTATATTGCAGATTTGCTTTTCTCATTTAAGGGGAAAAAAAGTTTAGTTTTGTTTATAATAGCAATAAGTCACAAATGGGATATTTAAAAGGATTTTTTTTTAAATAAAATAAATCATTCACACTAATTGCTACAGCTGGTACTATTTTGCACAGCTTTCTCAACTGTAAAGAAAGGGGACCATGTATTTTGTAACATGAAATGCCACCACAAGATGGCTGCACACATTTCAGAAATAAAATGAAACTTTCTAAATGAATTATACTGTATTCACAGGTATTGGCTTTAGATTAATCAACACAGATTTGATTGTTAACAGTTTGTTAAATCTAAAACAAATTATACAGTTTACACACAAAATTGGTTTTCGGGTAAATTCAATTGAACAATTTTAGATTAAATATATTTAACTTGGTCTCTTTTTTTTGACATCACCAAAGGGGGGGAAAAAAAAAAAAAGTTTAACAAGTGTGTAGACTTTCTATATCTGATGTACACACATTACTCACTCGAGTTAGCTGCTCTGCTTGTTGCTAATTAAATGACACAAGCAGGCCTGTGCCCCACTTCTGTCAAATGAAATAATTCCAACCATAGCATTAGCGATTAGGATTATATCTTAAATAAACTTGACCCGTTCACCTGACTTTTTAAACCTGGATTAATTCCAAATATCGGAAGGGATATGTAAACATTTTAGTCTGAGCTCTGTCCTTGATGACATGCAGTCTTTTGTTTTGTTTTATCTTATCTAAGCGTGCAATTTGAGAAAAGTGTACACTGTAGATATTTATGCAAAACAAATTTCTTTGTATTACTTTAAAATTTTAAACACCATCAAACAAGAACATGCAAAATTGTTTAAAAAAAAAAAAAAAAAAAAAAAGTCTCCAAACATACACAATTACTAGTCAAAAGTTTGGGGTCACTTTCTAACTCCATGATGGTTCCTGATTTTTATTTCTTTCTACATTGTAAAGGAATGCTG
>JAQQZT010000040.1:14202092-14238039 GCA_030068275.1 Clarias platycephalus
CTTGCAAGAACTATTACAGAAAGGCTGACCTCTGTGTCTTAAAATAACAACTAACTGTTGTTTTTGTTGTTGTTACTGTACGTATTTACCTAATTCCATATGTTATTTTATAGTTTTGAAATCCCCAGTATTGTTATAGAATGTAGAAAATAAATCACTAAACAAAAACAAAGAAATTTGCAAGTGACCCCAAACTTTTGAACGGTAGTGTAATATAAATATAAATATTAAAAACTGTGTGGAACACCAGCATTAAGTAAAACATTAACCTAAATGAACAGTGGTAGTTTAGTGCATTGCTTTTTTTTTATATTTTTTTTTTTTACTTTATCCGTTTCAGTTCTTTCTTTTAGAGTGTTCGGTCATCTCAGTACAGAGCTTATCAAAACTACAGGAGGCTTAACCACTTGGTGTACAAAGATAAGCAAATCCTTAGACATTCATTAAGTACATTTACTTCTTCTCACCATTCTTCTCACATATTATATTATCTGTATGTTAAAACTCATTAAGATTTTAAGATTTTTCAAAACAGTATTACCTTTCTTGGTGAAAAAGTCCTTGGAGTATTTTCCTGCTATTATAAGTTTGCGTGGGACCATCCCCAGCAGCTCAATGATCAAAGCAATATGATCTGCCATTTTGCATGGCAACAAAAAAGGGTTGTTGTGAAGGTTGAGGGGAGGGGGAGGAGGGAGAAGGAAAAAAAAAAAAAGAAAAAAAAACACATTGATCAAACATGGTTAATAGTCATTTAACCACACTGGGAAAAGGGTTAAGCTGAGAGGAAGTGTGCGGCTCAAATTTGACAGCACAGAGACAGTAGTCAGTATTGTGAATTCTGACTGGTTGCATTACTCTATTTTCTGTTTAACTCCGAATATCTTAACATCAACCATAAAAGATCATTCTAAAGTAAAGTTTCTGTGATGGCTGTTAATGAGAGCCCTGGATGTCCACATTCCTTTTAAAAGAATTCCATTAATACCCTAGCAGAGTGCAATTGCATAGATGCATAAATTAACGATTCATTAAATGCAGTTTGTTTGTTTATTTTTCTGGAAGCACCACTCAGACAAGCAAGAAGTTTATCAACACAACTTGTATCTTAAAGGAACTAAAGACTTTTAGAATCTGCTAACACTTCAGGGGCCGTATTCGTGAAAATTCTTGAAATTGTGGCATTTTAAATTGTGGAGTGTAGATCCTAGGAAAGGCAGAAGTTCATCTTGAAGCATAGTGACACTTAAACGAGCTTGATAAATAAAATGCAAATAAAAAAAAGCAAATAAATCGTAAAGATTGTGTCTCATATTACAAAGACATATCTTAGAATATGTGTCTCATATCACAAGGACACCTAGTTAGTGATGCGCGAGTCATGCATTTTTATTATTTATTTTACCCGCAACTGTCCCGACAAGAGGGCCAACCCAACCCACCCGACCTGCTCCAAGATGCTCTAATCTAATACTTTATCAGTACCAACCTGATAAATGGGACAGAGGAATACACTGACAGCAGGCAGCAATAAAAAATAGAAAGAACAAACTAATTGTTGTAGACGTATGACAAAAACAGGAGAGTTTTCATGATGGTGGTGTACTTGGAATAAACTTTGTCAAACCCCAGTATCTTTGCGGGTCTCGCTTTTTTTTTTTTTTGTGACAACCGATCACGTCTTCAGAAGCATGCATCATACTAAGTAACAGGATGGGCCCCACCTCCTTATTGAGATACAAGTTTTTGTCTTCTCATTGCTTCAATCACTTTGAGATTTGTCCTAAATCAGTCTTAAGCTATGACTCCCACCTAGATGTTTTTAATCCAAGTTGGCTCTCTGAGAAACTTCATGAATACAGCCCACTGTGATGTCTGAGGAATGCTACTTGAAATCCCACATGTAAAACGCACTGTCAAAAGAAGCTGCAAAAACTCTCTCAGACTTGCCCTCGAGGCCCAGTGTGGAAGTCTTACTGTCATGCGTACCTTTCCGACTGAAGTATTCCTGAGAGACTTTCCCACACAGAGCATAGTGTCGGGGAATTCTACCCAACAGTTCAATGATCAAAGCAAGGTGGTCTGGAGGAAAATCAAGTGTAGGACAGGAGAGAGAGGGGGGTGGGGGGGATGACAGTAGCAAGGACAAAAGCAAGATGAGCGGTAATAAGCATGATCCAAAAGGAATTTAATGTAGTACAAGTGTTAACAGCCAGTCACATAGCAATGATGGCATACACAAAGCATGTTACATGGACATCAAAACAAAGAGGTTAGTGTAGATGCAAAACGTAAATGCCATCTAGTATTCTTCAACTCAACATTCAGAACCTAGAATGTGGCTGTAAGCATAACATTCAGTCTAGATCAGGGGAAGGTGATACCAGAACATATCAAGAGCATTAAATCTGGTTCAAAAACTGAACTGAATTGTGTCTGTGGGTACACAACATTCAGCTAATGCAGAAAACATTAGGTGTTTTACAAGAATTTTACAGAATTTCGTGTCTTGTAGATTGTTATGCCTATATTTGCATTTTTAACCAATGCCATTCTTATTCTATCATTTATATACCATGTATGGGTAAAAATAAAAAGGACACAAAAAAGACTTTTGCTGGTGACATACTGAAACCTGCAGTAGCATGTGTGAAGGAACAAGCACCACTTCCTAAAAATTTGAGCTACACCAAAAGCTCTCTGAACTATTTACAGACATGCCAAATGAGACAAGGTGAAAGATCTCTTTTTAGTTTGGATCTCCCTGAATGCATGCAGAATGAGCATGATGTGGAATGTAATAAGCATCACAAAAGCACCAGGTTAAGTGGAAGCATGGGAGGGCACAAGATATTGAGGCAATCGTAAATTTGGGTAATTTTAAATCCCTGCAGAATTACAGACTTGAAAATAAAGGCTTTGGGCAGGTCATCATCTACATCCTTTTACAGGATGTAATTTAGATGGCAGAAAAAGGAGGGAAGAACTCAGTGAGAATGAGAAGAAGAAAAAAAAAAGTAGTAGAGAAGGTAAAGAAATTGGTTCAGATTTTTGTAGCTCTGTTAGATGGGGAAAGAGGCACAGGAATACAGTCAGTTATATTATCTTTTGTAACAAGTCACAACATTGCGCTGGAAAAAGCTGAATACTCAATACCTGTAGTCTGGCTCACAAGTACAGAGTATGTGACATGATCACAATTCATTAGTCAATCTTATTCTAAAGCATGCCTACAGAAAAATATCAAGCAAAATATAAACTATTTCTAATCCTCGATCATTAATCAATAAAAGGTATCAATAAAATAAAAATATATATATAAAAAGTACAGTAAGCACATATGCAGTGGAAATTTAATGAGACTATGCTTAGCCTTTAGGTGAAACTAGACACTCATAGGACAGCATTATACATTACAGTGACTGCACTTAGCAAAGTAAAGGCTAAAAAATAACTAGTATCAGAACAGAAAACTTAGCATTATATTTCAATTGGTAAAGGAAGTCAAAAGCAAACATGGTGGAGACAGGAACTAGCTGCTTTACCTTCATCTCTGGAGTAATCTTCACCAGAGTGCGGTTCAAACAAGTAGTCCCCAGTGGCCAGTTCAAATGCCTGTAATGAGAGAAGATTAGACACAGGAAGAGCGATTGTATTTTGAGAAGGAAAATTGAAAACTGCTTACCAAGTTAGGTTAAAAAAATAAAATAAAAAAATCCTTATTTTGTAACTCCCAAGTTTTTACAAACAACTAGACAATCATAACACTGGAGAACCTTAAGTAATTGTAAAGATATTTGAAGAAGGTAATGTTAAAACTACATATTTGTTCAGTATTTGACATTATACTGCATTGTTCTCCCTCACCATACAAGCGGTGCTCCATATATCAGCTGGTGTACTGTAACCTGCTCCAATCAGCACCTCCAGGGAGCGATACTGCCTCGTCTGAATGTCCTCGGTGAAGTGTTTGTGCTGCAGGAAAACATCACTTTAATTCATGGGTTCAGTCTAGTCATATGCATTTAATTTCAGGTACCAGAAAAAGGCAGAATAATCCAATAACTTGCATTGTTTCCTACAGATCTTAAACATGCATGGACTGGGGGCATGTCCTAGCATGTTAAATATACTAATTTACTCGCTTACTGTAAACAGGACCTCTTAATTCTTTCTAAAACACCCAGCAGAAGCCTGCAACTGCCAAGACAGCTACAGATGATTTTATTTTGTTTGCAGTGTTGCTTCCAATTGCAATGTAAAATGATGCAAGAAATCCTGATGTAATTATTGGAATTACCACAAGCCCTGGCCTTTTATCACACAACAGAATTTCTACCCAACTTTTTTACTATACCATGAATAAACTAATCACAGATATGACAAAAATATATTTAAGAGCTGAACATTCTGACTTCAGAAAGCATAATCCAAACAAATTTAATTGTTTTATTAAATTGCATATTTTATCCAAGATCAAGTAGATGAAAAATTTGGGATAACGTAATGAGGCAAAAGTTATGGAATCACCTTGCCATTTGCATTTCTAAAACAAACACTCCAAGTCTAAAAATGCAAATTAGTCTGCAGCTTAAAAAGAGAAACCAAAAAAATTTCTGTTTACAGAACAAGGTGTAACCTTGGCTAACTCAAAAGACATGGCCTCAACAACAGAAGCTGTGAATTAAGCAAAGTAAAAATTAATTAATAGGATTCTTCAAGATAGAAACACCACATTGTGCGGCAAATGATGTCAGTTGTTCATCATCAATGTCTGCGCAGGTATTAAAGTAGGAAATTTGTAAAAGGAAAACACAAGAGTAATCCAACAAAGACGTCAAGGTATCAGGACAGAAAACACAAAGCAATATGCCTTGCAAATAGTAAAAAAGGCAAACAAAAGCAGCATTAACCCAAACAGAACAAAAAGTTACAATTAGATAGAGAGACAACCACAGAGGATGGATGATTGTGTGAAACTGACGAGTCACAAATCTGCATTGGCCAAGAAAATGGTGTTGAAACTTTGGAACCATTATAAAGCAACATTTATAGACAACAGACTAGAGAAAATAAAATTTCATGATAAGGATTTGAATATCAGGTAAAATTGTTGAGTAGAATATCTAGGATAGGTAGAAGGACTTCTAAGTATGCCATCTCTTCTGCAAATTAGTCATTGATTTTCAAGGATCATGTATTCTTCTCCCTAAATGCTCACAGGAACAACTGCAGTGGACTCCAAGTCACTCATGTCAGGATCGCCACTCACTGACTACCGAACTTCATTAAGACATTTGGGCCATTTAAATGTTTTACTGCGGCTAAGAGTCTCATCACCATATTGTGAAGTCTTAAATCTTCTTTAAATGTCAATCGCTTTTATGTCTTCATTCACGAGAAATTTCATCACAAGTCCCGGTTAGACTTGAACCCCTCATATCTCATATACTAAAAAGAATTAGGACAAATGTGTCCCAAATAAAAAAATTTATATTATGAACTGAATAGCAAACTAATTCCCATTCCTTAAACAATGAAAAAATTTATTAAAAGTGTGAACGGGGAAACTGAGTCGTGATTAAATGAGTCATCTCACTCAAAACTTGCTGGTGAGTGCCTTTACCAAAAGCAATTTTTCCACTTACAAGTTGCATATCAGCAAAAGAACAAATATTGCCAAGACTAATTTAGCAACCCATTAATATTACTGGTTTCATTTTTATTTTGTAAGAACATGTTTCGATGTTGGAGTTTCATATTATAGTAATTGAATTTTTGTAACAAAGAAGGTAATTTATATATAAGTTTTTTTTTTCCCCTCGCCCTCACACCTGGAGAACAAATGCGGCGACAACTCACAATGAAGATGTAGTCATTCACGAACATCTACTAGAAAAAAAGGAAGAAAAAAAAAAAAAGAAGGGAAAAAAAAAAAAAAAGTGTTTACCACCATGGAATAACTGATTTACATCCCATTGAGCCCTCATGTCTGTATTTCCTTCTGGCTCTCCCTTTTACTTATGCTGTCATTTAGTCCTGGCAGAGTCTCCGCTTGCACTCTACACTAAATACTGTATACATTCAACCATACATTTTGTAACTGTGACCATACCTAACCGTTATCGCTCTCTCTTCTCTGCTCGTCTCTCTCCCTGTCCCCGTCTCTCTCGGTCAAGCTACACATGCCGTTCCTGAGCTGCCAGTGATCCAGACCCTTTCTGCCCTCTGGACCTGTCTGACTTATCCTGATGCCCCTCTTCTGGCTGCAGGTCTCGTCACAAGGAGGCCCTGTGTGGTCTGCTTGGGATGCATGTGGTGACAGTTTCACTTTACCATAAAGACGATCCTGTCCTCGGCTGATGCAGACAGCTGTTCCTCCGAAGACATGCGACTGCTGTCGCTCAATAGTTCAGGACTGGAATTTCCTACAGTTTTGTACCTGAGCCTTTAATAGCGAACTAGACTCCATATTAACTTAAGCACATCTTCTGTTATTTGAACTTCCAGCTGCCTAACACACAGTATGACTGCAAAACAATCCCTTCTACCCATCATCACCCAAATGAGGTTTCCTGTTGAGTCTGCTTCCTCTCAAGGATTCTTTCTATCGAAATCTCAGGGAGTTTTTCCTTGCCACCGTTGAAACAGCTCTCAGTACTCGTGCCTCACTCATATAGTCAAAATCCATGCGCACGTATGCTGTTTACTATGGCATCGCAACCATGTGGGCGTGTAAAGAATTTTTTTTATTGTGTCCAAGTGTAGTGGCTGTTCTTTAGTAACTGTACTGCAACAACGGCCCCCGTGAAGAGAAAGATAAAAGGTCTGTAGCAGTGCGAGCGATGAATCTGTTTAACAACATTGTAATGTCTCATTTCCACAAAGTCCTCAAAAGGAAGCAAAATCAAGGGTCATTGAATAGGTTCCTTGTTAAAGTCACACGAAAAGAAAAAGATTCCAGTAAACCAACAGATAGAAGTAATTCCGTCAATAATGGTTAAAGTCGTCCTACACAATAACTCCCTGCCCTCCTCTTCTCTCTCTCTCTCATGTCCCTCACACCAGCCATGATTCTTTTCAATTGTAAAGTTAATTTGTTTTATTGTTACTTTACATTTTGTATTAATCATTTTATATCAATGTTTTTGGGTTGTGGAACAAATCATCAGCTTTTCCGTTATTGCTTATGGGGAATTCGATGATATACGAGTGCTTTGGATTACAAGCACAATTCCGGAACAAATTATGCTTGCAATCCAAGGTTTTACTGTACAAATAAAAATTTAATTGATCTGATCTGTTACACGAATACATAAAGAAATTCAAAGATATTAATTTCTGTTTCTTGCAAACTTGGTCTATCCCACTTTATTCTGTATACAGGGACCTGGAGCCTATCCTAGAAGACTAGGGGTACAAGGCAGGGTACATCTTGCATGGGGTGCCAATCCATCGAAGTGCACACTAACGTACACACACACACACACTACGGACAATTTGGGAACACCAATTAGTCTAATCTGCATGTCTTTGAACTGTGGGAGGAAACCAGAGTACCTGGAGGAAACCCACCAAGCACGAGGAGAAAATGCAAACTCCATGCACACAGACCCAGAGGAGGGAACTGAACCTGGACTCTGAAGGTGCAAGGCGACAGTGCTAACCACTAATCCACCGTGCCATCGTTTATATGCTGATTTAAAATTATCAAACATCAGACTCACAATGACCACACAAACTCTCTCCTCCACTTACTGGTGGAGACATAAAAACAAAGCTGAAATTGGATCTTGCATGTTAGCGATCCATAAAAGGTCAATGGAATGATGAAGCCTCTTACCACCCAGCATGCATTGCCCAAGTCTGCAATCTTGACCTTGATCTTGTCTGAATTTACTGGTTCCAAGGGATTGACTAAAAGGCTCCCTGCTGAGAGTTTGGCTGAAAGTGGATAAGAGAGAGATAGGCAAATAATTACCCAATACAATCAAATATAAAAATAGGAGGGAGAAATATATATATTTTTTTTAATTATTCATAAGTTTTTGATTAAACTATAATAAGACCAGGAAGAAGTGATCATATGTGAAGCTGTCTGACCATTCTCTGGCGTGGACTGCTCGTCTCTGGCAGGCATTGGACTTCCTTGCAATTTGTCATCTTCTCCCTCCTCCCTTATGTCACCACTATTGTGGCTCTGATCAGGTTCAGAAGAGTACAGCCCATTACAGTACTCATAAGGGCTCTGGGAAATGTCAATTGAAGGTTCTGCATTAGCATTGTGCTGGTCCTCCTGCTTTAGCTGCATTTGTTGCTTGACTTCATCAGGTTCTTCCTCGGGTAGGGTTTGGCTGCCAGGCACGTAGCCATTACAGTTCATCTCATCTGTGGCACCCGAGATCAGACACTCTCTAGGGTTACCTAGTTCTAAAGGAGAAAGGAATAAAAATTCAATCTGAATGGATAATTATAAAATGCTGAGCACATTCTAATAAAATTTATCTACAGTAATTTATATGAAGACAAATCAGGTATTTTTTTTTCAAAATGTTACTTATTTGAGCTAAACCTGAAATCATTCATTTAAAATAACAATAAAAAATAAAATTAAAAAACATGAAAGCTTGCATCTTTGGTCCTAGTTTGCATTTTTTAGTGTTAGTGGTGAAAGACTTTTGACGTGCAATGTAACAGAAATTAATTTGGATAACAAATTAAAGTTCTGATAACAAAAGCTAAATAAACATTATACGAAAGCAAATATGATTAATTTGTTCATTAAAATGTATTTTAGCTATCTAGTTATATTTACAAGTTAGGCCACTACCATTTGACTTGAAAATGCAACAAGCACCAGGAAAAGTGTGTAAATTCATGATGCAGTCATGAATAAAATGAATAAAATTACAAAAAAGCAAGCCTTTCACCCTCCAACCAGAGCTAATATGCTAACTAACAAACAGGGATTTTATTTTAAAAAAAAATAAAAAAATAAAAAATACAGGTGTATGTCAAAATATGTCTGACTTTAAGACGTTCAATAATTTTATATCATATGCAAGCTGCAGATTTGACTCAGTATGTGGCAGACCAGCAGATAGATCAACAGGCAAGGTGATCTAAAGTCATCTAAAATACATCCAAATGTTTTCAACTTTTGCACCCTGGCCACTTCCACATCCTACCTAAATAATTGACCTGTACAGAATTGTGGCCACCAACAGTAAGTGGCAAGTGCAAAACATACTAAAACCATATAAAACCAGCTTAACCCAATTAAAACTGACCTATTACTTCCTCTTCACCAATATCCTGATTAGAGGCTTGTCTAAGAGGTGCATAAATATGTGACTTGGGAGATTGTGGGTCGTCATCCTCCTCTTCTGCACCCTCTGGGCCATTTTCCATTTCTTCTAGGTCCTGAATACATTTCTCCAGCAGCTCTGCTTGTCGCTTCTGCTTCTTCTTCAACTTCTTCTTTTTGTTCTTTGACATTTTGGATGCCTAGGGTGATACAAAAAAAGTGATGCATATTAACTAGAGTAATGCTCAGCAGGCTAAAAGCAGTACCAGAAGGAGAACTAAAGTGACACTGTACAGATGAGGAAAAGAAACATGTTGAGGGATTTTCTCCAGGTTATACTCATATATTCTTTATAGTTAAGGAACAAATATTATAAAAAGAGTTATGATTTGTTTTGAGCAGTTTGATCATTTCTGAAACCACATGCATGCTTACTTGTTTAGGTACTGGTGCTGTACTCACTGAAACAGAAAGACAAACATTATAGGCAGAAAAATAAACAGCTCTGGGTGTTAAAACACATCCTAGTCTTTCATAGTCACACAGCAGCAATGTTGCAGGACTAAAGAAAGTAATCAGACTGACTGTACTAGAGAGTACAGGGGACCATTCAAACATAAAATTGGATACTGGAAATAAGACCTCAAACAGTAAGAGTTCACGGGCAAACAAAAACAAAGCAAGTTCATTCATGCCTGTAATACGGCATGAAAACAATTCAAGGAGAGTTTGATACACTGTGGAAATAAATTAACACACTAGCTGTGTGTGAGAATGTGAAAGTGAATTTAATAATCCATAAAAAAAACAAAAAACAGAGAAAGTCAGCAAGAGACCTGCTGATCCAGAGGGAGGAGGTGCGCCAGCTTTCTGCCACTCTGTGGCTTCAGCTGCAAGTCTTCTTACGTATGACTCATCCACACTCATCAGTATGTTCTCTGGCTTTATGTCCGTGTGGATAATCTTACACTTTGTGTGCAAGTAATCGAGGCCCTGCAAAACCTACAAAAGCATGAAAAATGCATTACAATTAAATCCCGCTACACAGCATCAATCATTGTGACATGCAACAGTAAATGCATCAGTGCACTTCCTTGAACATGGAACAAACACCCTTGTTCTTATTTTACTTTACTAATAACAAACCACTGACAATGTGCATAAAATAAATAAATGTTTTCCTGCTATTAGTCCGTTGACATTTTACTGACAATTATGTATTACGTATACTTGGAAAGTATGGGTGTGGTTACCTGCCGAATGATGCTTTTGACGCAAGGGAGGGGTAAACCTTGATAGTTAGACTTGATAATCCACTTGAGTAAATGGTGTCCTAACACCTCAAATACCATGCACACATCTTAGACATGAAGTTAAGAAGTAACTTTTCAAACTAATCAGGACACCACCGTCACTACATGAAATTATTGCTGCCAATACATTAACCACGTCAGTAATATAGCACCATTGACTGAACACTTAATACACAGTGCCAATTCTGCTTTAAATTTTACCATAACAAGTTATTCAAAAAGGAACTTCTTGAGCTTTTACAACTGTCTAGATGTTTCAGTTGGGTTTCAAATAGGTCACAATTCCCAAAAATGCTGATGTCAGGCAGGTCTGCAGCACCTGTGTATGCATCAGCATTCTTAAACACCACAAACACATCAGGCTACACACATATATCAGGTCCTTTATGGGAAGGATACGAGTTCCATTCACCCCAGAGATTTTAAAATCATCCAATAGCTGAACCGCCATCTCTCTGTTTGGATCATCAGGGTCAGTGTTCCTTACCTGAACATAAAACAGAAACAGCATGGGTAGCGCATCACAAAAAACTTGCGCATCTAATCTTTTGGGTGATTTTAACCAGACCTGTTGTAGATATAGTGTAAGGGGGAGTACTCACAGATCTGAGCAGCTTTATCTCATCCAGTGCTGTCTCTGTATAGTGCTCTGCACTCTTTACCACTTTCATTGCCACAAACCGCTTCCCTCTAAATAGACCAAAAGAAAGCACACAAGGAATGGGTGTTGGTGGCGAGTGAGTGTGTAATTTCTAATATTCCTGTGTAATGAAAGCAGAACTTACTGAATGTCCCAAGCAAGCCACACTGTGGAAAAATGGCCCCAGCCTAGCTTACGGATTACATGATACTTCCCATTATACAGGTCTCCTATTTTCACAGGGTGGTAGCCACCTAGACAAACAAAAGCAGCTGATTTAAACCTGTTTTCTTCATTGTTTTTCCTTATTGGTGCAAGGATTACTTCTCTCTTTTATAAACAAGTGGCAGACAACAGAGACTTTGTACTTAAAGGATCAGAACTATCATTATAAACATATCATGCAGGTTACCTTTGCAGTAGTCACTGGGATCTTCCTGCTCCTCATCGTCAGAGCCCAGAATCTCCTCTTCAGGCTCCTGCTGCTGAGGTTCTGCAGGGAGCTGCTGCTGCTGTTGCTGCTGTGGTTGCTGCTGATGCTGCTGCTGCTGTGACGTCCCCCTCGGTTGATGAGCTGGTCTGAAAGAGCATGATCAGTTTAGAATATTGCTAGTCCTATGCCCCATGGACTTCTGTCTGGAGCTACCATGGAGTATTATATCTCCTGGTGATAAAACCATAAAATTATGCATGTAAAAAGTATGCTGTGTTGTCTAATTAAAGGTATTTTTTTCCTTGTCTCAAGCAGAATTCCTGGGACGGCATAGCATTAGCTGTGGTTATTTGGACAATATTTGTTCAATCTGATTAGCGATTGCAATTTAACTGTTTATATTGATATTGTTCTGATAAGATGTGCATTTACAGGCTCAAAAGCATTTTATCAGATCATATCTTTTTTTATATATACAAAGTGGTTCTGCCCTCTGCAAAGCAGTTAACCTGCCAGAAATATAACAGAAGAAGGTTTTCTTCCAATTTAGAGAAACTTTAATTAAATTAACAGAAAATAGATAACCAAGAAGGGGCCACATCATGGCATCGGAACAATTTTTGGGTTTCTGCTCTCCAATTAAGCAGTAATCTCAGAAGCAAATACTGCTTCTGCAATGTCTAAATGAGAGTGCAAGGGAACTATT
This sequence comes from Clarias platycephalus, assembly GCA_030068275.1. Taxonomy (NCBI): domain Eukaryota; kingdom Metazoa; phylum Chordata; class Actinopteri; order Siluriformes; family Clariidae; genus Clarias; species Clarias platycephalus. The sequence goes on from JAQQZT010000040.1 coordinate 14,214,492, forward strand.
ACAGCTCAGTGAGTCCCCATGTATGGAACAAAAACTGCACAAATAATAATTTATCACTTGTTGAAATAATAATACAACAGATCAAGTGCTTAGATGGCTAATATTTTATCACTGAAAGGATTGTCTTTTTACACCACCCCTCTAATTCTGATCGAAAATTCATTACGAATTCATCATGAATATTGGAGCTTATGTAAACATTTATTGGCATACTGACCAAATGATCACAACCTTTTTTGACCACAGAATTTCCAGAATAAATCATCATGCCAAATAAAAAACAGAGTTTATATTCATGACAAGGCAAGTTAAGCCTTATTTGTCGCAATTGGGAATAGGTTTTGCAAAGCACACATGGCATGCTAGTGGCCCACAAATTTATCCATAGATTTGCATGTGTATTTATGGCAGTGCAGAGGAGCTGCATGGAATGCATTTGCCAGTAAGGGCCATAAAGAGACCTTCATTTTTAGTGTCCAGACACAAACCATTTCAGACTTCAGCAAGTAATGAGACATTACCCTAAAGCAGCAAATAACCTGCGGTCCTTCAAGTGAATATACTCAGCATTGTAACCATCATACTGTCATGTTTATATGCATACCGTCAGGTTCACAAAGCAAACACAAACCTCTCTTTCCCAATTGTGCTAAAGACTAAGCAAAAACATGTAAATAAAGAGTAAACTTACTTCTTGGTTGTTTTCTTGGCTTTGCCCCTTTTCTTCCTGGCCTGGAGGGCAAGAACTGTTAGGGGATAAAGGGGAAAGACTAATTTAGAACACAACAGCTATGTAGTTAGCTCAAACACACCCACCAGCAACACTTCTGCAAACTACAGACTGACACTGCACAACCAGAGTGTGCATCAGACAAAGATGGGCTTTTCCCCTGCGCCTGAATGATGTACAGCCGTTTAATCCCAGAAAGTGATAACTACCTGAAAACAGGAAACTCATCAGTCATTATCGTTAGCCTGGTAGCTAGCTGTATATTTGAAATTAATCCCTTAAAATGTACATGCTTTTAGAAAAATTGATTTGACCACGGAATCAGGGATGCAAAATCTCAAAACTCACGCGGCTGTGGCTGTATTAGAAGGCCGGGGGCTAAACCATAAGATTCCTGAAGTTTCCATCAAGACTATATGAGGTACTTTAGCCTTACACAAAGATTTTTCTGCTATACTGCTATCCAAAAACTGCGCTTCTATACGGTCGTATATATATATATATTTACAACATGGAAATAGACATATAACGTTCTAGAAATCTAACGTTATAACATTAAACGATAAACGAGGGAGCTGTGATAACCCCTAGATGACTAAACTGAGAGCTTGATACATCGGCTCGCGACGTTAACGTTAGGTGCCCGACTAAAGCTAAAGGCTAACCACTGTGTGACATTAGCGTCCTGTCGACGCGACGTGTCCGCGAACAAAATGAGATTTCAACGGTTAAATATCACAATGACATGTCGACATTCGACCGCACGTCGTTTAGTATACCAAACACAGCAGTGACACCAACCAGAGACGTTAAGAACATTAATAGGTAATGCTAAAAGACGTTACCTTTTCTCTCCATGTTGGCCGGGTAGATGGTGGCTCGAGGCTCCACGCGCCTGCGCAGCTTCTCGAGCGCACGCGGCTATGTGTGCTTATGCGCGAGCCTGGATCCGAAAGCGCATACTACACGTACTACAAGTATGGAAAAAATAATCTGCGAATCAAGGGAGAGTACTTTTCTTACGTACTAATAGGCACGGTTTTGTGGGTTGTGTCTGGTTCTTGAAAACCATCACGACGATTGTGTAGAAACAAAGGAATACGTTAACAAGAACAATATAATTACAATAAAACACTGGTAGGAACATAAAAAATTTAGTAAACTGAGAGGAACACGTTTGGCGTGCAATAATATTTATAGCTCGGTTTATGGTAAGAGACACCTGAAGGTGTGCTGTGGTATCTGGAGTCAGGACGTTAGCAGCATATCCTTTAAATCCTGTAAACTGGGAGGTGGAGCATCCCCGGATCAGGCTTGTTTGCACAACACATCCCATAGATGCTCGCTCGGATTGAGACCCTGTACAACCCTGAACACTGTCATGGTCCATCTTCACTCCATAGTGCATCCTGGTCCCATCTCTTCCCTAGGTGAGATGGTGATGCACATGTGCCCAGCTGTCCATTTGAGTTAAATAAAAAAACATTATACATCAAACCAGGCCACCTTCTTCCATTGTTCCATGGTCTTATGCTGATGCTCACATACCCATAGCGGGTGCTTTTGGAGGTGGACACTCTGACCAGTCCACTGCTAAGAAGCAACCTATACTACATTATGTGTTTGGACATTTTTTTTTAAATTATTATAATGGATTCATAGTCACCCCATCAACTTTTTCAGCAATAGGTTGTACCAGTTCTTCTTCAGGATCAGATAAGACAGGCTAGACTTAGCACCTCATACTCACCAGGGACCTTTGTATGAATGACACTTTTGCCAGTTCACTTTTCTTGGATCACTTTTGTGGGGGAACCAACAACTGCATACTGGCAACAACCCACAATTGGAGATACACAGTACCAGTACTTGTCAAAGTTACTCAGATATGTTTGCTTACCCATTTTCCTGCTTTCAAGACATCACCTTCAAGAACTGATTGCTCATATTGTTTATCATGAGATAATCAATGTCATTTCATCTGAGAGCGGTTTAATGGTATAGCCAATTAGGGTATGTGCCCTTTTTAATACATTTGTGCTGCACAACGGTTGTGTTTGACATAAGTCAATTTCCTTGAATAATTTGTTATAATTACTGTTATATGACAACTGAAAAAAACATTTCTGTAAAGGGTACATCTTTCACTATAGCTTTGTTTCCTATTGTCTACAATGCGTGCAGCATACCTGTTGGTATAAACCAAATTAAAACAACTGTTAAACACCCCCCCACACACACACACAGTGTTTTAAAACATGACAAATTAAAACCCACATCTCTGAAAAATATCTGCCTTTATTTTCTTTAATAAACAATGCTTATTGATTATTTTCTCTACAGTCTGGTGTAGGAAATAAAGCAGACAGAAGCAGTCACTCCAGTTAAGATCACCTCTGCAGTATATAAATATCTCACACTGGTACAATATTGACATTCATTTCAGAATTTCTTAAATGACAGCTCAAAAACACAAGAAGAAAACCCATTCACATCATGCAGTCACATTCTCTCTACCTTTCTCTCTTACAGTCTTGCACACAGACAGCTTAGAAGAGTGAACATATAAAATATACAGAAGATGAAATAGATTACAAGAAGAAGCTTGTCACTGGTGCCAATAAAGTCTTCCATATAATGGCAGAGTCACTCAAGCTTCTCTGAATTTATCTAAATGGCACAAAAATATTTTTTAGCAAAATTTTGGGGGAATTGTACAGGGGTCTCCACTGGATTGCCAAATAGCTCTAACAAAGCTACAGACTGTAAGTTAATGCATATACACTGAACTGTCCAACAAAACATGAGTGCAGCTACATGTGTCACAGATCTCAGTACCTTGTTATAAAATTAAATGCTACTAGCATAGAATAAAATGTATACATTTCATATCTAAAAAACAAGGGGTCAAAATCAGTCGGGGATCTAGTTTTATTCTCAGCAAGTTACTCAGGAAATGTCAAATAAGACTGATGGCAGGAGTGTTTGTTTCCTTCTATTTAGGTACTAACACTATAAATAGCAGTAGAAGTAGCAATTAACTAATAAATTAGAAAAATATTTAAGCAGATTTCAATTATATCCATGATACTGATGCTGCGTTGTCTTTGGATGAAATTCCATCTTACAAATATGAACCATAACTTTTCCAGTGTTACAGGTTTTGTAATGGGACAGTGTAATAAGAATAAATAATTTCTGTTCCTTTGTTTCCAGGTAAGATGTTTTTTTGTTGTTTTATTAAAGTGTGTGTGAGCATAAAATGTTAGCATGTCCTTCCATTTGCCTGACAAATAAATGAAAAAAATGTCAGATGGTCAGCACAAATGCTCCTCACTTCTATTAAAGGTTTCATTACAACTCTCATGAAATGTGCCACTTTTTCTGCCTTAATGTGTTTTGCTCCCTAATTCAGTAGATGCCATGTTTTATATACAAAACATTTTTAAAAGACTACAACAAAGAAAATAAAGTGGCAGGCACTTAAAAATCATACTGTCGGTCTGATTAGAGAACTGCAAAACAGTACAGTGCTAACAAACATAGCTGAAAGTCTGCTGAAGTTCCCGTCCTGTACATTCTCATGACTCCATTTCATCCACATCAAAGGCAGGTGGCTCAAAATTGATGACTTCCTCATAGGTCAGACCTGTGCAAGGATGAAGAAATGAAGTGTTATGGCCTGTTTTCATATGCATTTCTCCATAACCAGCTACAAGAATGACCTGCGCACACATTCATAAAAATAGTGTTTCAATGAATTTGTTGAATGTGTTCAATGAAATCATTTGAATCTATTTCTTACGCACAACGACGTAGATGCAAAATACCAACTGTTTAACAGTTACATTTCAGCACCGAGTTAAATACAGGCACGCCTACAATTAACCACACATGAATGTAGGCTTCACTTTTAAAAGGTTCCCAAGAAAAGGACTTGTTTTGCAAGTGGTGTGGGAAGGCAGAGACTTGGTATGCTGTTTAATTTTTGTGCATTCTTAAAAGAATTCTATGAACTTTAACAAATGTATATTGTAACACCTTACTTTTTGTCTGTTATGAAAAACCCAATATAGTCTCAATTACTTTCTGAAACGTGCATGTAGGCAAAATTCATAATTGACTGATCATGCTAGGCACAGGTACACCTGATTCTCAAAGACAAAATAAATAAAAAAATTTATTAGAGTCTTCCAATGAAGATGTGCGTCACCTGCCCACTAAACATGCTAGATTTTTTTTAATGCTGTACTGGGGGAAAGTGATGCTTTCTATGCTTCTAATAAATGTTTAAAAGTTGTTTGAATTCCTATGAATGGTTTCAGAGAAGTTGCAATTAAAAGAATAGTATGACCACGAAGGACAATGCAGCTGCCAATAACAAGAAACAATGGATAGTGCATCCCCATGTGTCACCTATGCTTCACAGGCACCCCAAAACTGGTCCTTTAAACCACACTCTAAGTCCAGTTCCCACTTTCACGATTTTTGCTATGAACTGCAACAGCAGGCTCCAACACACTCACAAATGTCAATAAAGCGGTAAACTGTCATGTTATTTTAAGGCATGAAAAAGTCAAGGATTTTGTACTGTAAGGCCACGGGTAATGGCGCTTACTTAAAAAATTTTCCGTGAGGCATTGTGAGTAATATATAAATATATTTAACAAAATGCTCACTAATGCTAATTTAAAATCACTAATCCCACTGTATTGGCACCCTGTCCGGGGTGTACCCTGGGCCTCCTGGGATAGGCTCCAGGTCCCAGCGACCCTGAATACAGGATAAAGCGGTATAGAAGATGAGTGAGTAATCCCACTGTTCGTCAAGTTGCAGCTTATACGTATGGATGAAACTGATTTTAATGTGCACAACATATTTTAGCCATCAACAAACATGACAAAACAAATTGATATCCTAGCACTTTAAACTTCTTGCCTTCACTTAGCTGGCTACAGAAGGCAATGAATGAGGACAGACAGGCTTGAAAAATATACAGTGGACCTATAAGTCAAAACAGTGACAGCTTCGCCACTATTTTGTATAGGGATCCATAGGCCCTGGAGCATGTTAGAGCTATTTTTTAAGCAGCAGTTGTTATCGGCCACAATCTTACTGTCACGATTTGAACAGTGATTCATAGCAAAAATCGTCAATGTGGAAACTGGGTTTTATCTCAAAGGCATGAAATCCAACATCCTCCAAATCATTAATACATTGACTACCAGTCTTAAATGCCATTGTCTGTACTGCTGTTGACTGAAGCTTTTTTGTTCTTTTGTTTTGATCTACTAGTAATAATCTTGACATGTATGCATACATCTGTGTCACAGTTTTCATGCATGCCAAGATATTGGTAAATGTGCATGCTGATTTAAAAATTAATGTGCACAAAAACATTTATACTTTGACGTTTAGCAGCAGATCCTGTTTAGATCTTGGCACAAACCTTGCTTAAAACCCTTAGATAAATTACTTCACTTTGCAATCACGACTTACGTTTCCACTCATCAATCTCTAGTTCCCGACTCTCAAAGCTCTGGTCATAGGGCTCTGCTTCTGGTTCATCATCTGGGTCATGATACTGAGCAAAGTATGCATGAGCCAGAGCTTCAGCTGCGGTTATTCGTTTATCTGTATCCAAAACCAGCATCTTCTCGAGGAGGTCCACAGCTGTGATAGTACAGAGACTCCAATCAACAACCAGTATATAGCATCATAGGAAATCTGCTCGTCTTTTTAAGTATCACATGAAATAAATAACTTGTGTTGTGTGGTACACACAACAAGTAATGTGTTCATACATGCCATTACAAAAACTAAAATATACATACAAAGAATGTGCATTAATCTTATCGGACATGTGTTTTAGCATCACTAGCAAAAAATAATGTATTCTGATATTAAAAGAATACTGAAAATAAAATAATGAAGAATATTTTCAAAATCATGTACTTTGTAGTGACTAATCCATACTGGTAACTGGTTTCCCTTACCCAGTGGATTGGCCCCAATAAATACATCAGCAAAATTCCTTTTAGGCATCTGTGGCAGAGAATTAATATAATTCCTGGCCTGTAAAAAGGAAAGGGGGTTAACTGTTATTTTAGGGTAAGCATTAAAAGCATAATCATATGATCAAGAGGATCATGTTTAAGCTATTTAAACTTGCAAGTCAAACTTCCTACATCCATCAGATTAGGGGACAAAAAGCTGTATTAAATGCAAGAAAATCAAAGATGGAAAAAAGCAAGGAAAGGCCTAGGACAGCTAATTTTAGGGCCAACATGCTTCCAAACAATTGTCTTATGATTTACACCATCTACTTTATGACTTTATAAGATGATTTCTACTTCATACAGTAGCTTAAGCATTTCTTTCCCCAAACAGAAGGGGTGTTCAAGTCAAATCAGGACTTTCTCATGAGCGAACGAATTAAAACTAATTGACATTTACAGAAGACTTCAAGCACAGTGATGAGCCTCTTGGTAACAGAAAAAATTTAGAGTAGCTCAGTGGTGGCTCAGTGCCCACTGCAGTCGTTCCCGTTAACATTCAACAAGTGGAACTGAAAATGGATGGATAACTATGTCCCCAACTTGTGGACGATCATTCTAGAACACTGCTTGTTCGTTACAGGAACTCAGAGCTGGGAGTTATTGCCACATACCATGTACAGGCCTGACCTTGCTCCAAGCCATTTTTGGGGCCATTAAAGGAGTTTCTGGGAGGTACGCATTTCAGACATGAGGCAGGTAGTCCCATCATGGCTTTGACATACTGGGTGTTTCACTAGTGCTTGGATAACATCAGAGTACATTCGTGTAGCAGGGGATTTTATAAAGAAATAAAGGTAGTTTTTACTCTCATAAGTGTGTTCTGCATCAAAATTTCAAGTTTGACTAGAATGCCTCTAGTACAATTAAATGCAAGCTGTAAAATTGCATATTAGTATACAAAACTCTGCTTAAAATGCAGCAAGCTTTGGGCTGACGCATACATTGGTTGTTTTTCAATGCACATCCGTTAATACACACTAAAGAACTCAGTCACAACAAGAGTGTGTGAATAAGCACAACACAAGCTGTTTCAAATTTATTGGATGTTTTAAGTTAAAGGATGGGTTGGGGGAAAATCAACAATCATCTAAATGTGGAGTAAACTGATAATGAAATTCAATATACTCCCACTTTCACAGCAAATGACTAAGTTTAAATTAAAAGTGATTTTCTCCATCAACAACCACTGCCAATGCAATTACCCTATGAAGAAATAGAAATACAGCCTTATGAGCATGAGCAGGCCTGTGCACCTTAAAAATATGAATTATCAATACATAACATGTGGGGCAGGGGCCATAGAACGCTCACCTCATGGCTAGGCATCCTGCTTATTAGAGAGGCAGGGGGAGTTCCTGTCAGCCGCATAATCTGCTGTAGTTGGTTTATATCTATGACAGCCAGGTCAAGGGCTTATAGCAGATATATTTTAAAGATTACCTGCTTTTGTTTGTCTCCTGTTATGGAGAGAAGTGTGGAAAGAAAAGAGACAGAGAAAGCAACACAGAAGATTGACATGCACATATTGGACAAAATGGTGCGAAGAACCACAATTCAGACTTGATGCATTATGGTCATCCCCAGAGAAAACACAGCCAGCACCAGCAAAGCTAAGATCAAAAATTTGTTAATTAATTCGTTAAAGTTACAGTCAAGCCTACTACCCAGTTTAAAAATCACCACAGTCTACACATTACAAATTAGTAAAGCATGTAGCACAATGCAACTGGTACTGTATACAGTACATTAAGCTCTCTACTTAGCCTTCTCTATTTTCCCCGAGTAAGATACATTAAAACAGCCATTACCAAGTGCATTTGCTTCAGTTTTGCACAAGAATTACCAAAATCAACAAAAAATTTAAAGACTTTTATTTATTTTTTTTGCATTGGAAAATATGGAAGGCTATGTGTAGAAGCTCTGCAACAAATTATGCAAGAAATGTCAAAGCATGCTGCAGGAAAAGACCTCTTGTTGGTGAAGTCCAAAAATCAGTGCACAGTTCAGAAACACACCAAATTAGCTCCATGTGGCAAAATCACAAACTGTAGAATCCTCCACACATTACACTCACAGAGTCTGAGGACATTTTCATCAACAGCTCGGATCCTGGAGTTCCAACGAGCAGCATTATAAGTTTCAGCTGGTCAATGTCTACATTGGAACATAAAGGAAAAACAGAGGCAAAGCAGAGACACTGCTGCCACACAGGCTCATAGCCATGAACATGCAGCTGTCGTTGCTGGCATTTCCATAAACAGGATTTGACAGGCTCTGTAATGTAGCTGCTAGAAAAAAAAAAAACTGTGTCCATTTGTACTAAACTTTAACCTTGTGGCATTTAAGTAATGGAAGCAAAAGTCGGAGAACACCCTGGAATTTTCCTAAAAAAAAATAAAAAAAAATGTTAGGAATTGCGCTGTTAAATGAGCATTTTGGCATAATACAATTTAATGCGACTGCTGTGAATATGGACAGATAACTGAAAACACAAAATTAAATAAACATTAGTGCAAACACTACATTATGTCATGCAGGTTGTCAAAATGATAGAACTAGTAAAGACATGCAAGATAGAGTTTTTTGTTTAAAATGAATAAAAAAAAAAACTCATGTATTCTGCCAGCCAAACATGAGAGAGAGAGAGAGAGAGAGAGAGAGAGAGAGATAGATAAAGAGATAGAGAGATAGATAGAGTTCCAGTAATCAGTGTTTACAAGTGAAATGATAAAATGTTAACTGTACTATATGCAAAATGTGTATTTCAGACAGAGCCAAATTTGGGAATCGCACTGAATGACAATCATTAAAAATAGCAATGGATTGAACAGAGCAAAAAACAAGCCCAGGTGTGTTCAGCCTTACACAGAGCTAACAAAAGGTTCAGTCATTGTGGTGTTAAGTAGAACCAAGTAGTCAAGACATGTACATCTACATACATTACAAAAAGGTGGTGCTGTAACTGAGAAAAAAACAAGAGCATAACTCATTACACTGTCACCAGAAAAAAAGAAGAGAATGTGGGGTGGCAGGAGCAGGAAAGAAAGGGAGGCATAGCATTCCTTGCAAGGCTGCTCGTTGCTTTCTCAGAAGTATGCATCACATTTCCTTATTAGCAATCCTTTCAGTGAACAGCCACAAGGCGAGGCTAAAAAAAAGGATACAAAGACTGCATAATCACCTGTGGAAAGATTTAAAACTAAGAACTATTCAAATTTATACACTCCTAAGCCAGCAAGATCAAACAAGCACAAACAATTGCTTGTGTTTAGTGTTTAGGTGAAGGATACGGTCGGTGCCAGGGAACAGCGTTCTCCCTGTCAGCAGCTCGGCCATGATGCAGCCAACAGACCAAATATCCACTGGAAAAATGAAGCCAGGCGAAAGTGCATCAGCAGACCATTAAACTTCTGTTCCACTATCCTATTCAGATCTTAAAGCTCTTTTGACATAAAAGATTGATCTGAAACTTCAGATGATAGTATGGAATTATCATTTTATAAAATTATATTTGCGTGGCTTATACTTCTGTGTCTGAATATTAATAGCAATTGAAGAAAAAGTACTTCAGACATTAGACCTTGCTGTGACTTTTACCCGGTTTGGTTCAATTCCAAAATATAATAAGTTTATCTTTTAGTTACAATCATCATTTCATATAAAGCAGAACTGTATGTTTTAGGTCAAACCCAGAAAGCTCACAGAAAACACATAAACTAGCCTCAAAAATCTTTTCAAGAGCGAGGGGACAGGTGACATAAAAATGACAGTAGCAGGCAAGTACGTTTACAATAACAATAATAATGTTAATGGCCAAAGAGGTTGCACTACACATGTAGGATTATACTCTCTACCTGTCATATTGTAATGCATCCAGTTGAGCATAATTTCCGGAGCACGGTACCACCTGGTCGCCACATATCCGGTCATTTCATCATCTGTATGCCGTGCCAGGCCAAAATCAAGGATCTGCATGACCAAGACAAAAGGCATACAGAATTATTTCAGTATTACAGAGGACCACTTCCTGTCGTTCTTGTCGCCACCAGAGAATTGGTCAAATTAACCAGGGGCAAAAAATACAAATAGGGCTTTTTGCACAGTGAAATTCCATCAATGTGGAAGGTTATTGGTTCAAAAAATATTATTGACGTGCTCTGGAAATTCATCTCTGGTGTGTAAAAACCTTTACAATGCATACCTGGGAATATTATGAAAGCTTATGACCTACCTTAAGTTCACAATCTTCATTCACAGCCAAATTACTGGGCTTCAGGTCCTGATGGGAAAAAAATTATATTGGAAAAAGAACAATGAATTCTGTCGGTTCCAATTAATTACAAACCATTATAATACGCAATAAGTTTGAAGGTGCTATAGTACATAATTTAAACTATGAGGCATTAAGCAATAAAACATTTATTTTATTTTATTTTTTTTTTTTATTTTTTTTTACACCCTCCAGCAAAGCCACATGGAAACAAAAGAGTCAATATTCTGGAACAGACCTTACACTGCATTTACAGCATTTGGCAGATGCCCTTATGCAGAGTGACATATTTTATTGTATTATAAATTTAGATTATTTTATTAATCTGAGCAGGTAAGGGCCCTGTTCAAGAGTCCAGCAATGGTATCTTGGTGGTGCTGGGGTTTGAACCTGTGATCTTTCAAATGACAGTTGTTGTTACTCAATTACCTAATGCTATATTTATTTCATAGTTTTGAAAAAAATGCAGTATTGGTCTAGAATGTAGAAAACAAATCCAAACTTGTGTTCAAACTTTTGACTGGTACTGTAAATACATACATGTATGCAAATAAACAGTATGTATTTACATAGAATATTTATAGAATCACATACTCCATGTCCTTTCCCTGTATGTCTAGGAATAAAAAAATACTTACTCTATGAATAATGTCTGCTGAATGGATGTACTGCATCATAGAAGACAAAAGAAAAACACATTTAGCAATACTTATTGATTTTGTTTTAAGTGATCCTAACCCAATAAAAAGGATCTGAATAAATTTCAATATGTTATTGAACACAAATTTAAGTGCTCTCATAACCACATTACTTCACCTTAAGCCCTCGAAGAATCTGGTAGATAAGGAACTGCACATGGTCATCCGTCAGCTTCTGGCATTTCACAATATTGTTTAGGTCCGCACCCATCAGATGAGTCACGAAGTACCTGTCAATCAAGCAGAGCATGCAGTCATCCTTTGGACTTTAGCCAAGTAACTAATAAAACAAAATTCCCACACATAAAGTAACCTCTGATTTTACGGTGTGTTAGTTGGAAATTTGGCAAGAAAACTGGAAACATTCAGATCATAATTATATGCACAGGGGATTAAATAAGGTCATTATCAGGAACACATGCCTAAGAACAGATGAATCAAACAACCCTGTGAAATCAATAGTGGTATAACAAAATCAGAGAGAAAAATAAAATGCATGTGCTGCAAAAGCATGAGTCAGCAGTTAGTACCGTCATGGTTTTGCCATTAACTCCCACACATGGAGGCCCTACACTGAAGTCAACACTGCCTGTGCAGACTTAATTAGGGTGCAATGCAGAATCAAACGCTTGCTTAAGTAATTGCCTCCTGGTAACTCAACTCAGTTTCCTTTGCTCACTGAGCTAATGCTAACAGAGACACAATCTCCTATGATTCACAGTGTTCAACAGATAATTTAACCCTAACAGACGACACCCGCAGAGTCACTGGCATTATATGAAATAGAATCTTCCTGGCACTACACAGTAAGGCTTAAAATAAATTGTGCTTAAACCCACAGAGAGATTTTCCACACCCTTTGCACACACAGTATTTGCAACAATAAACAAAAAAACTGCCCTCTGTCACGCAGCAACACGGACACAAAAGCATCAGAGATAAAAATGCACACTCCACCCACAAACACACAAAACAAATCTAATCTTATACAACCACCTTACAAATAATGATTTTTTTTCCACAAACACTTTAAAGTTTTTGTTCAGTTCATTGGTCATGTAAAAGAATCAGTGGAATTAATGAGAAAAGTCACTGTTTTTTTTATTTATTTTTTTTATCCCTGTACTGCAAATCTCCCTTTTTCCCCAAGGATATATAAAGCAGGATGATAAGTGGTGCACGTGTGTGCCCTTCATTCAGTGAGGTAAATCCAGCATCTATATTTATGGTAACAACAGACACCACAGCAAGTCAAGCAGTCCTGTAGTAACACCCTGGCCCTTTCTTGAACTGCCGTCTCCAGGAAACACACATGGCCCAACTACCTGGTCATTGGTTTCATTTTTTTGTGGCATATCCTCACACCCTATTTTCGGGAACTGTCCTAATAAGAACTGGCAGCACTGTTTTGCAAGCTTACTAGTTTCGGTTTAATATTTTACCCATACAATATTTGTTCTAAACTTTCCAAGCCATGAACTATTCACTATACTTGGTCTTGACATAAGGAATATCAAAAACCAAGGATCTAGGGAAGAGCATACTTTAATGAGCAACATTGTATGGGGCTGGCTGGTTATTGTTTTTACAACCACTCAATAACAATTAAAATTCTCAAGTAAGTAAGATAAATTATTTGAAACCCAGACAAGACATTTATTAACATGACCTTAATGTATGCCAAGGACATTGTATTGCCAAAAGTATGTCGACACCTTGTGTGCTTCCCCAAACCATCACCGCAAAGTCAGAAGCACATAGTTGTCTAGAATCTCTTTGTACAATTTTCCATCACTGGAACTAAGAGTCCCAAACCAATCTACAATCTAACAATCTGGTTCTGGGTACTGCACTACGAAAAGAATCAGTGGTGGATTCTGCAGTACTGGAAAGAGGGGAGACCAGGTGCCTGCCAAAACCCACATTTAAAACCAGACAGAGTTGCACAAGGCTAATGTTATCTTCAACAACACTTGGTCTCCATAAGAAATTGCTTCGTAAGTCGTTCTGAATTGCCTCAGTTAACGCAAGCTACGACGCAAACTAGCTTCTAAAACAAGGCTGAATCCCAAATCCCTCTCTAACCCCTGAACGAGTGACCATCCGAATGATATCACAATACCTAGGTGCCGATATAATAAGTATAACGATAACGATAAGTATAAAGTATCACAATTCAATATTACATTTATTCCTGATTTGGTTATAATTTTGAAGCTAAACTAAAAAAATTAATGATTGATTAAATGTAGTCCATTCCTTACAACGTTGGTTCTCACTTTCAAACCAAGGGCCGCCTTTAAACAAAAAACTAACAACAAAACAAATACAAGATTTTAACACTTAACTTCAAATTAAATTAAGCAAAAAAGCTACATTTTTACTAAGCAACACACATCTTTGTCATCCACCATAACTCTTATTTCAAAAACAATCTTAGCAAACAATTCACTCAAACCACATGAAATGAAAATGCGTAAATAGGTTAGAGTGCACTACCTGTAGGATTATATTCTTATACTTAAAATGCCTTTGAAACTCAACTTGACAGAGACCACACTGATTGAATGGCTACAAGCATGCTACTACTAACTAACCCACAGAATCTTTTATTAATTAGCACTCGCAGTGTTTTGAGACTTATGTAAGCTTTTTATCCCCTTACAGAGTTAGGAGAAAAAGGCAGATCAAGGCCTTTTAACGCATGCAATTTCTGATAACGCGTTGAAAGGCTTTCCAGAAGATCAGGGGGTTGTATAATGGCAAACAGCGAACTAAAACTTGAATGGGATTTTTAGAAAGAAAACACATTTACTTTTGGCCATATAGTATATGCTTAAAACATTATATGATTTAATATATCTATAAACACTTAATATAAAAAGGATCCAATTACTGATGTTTAAAAAAAAATACATTATAGCATCACTTTTGTCCTATGATGTCTTGAAATCTTGTCACGATTATCAATTAGGCTCAAGGAGTGAAACTATAATCCCACATCCTTTGAGACATTAATGTCTTTTTGTACCAAAACCAGTAGTATCATTAGCTTTGAGCGGATAACTAATCTTCATTTACACTTTAGCCACATAACTTTAAAGTCACCAAGCAACAACCAAAAACGTTTAAGCCACAACATATTTTGGACACTACAAATATATTCCCTCAAATCAATGCAGAAATGTAAATGTTCTATTTTACACAATCGTCCTGTAAAGATCACGTTAAGTAGATAAGAAACTAGTTTAAATAAAAAATAAATAAATAAATAAATAACACCAGCTGTAGCCTATAAATAAATTCAAAGGTATTTTATGGTTAAACATGTTTTCAGCTCAGAACGACCTGTACTGAAACTCTACCTCACTTAATAACAAACAAGGTCATCCTGTGAACTATTTCTTGATATAGACAAACACCAATGTCTGCAAACAAAAATGTGTGACATCTATCATTATTCAGGACTAAGAAGAAAGAATCTGAGCACCACTTACACGTCGCTGAACTCCTCCAAACTGGTGGAAGGTGTGAATACATCCAGCAGGCCTATTACCTGTAAAACATTGAGCATTAATGTGATGCAGAATTGCCCAGTTTAAAAAACAGCACATTTAATACAGTCACATTTAATACAGTCTTCCCGTCACTAGGGGGGATCCCACATTAAGGCTACTTACTACCAGGAGGGCCGAGGGTTTCCTCCGAACCACATGACACCAGCCGACCTCTTTTTTTTTTTTTTTTTTTTTTTTAAACTGCTCGCTCACGCACCATTGGGGGCGTCGCAACACACTCGGAGGAAAGCGCTATCCGCTCCCGCCGCGTGCACGAGCTCACAGACGCCCCGAATGGCGTAGAGCAGTGATTAATGTGAGAGCACTTAGTACCTCTCATCCCTCCCAGCTGAGAGAGCTCGGCCAATTTAGTTCTCTCGAGACCTCCAGCTGTGAGAGGTTACAGCATCACACAGGAACCGAACCAGCAATCTCCGGATGATAGGATGAGCCACAGCACTTTACTACTGCGCCCCTCTGGGTGGGCCTTAGACGAGCAAAGATTTTTTTATAAATTTTGACTTGGAAAACAAACAAGTCTTGGTTTACGAGTACCGAGTATCGTGTATCACGCATGCGCTTCTTGTTTTGACGCCAAGTGTCATGTGATCACAACTGAGCCAACGGTTTTTCTCTATCTTGCGGATCTATAATTGTGGGTAATCGTACTGAAATATACAAGATCCATGCACGCGTGTACTGTTTACTATAACACTGTGACCACGTGTGTGTGTAAAACATTTAATTTTGTGTCTGTATGTGTGTGTGTACAGCGCGTGTAAAGCAAAAGCAAGCCTCATTAGAAAGGTTAAAAATCCATTTTCTCTCTCTGCTCAAGGCTCAGCCTGCTCTTTGTGTCTGTGCGCGCATGCGTCATTGAACACCGTTCCACACACACACAGACCCATCCTACTTTCGCCCACACACACACTCTGCTCTACACAGAAACACAGCTCTGTTGCAATTCTTTTAAAAGGTAAAGTGCAGGTTAATTTGTTTTATTTTTACTTTACAGCAGTGATTCCGTTAGTGTCCGCTGGGATGCGCACGTACAAACCAGCAGGCCTGGACTGAACATAGGGCATACCCCACCCCACCCCCGTCGCATGCTCTGAACGAGCGAATGCGGCAAACCTCAGCAATTCCCAGTTTAAATAAAATTACATTATGTAAAACAGTTTCTTTGTGTTTGAATTTTTATTTATGCATTTTCAGATACAAATTGCTATATTGTGATATATATCCCACATATGACCCTGCGGGTTAATACAATGTTGATATCAAATTCCAGTTCAGTCACTTTTTGCACCAGTGGCTGGTTTGAATCAACAATAAAAACCTACTACAAATTTTTTTTATTCCAGCGCCAATCTGAAACTTAACTTCAAATCAGGCTGTGCTACTTCGTTATCAACAGGAAGCGATAAAGCTCCTCATCAGATAACCTCAATGACAAATAAACTCAAGTCCACTCGAGCATTTCTCTCAGTAATAAACCGATTATCTTTCTTTACACCAGTAAACACAAGATCAGGTGATCTGCTTGATCTCTTCGTTGTGTCAATACAGAAGTGTCTGAGAATCGCAAATGCCCAGAGCTATCACATGCACTTGCGCTGTTATAGTTTGTTAACATAATAAGGGTGTGCACTTATAGCATTCACTCAATAACAATGTATTAACTCTCTTTTTAACTCTTTTTTTTTTTTTTTTACTGTTACAGAAAAACTTAACAGTCAAATTCAAATTAGAATTTTTATTTGTCACATATACAACTGTGCACACTATGATGTGCGGTAAAATGCTTACACACCTTAAAAAGGTAAAAAGGATGTAAGAAAGCATAAACGTTCATAGGAAAGAATAAGATATAAAAGATAAAATCTAAAATCTATAATTTTGTTACAATAAAATAAAATGTAAGAATGTAAAAAGTAAGATCATTATAAATAAACTATATTAAGTACGTGAGGACAGCAGCAGCAGTACGAGGTGCTCATGGAGTGTGAAATGAAATGATGGGCACCAGCGATATTGTCCATCTTTAAAGTGCAGTAGTGCAATAGTAGTCCTCTTTTGTATGTAAAAAAGTCATACGTTTTATGCGTACATCCAGATTTTCAGCTGGGCCGATTATGCCAAGCACCGACAGCAGCATTACTGTAAAGCTGTGGTCAAGCCAGAGGCAAACAGGGCGGCATCACGAGCGATGTTCAATCCAGAAGACAAAGAGGATGCCTCGCAAGTTTCATGTGCCCAATCTTCCATCATCCTTTCCTCTACTGCACTTTGTCTTGTCTTTTTTGTATAGCTCTAATATAGTTTTGTTAATTTATGGTTAATTTAGTCTTAGCAAGTTTTGTAAATTTATGTTGTATGGTCCTGGAGGAACGTGTTTTATTTCACCGTGTACTGAACTGTATATGGTGGAAATGACATACTAATTAAAAACCTACTTGACTTGACCTTTGATCCCTGACTCCCACCCCATTGAGTGCATCATTTACATTATTATCTCGTTATACCTGTGAGCATTGGAAGTTAAGGGCCCAGCTCAAGATTCCTCCTCTGCCAAGGACACTTCTCTGTTGTTTTGCTCCAGATCTGCCTCCTTGCTCTCCCGATGACATCACTCCACCTTCCTGCTCCCCTGATGATGTCACTCCACCTTCCTGCTCCCCTGATGACGTCACTCCACCTTCCTGCTCCCCTGATGACATCACTCCACCTTCCTGCTCCCCTGATGACATCACTCCACCTTCCTGCTCAACTGATCACGTCACTCCACCTTCCTGCTCAACTGATCATGTCACTCCACCTGCCTGCTCAACTGATGATGTCACTCCACCTGCCTGCTCACCTGATCATGTCACTCCACCTGCCTGCTCAACTGATCACGTCACTCCACCTGCCTGCTCAACTGATGATGTCACTCCACCTGCCTGCTCAACTGATGATGTCACTCCACCTGCCTGCTCACCTGATGATGTCACTCCACCTTCCTGCTCACCTGATGATGTCACTCCACCTCCCTGCTCAGCTGAGATGTCTCTGTCACTCCCTTCTCTCAATTTGCAAAGCATGTTGCTCCCTCCCTCTGGATTACTTTCCCCTCTTACTTCATGGTGGAATTTGCTTCACCCTCTGACTCCACTTCATTTCACCCCCTCAAGTTGCAGTGGCCCTCACTCCTGCCTTGCATGTCGTGCCATGTCTTGTCTCTGGCTTATCACCTCGTCAGCCCAAGGAAACTTATCAGCAAAGACGACTCCATGCAAGACTGTCCAGGAGGCCATTTCACTCTTTTCAGAGCCCAGCGTTGGGAGTCGTCATGATGGTAGTGGTGAATATTACTCATCAGCCCACCAGTATGCATATACAGTAACTTGTTTAGCACCCATATCCAAGGTCCTGTTTCAGTGTCTTACTGTCAAGCTTGTTTGTTGTCATGTGTTTCAAGTCAAGTAGCATGTATAGTTTTTATGTTTTTGCCTTTTTATGTTTTCAGGTTTCATGTTATCACGTTTGTTCGTAACAAGAGGTTTCCACTCGCATGTGTCCTCGAATCCACTAATCCCACAGTTAACAAGAAACAGTCAGGTACAAAGTCCTCTGTCTTGAAGACTCTCCCATGTCAGGACACTGAGAACTCCTTCGATAAATGCTAAATAAACATCAACTTCCTTATAATGGAAGTTTCACTTTATCAACAAATTACCACAGACACAGGTTTTAAAAGACATCCAGAAATGCGACATCTGCTTTCTATTGGAAATAAATCCACCCCTTTTGACTAATACAAAGTTTATTTGTCCTTTTTCTTATGCCTCATGTCATGTCAACGTGACTTCTTAGCACACTAACTAGCAGCACAAAATCACCCCTGAAACCCCCCCCAACCACACACACAAACATACACAGCTACGCGAAAGCTATCATTTAAAGAGTTGTGGGTTAATAAGCACATGAGTATGGACGTGTGTGCATGCAAACTTGCAATGAGCACACCATTTAATCAGTCAGCAAACATACTGGCGATAAGCCTGTTATTACGTCCATGCACACACAGATACAATCAAACACATACACACCTAGAGACAGAATACAGATAGATGAATAAAAGTCTCACGAATAAGAAGTCTCACAAACAAACAAACAAAAAAACCAACCATGCCAATTAAATGTTTAAGTGACGCTTACTGTGAAATGCAATTCAATTAGGTTTAATTAGATTAAGTTTAATACAATATACTCTGCTAATTCAGCTAATTAGCAAAGTTTAACAATATCGAACATGCTAAATCAAGGACAATTATAATCAAATGGCACAAAAACAAATATTCATTTACTTCAGTAAAAGAAAACTTCTGCATTACTGTGTAGTTAAAGAAAACTATGTCACGATAATGTAATCAGGTTACCTCACTGTGAAAGCAGCCAGCATGCTTCTCCTTGCTTCTCAACACACCCAATCTCTTCCTCTCACACTCACTATCCTTAGCCTAAACTCTCCTTACCCCGGCTTATCTCCCCCTCTTTTCACCCTTCTGCTTTCTCCTTTCCTCCCTCCCGAATCCAGTCCCTCTTCCCATTCCTTCCTCAAACCTTTGCTCTGTCTTCCTTTCCTGTGCTTCTCCCTCGCTCCCTCTAAAAATTCCTAAAATCTCAGCTGAGTTTCAAACGAAAAGGCTGATGTTCTGACTCACTATCTATTCCACAGGGTCCTGCATTTCGAATGCAGCCTTGCCTTTTCTCTAAACTTGATGTTCCACTTTAATACATCATGTTAGGCTGAAAGTCAACAACTTACCAAATTGATTCCTAGAAATGTTGCTTCTTCTTCCTGTTATTTTTTTTTCTTCTCCTCCTCTTCCTTTCTTTCTTTCTTTCCCTCCCTTCATTCACAATCCATCTATCATTGTTCTGACGTAACACTTACACCAGTGTCCCTCTCCCAAAGTGCAAACACTCGGTGGAGGCCATGATGTGTCATGGCAAACTGTAAGACGCCCACAGTCTGCGTGAGTGTGTGTGTGTGTGTTCCAGGTCAGTTGAGCTCGCAGGTGCATCATGAGGACATTAAAGCTCCATTCATGACTCAAGCTACACTTGTCTCCTTAGAAACCAGATTAGCATTGAAAACAGAGGTGAATGAATATCTTCTTAATCGGGGCTTCACGTTAAACTGGAGCTCACAAACCCAGTGCTATGTTTTAACCAGCAGGTGTTTCTTCTAAACCATAAAGCAAATTTCAGTCATGACTGGGAAACATGACAGTAAATACAGTATATCATTAGTATCTGCTAGTAGTGCTTCATCAAACAGGGTGCCATTAAATAAAAGGGCAAAGAAAAGTAGTAAAAGAAAAAAAAACACAAGACAAGCAAAAATTTTAACTGCTACCTAAGTCTATGTTACGATTTTCTACCCTAATGTGATACGGATGTTTTGGGCGTTGATGGGCGAGTTTTGGCTCGCTAATCTACGACTAGTGAACGCAAAAGTCTAATTTTTTGGGTAAAGTGAACATGTTCGAGCGAGTTCAAGTGCCCTTCTTCAAGTGTGTTACACCGCCCCCTATTGCTGGGTTAGAAAAAAATAGTTAGCTGGCTTTTCGTGCCTTGGAGGAAGAATGTGACAACCTTCCATCTCCCTTGTTGGTACCTGTTGTTTGACAGGGAAGAGCCAAAAAACAGTTGGGAATTGACCATGACTAAATTTAGGGAGAAAGTTGGGGGGTATTGGGTGGGGGGGTGTTTGAAGTGAAGTGAAACTAACCATCTGTTATGTCCCATATAATTTCCCCTTCACCTCTCTGTAAATTTTATTCTCATAAAACTACAAAAAAGCCAAACATTTAAACAAAAAATAAGTTCGAAAAGAACCAGCGCTTTGTTTTTGTTTTTTTTCCCCCAATCTTCACTTATTCAGTCCGTTTGTTGAATCTGTACCTGCTATAGCCTCTAATTCCCAATCTGATCTTCAGCTGTTGTCTGGTTTCCTTGTTGTGGATTCACAGATGCTTTTCTGCTCACCGCGGTTGTAAAGAGTGCTTATTTGTTTATATTACTGTAGCCTTCCTGCCAGCTACTCTGATTCTGCTTATCACTAAAGCGTCAAAAGAACTGACGCTCATATGATGTTTTCTCTTTCCTCCCCACCATTCTACACACTGTAAAGTCTACACTGGAAAAAACAACAGATCTGTTCTATGGGCAAATAACTTGCTCATGGTATGCATTTATTTGTAGAAAAAAGTATTAAAGTAGCAAAACAGTAATACACAGTATATCTAGGAAATAGGCTTCGTACTCTGTACACGCTGACAGATTTACTGCAAGACTGTTGCCTCAAATCATTCAAGTTTTTTAACTTACATTTTTAAAGATTTTTTTTGTAATTTTATGTTGTCTTAAAAACATGCACAAATGTAAGTAAAATGGACTAAACACAAAAATGAGTAATTACTACTTGAAGCTAACTGCAGTGTATGTTTTCACTTAAAAAAATTTTTTAGCGCTTTTAATAATGGTCATTGTCTCAAAGCAGCTTCATAGAATTAAAATAAATTTTTTCACTACAATTGATGTCTTGCCAGTGCAAAAACCTTACATTTTAAAGTTGATTCAGATTAAACATACTATTGCACGAGTGATAACCATTTAATAATAATTTATTGTATAATAAATAATAAATGTACGTTTGATCCTTTGAAGTCCTTTGATCTTGAACCTAGTTCAATTCATTTACTATTTATTACTATAAGATTACGATTAAACTAATGCTGCACAATTAATCGCATTTCTTTTTCAATTTTTTACGATTTAACATTTGTATTTTTACTTGATTTTATTTTTATTAGAAATTCTTAAAAATCTTTAGTTTAATTGTATTCTTCTAACAGTTTTTTCCTTTTACTGTAGTGAAATCTTTCTTACTATCCTATCTTTACATTTTAGGTCAGGGGCAGTCATGTTGGCATTTCTCTGCATATCGTAATGTGTATAGTTGTGTACGTGACAACCATACAAATTGTCTTTTTAAAATTTTTTTAATCGAAATCACACATACAGTAATATACACACAGTCTGGGAGTTTAGAGTTTGTGAAGAATTTAAATACTTGTTTAATTTTTAAATAATTTTCAGGTAATAAATAAATATTGGCCACAAGTCTCTTAATGAGATCATTTGTCCAATTATTTGCTGTTAGCCTGGATAAATACATTTGAATATAAAATGGTAAGTTTAATAGTTACATATCGCAATTGCGATCACAGTACAGTATGCATCAAAATAATCGCAATGCAATTTTTTTTATCAGCTCTACAATAAACCAAATATAAGATTATTAAACCTATTTCTAGACATTTCTTTATTTTTTTCTTCTAATTTTAAGTATTTTTCTGTTCTATGGGCAGATATAATGAGCAAATTATGCATTTATTTGTAGAAAGAAGCAAAATTAGCAAAATTACATTTAAAAATGTAAAATTTTAAATAGTACTATACAGTATATCTAATAAATAGGCTTTGTACACTGTTCATGCTGACAAATAGACTTTACTGAAAGTGTGTGAGGAAATCCGCTGACTCGAATCATTTATGTTTTTTAAGACTCAGTTTTTGAAGTTGTTTGTAATTTTATATTGTCTTAAAAACATCCACAAATTTAAGTAAAATGGACTAAACATAAACTTTTATTTATTAACTTTTATGTAGTTCCTAAGGATATTTTCACTACAGTTTATGTTACAGCAACTTATTACAGCACACTGAAACTCGCTTGACACACCCTGTATTCTAACTTGTTAGGAGGCAGAGTCACCCATAACACAGCATCCCTGTAACAGACAAAGTGTCAGCTTGACAGTGTCGGGCTTGAACCCCCAACCTTGTTTTTACAGAGCTCATATTTCCAAACCTCACTTGTACACTACTTGTACAGTACATCTAGTTCAGTAGCATCCATCAAACAAGACTTGCCTGAGTTAACCACTGACAATCTGAATCAGAGGTCCAGCCAGTGAAAAAAATATTATTTTTTTTAAAGTTGATTCAAATTAAACATAGAATTGTACAATACATTACGATTGGTTCAATAATGCAATAAAACTTTTTTTTTAAGTATAAATGTTTGCTTAAGTTGTTTGTACAAATTTTGTGTGATGTGTGATGTAAGGTTTGTTGTAATCTTTAATATGAAATAGTAGATGAATTTGACTAGATTTCAG
>JAQQZT010000040.1:14371281-14387415 GCA_030068275.1 Clarias platycephalus
GCCGTGACCCGGATTCGAACCGGGGTTGCTGCGGCCACAACGCAGAGTACTAACCACTATACGATCACGGCGAGCTAACCGACAACTGTGACGAAAGTCTCGAAAATAATTTATTAAAAGTTTGTTTTAAGTAAAATATTTATCTATTGGTTTTTTATCTATTATGAAATGTGCATAAACACGTCTTGCAGAGAGCACAACTCTTTAGATGTTATGACACTGCATTTCCAATAATACTTATATATTTATAATAATTATGCGACAACCATAGAAACAAATTAAATATCCAGTGAATGACAGACGGTTTGTTAAATGGATTGTTAATGAGAGAGGTCAGAGAAGAATGGCGAGACTAGATGAAGCTGATAGGAACACGTTAAGTCTAGAGGTGGCTGGAGTACCACAGCAGATCAACATCCGGTTTGCTTCACTCCAGGAAGAGGAAGCTGAAGTGGGCACAGACTCTCAGAAGAATAAAAGTTAATGTCAAAGATCACTCAGTAAGCTACTGCTGCAGTTGGTTGATAAGACCACTTGTTTCTATTAAAGTGTCTATAGAAATAAAACACATGACAAGAAGTAACAAATTCTCTTTTTTATTTAAAGTTGTACAGAACAGCTAATAATATATAGGATGTGCTATTTTAATTGGTTAGTTTGACAAACCACTGCTAAGACTTCGTAAGCAATATCAAAACATCGACAAATTCACACTGTTGAGAATAGCTAACGGACATGATGTGCCATTCAATCGGTTAGTTTAACAACCTAACGCTTATACTTGCTTTGTGGGGAAGGAGCCGAGGACCCTTGTGGACAATGGGCCCAAGAAGACCATTTAATAAAACAAAAAAGGTCCAGGATGAAAACTGTGCACAGCACCCTGACAACACCGTGGTTTTAAAAAAAACAAAAAAAATTAAGTGTTTGAAGGACACTATTATATACACCATTTTTGTGCACTTCTCATACTTTTACCTGGAAAACAAAAAGCAAGCCCAAAGCATGCAATGTTTTTACACTGTACCTTGTAGAACAGATAAAAATAAAACAGGCAGTCAATGCCATTGTAAAGAACTTCCTAAAAAACTGAATACAATTGTGCGTCACAAGCCAAACATGAGGATTCCATTTCTGGTCCTTGTAAATGCTGACAATGCAGTGTAGCAGATGTTCCAGTAGATGGTGCAGTTATGATCGGAACACTCGTCTAAATAGAAAATGACCCTAAAAGATCAGCACTTTAAACACCATGAGAGGTTGGTTTCTGCCTCACACTTGGGGTTGAAGTACTGACATTCAAAGACGGTTGATCAATTTTTTTTGCTCTGCACTCATCTATAACTTGACCCTGATTTACACGACAATTTGTAACACATGGCATGTTCATAAGTCGGGTTAAATTTGTGCGTCACTAGACAGCGCATACAGCAAACGATTTTAGCGTATGTGAGCCATCTCCTCCAGGAAAGGCGTCTTCATGCACCCAGTACAGAGTTGGTCCATCCAGAGAGGTGCCTCGTGTTGCAGAGGAGTGCGTCGCGGGTAGAACGTGTACGAAAGATCATAGTTTAGAAGGCAGCTGATGGAGGCCATGTAGAGGTCAGAAAAACGGCAAAGTCTGCGAGAAAAGTAGGTAGGGTTGTGGCATGTACGGAAGATGCTGCCAAACTGCGGGTTGAACAGGTTTTTGGTGACAGCCCTGTCAAAAATAAACAAATTGAAAAGTTAAAAAAGGCAATTCTTGTATTAAGGGAGTGGTGATGGGGGGGTGGGGACACACTGCAGAACATAAAGAAAGTCTCCTTCATACTTGGGCTAAACTAAAACCACAAAACCATGCATACTTAATGTAATAATTGTGCCAACCATTCATGACAATATGTCTAAACACACCAGGACAAAGTAAGTAATGCAATTTTGTTGTGATTTTATGCCAGACTTTTATACTGGACAACTCTCCCAAACAGCTCTCAGTAGTTAGGAAATTGTACATCCTTAGAAGAAATAACTGCTCTGTGCAAATAAAATACAGAAGTGCCAACTGTACAAGTTCCACACTTACCCACGTAATTAAACCACTTTTAAGCAAATAAAGCAGAAGTGATGACGTTCAACATTTGTCAGTCAGTGAGAAAAATAACAGATTTTATTTACCATAAAATGAGTATCTTGACAGACTAGACTGGTTAATGCCAACAGCATAAACCATCAAACATGTAGTGACTGAACTGATAGTTAAAAGCAGTCTGCAGAGATGTGGCT
Source organism: Clarias platycephalus (assembly GCA_030068275.1). Taxonomy (NCBI): domain Eukaryota; kingdom Metazoa; phylum Chordata; class Actinopteri; order Siluriformes; family Clariidae; genus Clarias; species Clarias platycephalus. The sequence continues at coordinate 14,373,547 of JAQQZT010000040.1, forward strand.
GTCCAATCTGCAGTCTGGTGTTGCATATTGTATACTGCACTGAAGTTCAATTTGTTAAAGACTTGTAGTCATAATTTGGTAATCATTCTTTCTCTACACCTGAAAAATGAGGAAAACTGCATCTCTTTTTCAGGTGTCTCTCATATTGCTGTGGTAATGGGTCAAAAATCACAAATGCTCTGGCTTTAAAAAAAACAAACAAAAAAAAAAAACATAATGGAAAGAAAGCAAAAGACTATTCTATTTTGGAATATCACACTGGTGATTGCCACAGCTTTCAAAGTAGGTTTTACAAATGGGACAGAATAATCAGTACAGCAACAGCTTGACAATGTTTGTGGAATTTAAGGAGGGGGAAAAAAAAAGAAAAAAAAAAAAACAAGGGAGAGGAGTAGTGCTATAAAACTATAGAAAGAATCATAACCATATCCCATCTTGCTTCTTTCTCACATGAGCAAGAACTCCACGTGACTCGGATACTGCCTAATCAGTTTTCTTTGTAGACAGATTTTAGGCCACTCACCGAAACTCTTCCCGCTCTTTCAACCATTCTTCAAGGACTTTTTTGGACTCTGCATCACGATACATCTAGAATACATGTAAATCAAGTGCTCATTAATTTGGTCTATAGACAACGTCCATTTAAAATATATTTAAAACCAATCACTTTCTGCTCCTACAATGTATTACACTGCTAACCTGATATGGAGTTGGATGTGGTTAGTGTTTTACATCATTATGAATTATGACACATGTCATAACAGCATCAAGAACATGTTTTGATTGTAGAGCAGTTTGTACCTGCATACGCTCCAGAAGGCCGGTGAGAGCCTGAAGCCAGGTAAGGCTCTGTGCATACTGCTCAGTGTTCACCACCTTTGTCTCCACCTCCAGCTCAGGAACAATTGCACCAGTCCTCCAGCCATGGCGCAGCATCAAGTCCTACACGCAGATCATTTAATGTTACTATGGATACAATTTTTTTCAGACCTTACTAGATGTTAGTGGAGCATCTACAGTTGAAGTCAGAAGCTTGCATACACTTAGGTTTAAGTCATTAAATCAGATTTTTACAACCACTACCCCAGTTTTCATGCTAAAGTTCTGGCAAATCAATTAGGACAACTTTATGCATAACAAGTAAACCAACAATTCAATACAAACAATAGTACAATTATCGATATCACAATTTGAGTCGGTTAAAAGTTTACATACACCCAGCTGAATGTGCCCTTAAACAGCTTGGACAATTCCATAAAATTATGTCATGATTTTAGAAGCTTCTAAAAAAGATGACCGGCTAATTGACATCATTTGATTTAACGGATTCCTCAATTATTCATATCCACTCATTCTCTTGCTCTCTCAGATCCTCTTTAGCTATTCAACTCAATACACCCACTGCCCAACTAACTACCATGGGGTCTAGAGCCTTCAGCCATCCTGCTCCCTACTTCTGGAACTCCCTGCCTCAGAACATCTTAAATTTTTGACTCTTTCCAGCTTTAAATCCTGTCTTAAAATACACTTTTTATATAAAATAAAGTGCATTATTATTATTAACTTGCTTTCTGGATGTATTCTAATGCCTCTTTGTTTGACAGTATGGGTAAATCCAAAGAGAATCAGCCAAGCACCTAGAGGGAAAAAAAGAAGAAAAATAAAATGTGGACCTCCACAAATCTGGAGCAATTTCCAAATGCCTGAAGGTACCACTTTCAGCTGTACAAACAATACTACGCAAGTATAAACACCATGGGACCACACAGCCATCATCACTCAGGAAGGAGACGCATTCTGTCTCCTAGTGATAAATGTACTTTGATATGAAAAGTACAAATCAATCCCAGAACAGGAGGGACTGGTGCGTTTCACAAAGTAGATGGCGTCATGAGGAAGGAAGATTATGTGGATATATTGAGGCGACATCTTACGACAGCCAGCCATGGACAATGACTCCAGCCATATTTCTAAAGTTGTGGTATTATGCCTTAAGGACAACAAAGCTTGACTGAAAAAGCATGTGCGAGCAAGGAGGGCTACAAACCTAACTCGGTTACACCAGTACTGTGAGGAGGAATGGGATAAAATTCCAGCAACTTATTGTAAGAAACTTGTGAAAGACTCCCCTAATGCTACCCAAAATGTTTGACCCAATTTAAATAACTGAAAGGCAATTTTTACCAAATATTAACCAAGTGTATGTTAGGTTCTGTGACATTGGGAATGTGAAGAAAGATTAATTTTAGCTTTTATTTCTGTCTGCTATTATTCTGAGATTTCATCCTAACTTAAGACAAAACATGTTTACTAGGATTAAATATTGGGAATTGTAGAAAAGTTACTTAAAATCTATTTAGATAAGGTGTATGAATTCACCTGACTTCAACTGTATAAATCAGGTCAGATAGTGATGACCAGCAGTTAGATAAAAAAGGAAACTGTGTCATGGAACACTAAACACATGCACACTTGCTATGCAGTCGAAGCAAATACAAGTCACAATGACTCACTGCCAAGTCGCTGTAAAGATGATCCCCAAAATAGAGCACTCTGGATCCACGCCACCCTGTCAGTTTCAGAAAATCAACAAGGTTTCCCTGAAAAAAAAGAGACAAAACAAATATTTAAGTATTCTACACAGTGGACTGCAAATAATGAGTCTGGCTTTGAGAATCTGATTTATTGAGAGTTTGACACATTGATTTATTGTACTGCATAATTAAGGAATTAGAACTGGTTTGGTAACTACTCTACCAGACCACTCTGCTGAGGACACAGCAAGCCGCTGTTTACTGGCTCTGGCCAAGACACCAATAAAAGCTCACAGTTCAAAGGGTGCTGGGCTTTGGTGTCAGGCCAGTTTATTAAATCCCACCCATAAAAGGAATTCAGATATTCTCCTTAAAGAGCTTAGAAGAAGGGTGAGGTGACAATGTGCCCTGGCTTGTAAAAACATTAACTAATTTCACCTAATATGCATTTATATTCACTTGGTATCAGAATGTTCTAATAGGCCTTTAGTAACTGTTAGCTGAAGAATCTGGCAAGACATAGCAGTTTACAACAAAGCAAGACCTACTAGCAGGGATCAAGAAAAGGTAATTCTCACAGCAAGTAAGTCATCAAAGGGCAGTATTTTGGATCACCAGCCCCCAAAGGCCTTTTAATTCAGGTTAGTCAAAGGATTATGTGCACAACCGAGACACGAGTAACTCTGCTAAAGTGGATTTACACTATAACCAGAGTTGGAAGTAGGATTTTTTTCCAAAGCAGATTCATTAGTGAAGCTTACGTTTAAACAATCAATATGGAATAATAAACTAGGTTTCACAACATCCTGACTTGCTTTGCATGAATAAATTCTGGTTTCAATTAGTCACAGATGACGAACTCCCAACGGCACAAGCCTACGTGATTTGGCAGTTTAACACACTGTGGACTGCCAGAGATTGGCTAATACCATGTTTGATGAATAACACTAAGTCAACAAAAAGCTGGTTCACACAAACTGCATGGCTTTAAAACATGTTCCAACAAAAATATTTTTACCAGTAGCATACCTGTTTGTAAATCTGCCCTTTGTCCAAACGCTTGATCTTGTCCCATTGGAGGACCCCATTACTGTCCAGTCTTCTGAAAGGTCTTACAGATAGAGAACAAAGTGACAAAGTCAAATTACACAGCACATGTGCACAATGACACTTCACACATTGGTCACTGATGTCACTGGTCACCTCCAAGTCTGTTAACTTACTTCACACAGTCATTGAAAAAGTGTGGCTTTTCAGCTTGAACAATAACAACATCGAAGAAGTCCCTCCAGTCTTTTCCAACCATGTGCTTCATGCCTTTGTCTCTGAAAAGGTTTAAGCAAAATAAGCATAAGCATAAGCAAATACCTCGGCACTATCAACTTGATATTGCTTGATATTGCTCGGAGACACACCGTCTTGTCTGCACATGCTGCATCACAAACACAATAGACTATAAAGGAAGCACAGTCATAATCTCGAAAGAAAACTTACACAAAGCTGAAGGGGCTATTGGTAATAAGGAAAAGCTTTTTCCCGTGGCTGGCAAGTCGATGCAGCACTGCATAGGTCTCATCTCCTCTGAGGATATATTTCTCTGCATAGAGAAAAACAAAAGGAAATAAATCTCAGTAATGGAAAATTGTGCTTGTCCAAACAGTAGCCATTCCAAATTATGATTCAGGAGCAGTAGTCGGTGAATGTTTGTAAATGTTGAAAGATAAGAATGGCTACATGGTGTGCTTGGTACACAGAAAGACAAAACCCATTAGCACAGGAGGGGCACTTTGCTGTCGCGATCAGCATCACAAAGCTATATTTCATGTCTGGAAACACAAATTATCAGCTAAATAATTAAACACTACAAAAAAAATTATAATTATAGAATTTACTAACATGGAAGAAAACTTAAGTGGTTTTTTTTTTTTTTTTTTTAAGATACAAAAATTGAGATTGCTCCCTTCCTGTGTATTTATTTCTGTGTAGCTAGCTGTGAGCTTAATCTGCTGTAATGCAAACTAGGTAACATCAGCCAACTAGCATGTCACAACCTAATGCATCAGGAAAGATTTTAAAAGACGAATGCACAGTTTAATAACATATACTCTAATAACATATATCACACTAAAATTATTACTACAGTTTTGTATGTAATAAAAGACAGTCGTAAACACAAACTGCTATACTGAATATTTGCAAAACAGGTTCGTTTTCCCACCAGCTTCCCTTTTTTCTCTTTCTACTAAATTTAAAACCTTGCATAACTAAAAAACCACAAAGCACAAACTCCCCTATCCAGAAGACTTTCCCTACAGCGGAAATAATACAGCTTTAGTTCACTGCTCTGCAACTAACTGTCTAGAAACGTTAAGGTGTCTTCCAACAGAAAGCTGTGTTTTTTTTGTTGCTCAAAAACAATAAACCAACTGTTAGGCTTGAATACTGTGAGCAATATTAAATAGATGTGTTTAATATTGTGTCTAATACTGGCCCAAACAGAATAACAATTCATCAACACTAATGAATACCGTCTGACCGTTCATCAGAATGAGAGGGGTTGTGTTAAACCTTTCATAATCCATTCAATAGGTAATTTTTCTCTTGTTGGAATAAATAAAATCTTCCTGCGCCAGTGTGCCCCATGTGGTGGTGGTAACATTAGGTGTGAGGCGAACTTCCAGGAAGGAAATTTTTGCAGAGAATAGGTTTTGTTAATGCTACTCATATAAGCATATTGGGATGTAAACATGACAAAGAGCATAAATAACAGTTAGCAACAGCATGTATTCACACCTCAGTATGGCTCTGGCTAATAAATATATTTCTGATATAATAAAATATAATATTGTAATAAATGTTTTTACTATCTGAAATACTAACTGGCCATCTCATTAAGCACTGCACACTATTTTAGCACCACAATTGACAATAAAATGTAAACATAGCATAAAAATGTGTTAATATTTCTGTGTGACATTTAATTACATATGCTAATTTTTTTGCACAAGAATACAAAAATAAAAAATATATATTTTATCATTTTTTATTTACTATAATTCTGCAATATAAATTCCTCACTTTATCAATTGTATTCCAAAACATACAACATTATATGGAATCAGTTACATTAAGAGCTCCAGGATACAAGATTTTAGAATTTCTCTAGAATTTCTTTAGAATGTTTTTTTTTGCACACTACTTGCACTTTTTGCCCTTAAGACTTGCCTTGCTGCACGCACTGGACCGTGATCTGAAAGCAGGGCTTTCCCCGTGCATCTGTTTGTAATAGTTTCAATAAAGTTTTCCCCTCTCGTGCTTGTACAATACATCAAGGAATAAATCTTGTATTTTCTGCATTTTGAGTAACATTTTGTGCTGACTTCCATTTCCATGGGGCTGAACTAATGGCTGCACTACATAGAGAGTACAATGCCATTTTGTAGTTGGTTAACAGGAAATTATTTGGGATTCCGTCCAACTACTTGTTGGTGGGGTTTACAAAATACTATATCTTCATAAATACAGTTAATAATGTATCAATGTTATTTTTGTTTGTCAAAATAGTTAAATTTGTCATCTGCTTTAAAAATACAAAATATAACTTGTTATAACCTTAAAATAATAAAGCAACATTCATTCATTTTTAGATTCTGTAAGACATAATTTCCTGTTTATCTTTTTATTGAACACATCTACATAGAGGAAACCGATTGTACCATAGAACATGACAAAATGGTAGAGCCTATTTTCAAAAAGCAAACACTGCGCACAACACAGGAAATTCTGTGTCTGTTTAAGTCACAATTGTATTATGTATATTTCACATACATAAGTATGACATAAGCAGAAGTATGAACACACAAAGCCATATGTTAAAAAAACATGAATCAGCAATTACTGAAAACACTGAACTCTTACCTAAATCTTGCATGACCCACTTGTACATGTACCCCTTGATATGCACCATACCAACAGCTTCCTGTGAAAACAAAAGTCAGTCATGACAAAATGCTTCAGATGGTAACAGTCGGACAATCAAACTGCCAGGGTCTTGGGTCCTGCATTTCCCCCCCACCTCTGCAATCCTCAATATGTTTTCCCCAAAATCAAGAAGTGCTTCAGACCAACTTCTGACGCACAGCCAGTTAGGCGTGGACAGAACAGTGTGTTCCAGACATGTGTGGATAGTGCAAACATGCCATGGTTGAAAACTTCTTTTCAACATGTCCAGATCAAGAGATAGCAACATACTTTTTGTCTGTAACTACTGAAAACGTAGATTTTGTGGTTACTATAGCTAACTGGAGTGATATACGTGAGTCAGACAGACATGCAAACAGTAAACAGACACAAAGTATGATGGGGGGGGGAAAAAAAAAAAAAAAAAAAAAGAGAGAAAAGGAAAATAAAAAATAAAAATAAATAAAAAATGTTGCCGCTAGCATGACTATTATTTGTTTCCTTCTTCCAGTTATTAAGCATGCGTAGACATGAAAATGACAAAGAAGTTTATGATTGTCAAGATCCTCAATAGAGTCATGAACTGGCTGAGCTTGTCAAAAAGACAAGGGGTTTACAGTAAATAATTTGGAGTCTATTTATTTTTTTCATGTCCATGAATAAACAGGATGAGGGTGAGGATAATTCAGCACAACTTGTTTCTGCTCACGGCTGCTCAGTGGGAGCATAGGCAAGGCCTTCAGAAAGTCAGGGGGGATGGGAAAAGTACAAAGAAAAGACTTCAAGCTCTAGCTGAGAACTGAGCAGCAACAAAACAATCACCCTGGAACCAAATTCTGCACGAGGTGTGGTTTCACATGACGGAACAAATGGGGGTTTCGTCAGAAAGTCGTCCAGAAACGACAGACATTCCAAAAACATTTTAAAATGTATTTAACAAAACTACAAAAATAAATAACATACACATTTTAAAAAGGTGTAAATCTCATTCTGACTGTAAAGAAAATGCTTTAAAGCCATCCACATTACATGCTTTTGATAAATATTTAATATTTTTATTGAATAAATATTTACATTTCACTGCATATGTCCAAAGACAACAACACTTAAATGTTGCACATTAAAGAATTGGACCCAAACTTGACTCTAAATTTCAAAATCCCACAACTGCCATATAAACTTTATACAGTATAGATAGTTTGTTGACTTTTGTTGTGCACACTTACAGACACATCTTTGTAGAGGTGCTCGGGGTCATATTCTATGTCATTGGAGATAAAATAGTCATTAACAGAAGCCAAAAGTGTCATCTCTGGGATGGAAAACACATCCATGAACTGCTTCATCCTGGGTCCCTGAGAAACGCACACACAAAACAATTGCATTATAAAGAAACTGGGGCCAAATCATACTGTGTGAATAACAATGACCACTTTTTTTTTTTTCCAGAGGAACAGGATTTATTACAATTGTTTAACTACTACCATTGAATGGAAACAAATAGGAAAAAAAGACATGCTTTGCATTACATGAATTGATGAAAAGTGAATTAAGTAAACAACAAATGTTCTTAACTGAGTGGGATGTGTAAATATCCTCAATAAATACATCATGAACCACAATATCTTTTCAAATTTGGTAACAGACGAGAAAGAACAGTAACCTTTCCATAGAAGCCGCTGACTTGGTGGAGAGGGATGTGATTAGAGCCTCCATACAACTGCATGACCTCATCATCTGGAACAGGCTTCAGACCCCTTTGAGGAAAAGGTCTCAATTAGGGATCTGAATTTTATTTAAACTTATGTTTAAATGGTTAATGTCAAAATATAAAAAAAATAAATAATAATAATAATTAAGTGCATGGTATCATGGACATGTTTTGCCTTTCAAAAAAAGTCCCCTTGGCTCATTCTTTTGCAGTGGCCAGACAATATGTACATAGTGCATAAATAATCTTAGATTTAGAATATTTAGATTAATAATCTTAGAGAAAAAAAAAAAAGTCATTTTTTTAAAGAGCATTTGAAAATGAATGAGCAAGCTAATTTAAAATAGATCAGTGTCAATCAGCAAAAGCAATCTGTTGCAATGTTGTTATTGGAGGTCAGACAGTTGGTAGGCAATCCAACAAAATGAACACTAACACATCCCCCATTTCACTGAGCTAATAAAATATTATAGAAATATAGCAAGACAACTTACCTATACACAGTGCCTAGCTGAATGTAATGGAAAGCATCTATTTTCATCAGCAGTCCCTATGGTGGGAAAAAAAAAAAAAAAAACTATTTATTAGTGACTAGTACATATGTATAGACATGTTTAATTTAGTGTGCGTGTGGGTATACCTTCTGGATATCATAATGAAGGCCTCGAATTGCGAAGTTGGGGATATATCTGTATTTGCTGATACCTTGAGGATACTGCACAAGGAAAAAAGTTCAAAATGTCAAGCATGACTTTCGGAAAAATCTCGTTACACTATGATTTGCTAAAGTCAGTACAAAGTTAATTAGGATAAATTAGGATAAAATTACCATCACAGCAACTGTAAAGAATTTATACATGGGAGTTCAGAAACTCCTTTACTTTTAATAAGAGATAGAAATTTACAATCTTGAAACATGTTATTTGAAGACAAAGTGTAAAGCCAGTTTTTTTTAACCATAAAATTTTAATCATAAATAAGATCTGTTCAGATGACTTTTTTTTCTAAACATTTTAAGGACTCGACTGCATTCACTTTTTGACATTTCTATAATCACAGTTTTACAGAAAACAGACCACACACCTTGTAGTGCTCTATGAGGAACTCTCGGGCTTTGTTGTAGATCATCTCATCAAGAGTATTTGAGTAGAGTGCCAGGGTGTAATCATAATCAAAACCATAGATGTCCACCTCATCCAAGTTCACCTCGTTGTTGGCATAGATGGTGGAGGGGTTAAGAAGGCTACACACGCCAGGAGGAATCAAATCTGAAGTAAAAAAGAAAAAGAAAACATGAGCATGTTAGCTATAAACATATCAGGCTAATATTGCAATCACACATGGCAGAACTTCTCTAGTTCTCATGAGCAAGATAAGACCAAGTTCTCCTGTGGTCAAACATGCATCTGTGTTTTGTTCTTATCATAAATAAACTACGCTGTATGGAAGTGGGATATATTTCGCACATGTAAATAAACTATACTTGATAAGATATTCTTTGATATTGGCACTAAGGCGAGGTTACGCCCCTGACCTCAAGTTTACTTTTTAGTAATAAACAAAGTAAGGCCGTTTCTGGTAGCTTATTTGTTTGCAGAGCCCATTTACGGGTTGGGAAATATTTAGTCTGGAAAGGCAAAGGCCTGTCAGGTATATAACAATGACTGACAATAACAATGTTGTTTTAAAACACAACACGCCCCATGATTCCGCCGTGGATAATAACAGTAATTATCTGTATAGCGGAATGAGAAAGTCGGCACACAGACTCTTTAATTCCGCTTTGCCCTAAACGTGCGCTAGCAAAACCTCGTGCATTAACGGACTTTCCTCAGACTTACCATGCACCAGACGCTTCATTTCGTTGTATCTCGCCCATAAGTAAGTTTTCTGGTCGATCTGTGGGGCGGTCGAAGAAAACGATCTCCCAGATTTAGTGAAAGATTCCTCGGTCTTCGCTTTCCCACTGCCATGGTGGTGTCTGTGCTGCGCGGTCACTGTGTTTGTTGCACACTTTTGTCCATCTTTGCAGCATTTCTGTTCGTTTTGGTTCGAGCTCGTTGCAAAGCTTGCGCAGAAAGCGACTGGGTTTTTTAATCTAGCACTACTGGCTTTCTGCCACAAATCGTAGCTGACATTTAACAGCCTTCTTCGAGACATTTTCGTGACGAACTGTTGTGCTCCCCTCGACTGCTTCGCTTGTTTACCACGCTGCTCCGCGGTGCTCTGTTTTTTGTACAGTACACTGTGTACACCCAGGCAGCAGCTGCGCCCGAAAAGATAAAAAGAGGCGTTACCCTGGAGTTACTACCCAATCCCGTGAAGGCCTGACGATGATTGACATTGTACTGGACCACTGGCTGTAGAGAATGCTTTTTCGATGAGTAAGGGCTTGTTTCCCTGAGGAAAACGTGTTTGTGTGCCAGTTCAACCAATACGTGGCAGATGTAGTAACTTGAGCCACATTTCACGCGAGACGATTGGTCAGGTCTCGGCATGAGTGACAGTTGCTCCAGCCTACATGTGCTACGTGACGAGCGCGTACGCTTTTGTGTGTTTTGTTATCGGGGGGTTCTTGCTGTTCCTGTTTAGTTCCTAGGGCAGATTCGGTGCAAGATAGAAACGCAGTCACGCTGCGAAATATGTGAAATAAGGAAAAAGTCGTGTCAGTTGAGTTGTTGGGGCAGGATGACCCCAGTAACGACATAGCCTCGGGCAAAAATTCGATTAGAAGCACAAAGGCAGTTGACAAAACCTGAATCAACGTTTTCACCAGTTTTCAGAGGGAACAATGGTTTGAGAGCCAGCGCCCCAGCTAATCTATTCTTTTAAAACTAATAGATTAACAAAGTCAAACAAATCATCTCGCTTAACCGATCAAACTGATCATCTCTGGCAAAGTGCACAACATTGACACCTCATTGATTAGTTTGCCATAGAAACTGATCTAATCTATTTTTACATCCACATTTTTGATCAAGCGTTTATGTTGCAATCAAATGTAATTTAATAATCAATGAGTGCAATTATAATGGTTGCATCCCTCAAATACATTTACGACTTTCCTAATCTTTTCAGTAACATCCTTAATGATCAGGAAAATAGAATGCAACATTAGTGACATGTCGACTGTGTGTCACACTGAAAAGCAAAACATGCATTACATTCCTTTCACAACTGCAGTCTTAAAGATATATTGAGCTTATTTTATCGAAGATTTTGTCCCCATTAAATTTTTCACGTGTGCATGAATTGAAAGAAACAAAATTCTACAGGGGACTGTAAATGTAGGAAATAAATTCCATGCATACATCTAAAAGCTTTATTTGATTGATCTTAAAGCCATTGATTTATGCAAACGTATGCGGCGTGGGTACAAAGCACGTAACTGCTATTTAAAATAATAATAATAATAATAATAATAATAATAAACTGACAAAAAAGTGTTTGGTTATAACCGTGCAAAAAAGCGTATAAAAAACCTCCAGCTTTATTTTTAACAAAAGTATTTTGGGAAATAATACAAATTATTGTAATTAAATATAGATTTCAATTATATTTGAATACATACGAATATACATTTGTTGTGATTGTGAGGTTAATACAAGCCAAATACATATTTATATGTTGAATGCATTGTTTGTAAATAGTGTGTATTATCTTGAAAAATAAATGCATTACATTTTACTATGCCTTTTTGTTTTTGATTGAAAATAATAACAACAGGGGAAAAGCAAGAAATGCAATCTGAATACGGTATCCCTTTACATCAGTAAAAAGGTTCCAAACTGAAATGCAAATCATGTCTTGCATTTCTCTTTAGTAAAAAAGCAATCAGTGGGCCACTAGATAATAAGCTGCAAAAAAAAAAAAAAAACAATTGGTGGACCACAGACCCAGCAAAGTTTGTTAGTGTGCTAAACAGAAAATTTTAATGAAGCAGAGCTGATCGTTATATAAATTGCCATGAATCAGTGATTCCAGTTATTAAAACATAATTTTTGCTTCTGTAGCAGCTTGTCTCTTGTGGCTCATCCAAACACATGTATTTTTGTACATTACATTATTAAGGCAGCTCATCAGATCAGAGATTACCTCCTGGATAAAACATATTAGTTTATAAAGTGATGAAATCTGTGTTTATTCTCTGTTTCTCATCTGTTCAGGGCCCAAAGTATTAATTAAAAGTGCCAATGTTAGTTGCCACTATGAAACAGAATCTAACCATTTTAGACTTATCCATGTCTTATTTGTCTAACAGTTAAGCATGAAAAGATAACTGTTGTCAACATTCAGGCATGTTAGTTGATCATCAGGACCTCTTTAAGCAAGGAATTTTATGTACCTGCAACTTTTTTTTAGTTGTAATCACTGACGAAAGAGTGAAAATGTGAAAGGAAAAGACACTCACATTTTCCATTATAATTTAGTACCAGTACCGGCTCAACTGTGGTTTTAGGCCATGACAATCAACCATGCAGGTGTAGACTTGAAAATTACAAAATGTGAAAATGCATGGCAAATGAGCTCATAATACTGTATGAAATAGCATTAATGTAAAAGACAAAGAGATTACACGTTATGTACCTTACACTGTGTCACAAAAGACCTGAAACAAAAACCTGTGTTGAATAATTTGTATTTAAAAAAAAAGAAATAAAAAATTATATAAAATAAAAAAAATTTGAAAATTAGATTCATCTGGACTGTGACATGGTGTTTCAGTCAACGTGGGTCAACGTGAGAAATTCCAGTCAAACACCTACAGCTTACAAAATTAGCTGATTCTGAAATTTGCTCTCCCTGGCAAACATATTACCTTTGGAAGAAGACATGTTTTTATTCAAAAGTTGAAACAAACTATTTGAGCAACAGATGTTTGTTATTTACATACTATCTTGATTTCTGTGTCCAAAGCTTCTAAATGTAACTTCAACACAATGAAGTGTAGCTGGAGCAAGACATTGTGATAAGGACGCTTATACAAAGCGTTCTTGAACCTTTTTGCAAATTTGAGCAAATGTAAAACTCTTTTATTAGATTTGTCATAGTTTCAGGTTTCTTTTTTGCTGTCTTAAGAAAAATCTACCTGTCTAACTGGAAGTCATGTCCATCTGTACAGGGCTATCTGTCAGTACTGAGCTTATTAATGTCTTCCCCTTGTGCATAGGTGCTTTAGTCTCTCTGGGGCATATTTGTGTGTTTGTGTTTAATTCAGTAAAGAGATTCAACGTAGAATTTAGAGCAGAATATTGATTGCCTGTTCTTCAGACACAAATTGATTGCTGCATTCCTTTGGACTTCTTAACTCACCAGAGCTTTAAGTAAGATGAATCTGCCTTTTTTAGCTAAAGGCAGAATACCAACATTCTATCTGCATAATTTCTGTAAACGAAATACGTGATACAGCAAGTTTTGGTTTTTTTTTACAAATAAAAAGAGGCTTTCTGTGTATATCTCATTTACCTTGATTATTTTATTTCAGATCTTATTTGCATTAAAAAAAAAAAACCCTTGTGTGTGTGTATGTACAGTGGCTTGAAAAAGTATTCGGCCCCCTTGAACTTTTCCACATTTTGTCACATTACAGCCAAGAGGCCCATGGTGACTCTGGACGAGCTGCAGAGATCTACAGCTCAGGTGGGGGAATCTGTCCATAGGACA